>CM076579.1:400521088-401087520 GCA_034641835.2 Pinus albicaulis
AGTTATAACTTTGAGCTACACTAAACCCCTAATAACACTTTTGATATTCTTAATTGATATTAATCAATCTTGATATTCTTAGTGATATTAATATTGAAAGCTCAAGGTAGCTAACACCTTTGATATTCTTAATTTATATTAATCAATCTTTGAAAGGCGCAAGGAGCAAGGCACATTATCTATATCGGTGACTTGACAACCCGTATTTATAAGTCATCTCTTCCCTTTACATGGAAAGAAAAAATAACAGGGTACTAATGAATTTTACTATTTCAATTTTTGGGGAATAATTGAATAATGATCTTGAGAGCAGGATAACCGATTTTGGGGAATGCGATTCTTACTATGGATCATATTAGCACCCAATTTTGGGGAATAATGATCTTGAGAGTATTATGGATTACTCAATTTTGGGGAATACTGATTTTGAGACTACTATGGATTAGTGAACTGATATTATAAAACTTAGGTGACTCATGGCAATGTAAATGTAAACCTATTAAAAGATGATAAAAAAGATATTTCTTTAAATAGCATGACCTTAAGGCATGAACTTAACCAAGTCAAATTTAAACATATTTAAGTCTTTATAGCTTTCCAATAATACAATGTAAACTATTATTCTGTCCTAAAAAAATTTCCACAGGGATTAATTCATCTCTTAACCTTACATGCTCTTTTAGTATTTAATGTTAAAAACATGTACAACTACATGAATTTTTTTATATAAAATACTTTGATTAAAATTAATCTCTTTCTATATAACCTTTCCCCGAAAGACTTACGGTTAAGGGGGGTTTGATGTCTAGGTCTCTTAATTCTCTCGCAGTAAAACCCTAGCCCGTACAAGTAGTGTACTTCCATTATCCTGTTCTCCTCACAACCACCAAGGCTACCTAACTTAATAATGCCTTCAATGGGGTCACCCCCTGTCAACAACGCCAGCACCCACGTTAGCTCGGTGCAAAGCAATGAAACTATCCACAGAAGTAAGGACACGCCGCTACCTAACGCGCCGTCTTCGCAAGCTCAGCAGAAGGCGGAAGTGCCCAAGTCCTCTACCTGCAAACCCATTGCCACGGAAAGACCAAAAATCAAACTGCCGAGCCACCGAATAAACGCCCGAATCCAGTATATGAGGGACCACGCCCTCATTGGAAAGTTTATTGGCTTCTGGCCAACTGAGAAAGCCCTTTATGGCTGGGTCGCCTCCAAATGGAAGCCTAAAGGACAAGTTACATTACAACTTGGACCAAAAGGCTTCTTCACAGCTATCTTCAACTGCCTGGAAGACAGAAACAGAGTAATGGATGGAGGGCCTTACTTCTTTAACTCAGCTGGGCTGTATCTCTGAAACTGGGTAGAAAGATTCAATCCAGACAAAGAAAACTTCCATTGGGCACCTGTCTGGATACGCCTATACTCGCTACCCATAGAATACTGGGACGAAGAGTCACTCCAAGCGATAGGCAAAGGCCTTGGGGAATTCATCAAGATCGCAGAGGAAACAAAGCTTCATCAATATACTTCATATGCCCGCATCTGTGTTCACATGCATCTGGACAAGCCCTTACCAGATGCCGTAAGTATTTATCACGATGACTTCGAGTGGATACAGCCTCTCGACTACGAACATGTCCCCTTCAGATGTCGGCGATGCCATGCTCTAGGGCACCTCTTCAGAGATTTCCCTCTCACCGCGCAGGTGCAGGCAAAAGAAGCGGAAGCAGCCCCGGAAGCTGATGGATTCACCAAAGTCCCCACGCGACGAAAGCATGGCAAGAAGGCCCCCACGACTAGTAAGAAAACTCCCCCCTCTTCCAATACTCCTTCAACCAGTAATAGCTTTGCTGCTCTCTCTAACCCTGATCTTATTCCTGAGATAGACCCTAACCAGCTGAAAGCACCCTCTCAACCCTCGGATATCCCCAATCCCGCAGCTAAACCCAACCCCAAACAACATTCAAACTAAACGCTTTCTCCTGATCCAAATCCAGATAACCACTCTGCTGGAATCAAACTCCTACCCTGGCACTCTGCCAAAATGGAAGTCGACAACCCCATTACCCTTCCTAATATCCCCAACGAAGCTCTGATTAACAGAAACCAAGAAATTCTCATGGAAGAAGACTCCGAAGGCCTCGACCTAGGAGAAATCGATATATCAGAGCTCGAGGAGGCTTGCATAAACCAAAATTTTGATACTATCAATCCTCAGCAAATTGATCAATTAGAAAAGGTCTTTTCAAGTGTCCATCAGGGGAGAAAACTTGGCATTCAATCTGGCAGTCACTGGGACAGTCTCAAAATTACAAAAGAACCTAAGAAAAGAGGGCGAAAGCCAGATTGGCAGCGTACCATCACCATAGGGCAGATATTGGTCGACTCAGGCCGATACCCTAAGCTTACAAGGTTCTTCAAACCACTGCCAAACAGTTCCTCATGAAGCTACTGTCTTGGAACATAAGAGGGCTCAATAGCCCTGGAAAGCAAAAAAATTTGAAAAATATGATACAGAAAGAAATACCAAACATTCTCTTTCTTCAAGAAACAAAATGCAACAGTGAAATTCTAGGAACAGTCCTGTCTAAAGCTTGGCCTATCTGCAGCTCAGTCGCAGTGGACGCTTCAGGTTCCTCGGGAGGTCTGGCTATTGCCTGGGACACGCTGACCATTGATCTTTCAGATTTTCATGCAGGGCACCACCTGATACAAGCTATTTTCCACCCCATTGGTACCAACATTCGCGGAAATATATCCAACATTTACTTCCCTCAGGATCAGGCAGGGAAAATAGCTCTTCTAAATACCCTAGCAAATCTAAACACCAACAGAAGTCATCCACTCTGGATCGTTGCAGGGGACTTTAATATGATCACTCAAATGAGAGAAAGAACAGGGGGAAGACTTAGAGCAGACCCAGACAGTGGCCACTTCAGAGAATTCATAGCCAACAGCTAGCTTATAGACATGCCCTTCTCAAATGGTACTTTCACTTGGAACAATAAGAGATCTGGAACCCAACATATTGCATCCAAGCTCGATCGGTTCCTCATCTCCGACAACGCCATTCATATCGGGGGGGACCTATCGGCCTCAATCCTACCGCAGACAGGATCGGACCATTGGCCCATCATGCTCCATTGGCAAAATGTTGGTCTTCAATACAAAAAACCCTTCAAATTTGAAGCTTTTTGGCTCTCCCACCCCTCTTTCAGAGAAGTTGTTACTCAGGCCTGGCAAAGCTTCACTCCTCCTTCAGGCTCAAAAATGTACCAATTTCAACAAAAGCTCAAGCATCTCAAAGCTGTTATTAAAAACTGGAATGTCTCCGTCTTCGGAAACATCTTTCAAGAAATCAAAATCCTTGAAAGCAAAATGGAAGAGATACAGCAAAAAATCATAAACGAAGGCAGAACTGAAGCGCTAGCAGCTCAGGAACAAGAGCTACATCAGCAAATGGAAGAGAGACGTAAGCAAGAGGAAGTCCTATGGCGGCAAAAATCTAGAATAGCCTGGTTAAAGGAGGGGGAAAAGAATACTAAATTCTTTCATAGATCAACAATACAAAGACGAATGCAAAACCGCATTCCACACATTACCAATCAATAAGGAGCAAAAGTGGAACAACAGGAGGAGATCGAACAAGTTTTGCTGGACCACTTTCAAGGCATACAGCAGGAGGACCATGCTATAGACAGACAACCAGCCATCGATCACATAGCTCAGCTCATCCCTAGGTTGATCACGGAAGAGCACAACAAGATGTTGCTTCGCCCTGTCACTCTCCAAGAAGTTGAAATGGCCACGACCCAAATGAAAGACGACAAAGCACCTGGGCCCGATGGATTCACCTCTAATTTCTTCCACACCTTCTGGGAACTGATCAAGGAAGAAGTTTGGCAGATAGTGGAAGAATCTAGAGTCGCTCACTGGCTCCTCCCCTCCTTAAATGCGACCTTCATAGCCTTGGTGCCGAAAGAGGAGAAGCCAAGCACTCCGGATAAATTCAGACCCATAGCCCTCTGTAACGTGATCTACAAAATCATCTCCAAGGTCGTAGCCAACAGATTGAAGCCTTTGCTCCCGCTCCTCATATCGCCTGAGAAAACTGGATATTTAGAAGGAAGGCAAATCATGGACGGTATCATCCTCACGCATGAAGTTATACACTCCCTCAAAATCTCCAAAAGGCCAGGTATGCTCCTCAAAATTGATCTATCAAAAGCATTCGATAAATTAAACTGGCATTACATTCAAAGTATCCTGTCTGCTTTTGGCTTTGACAGAATGTGGATAAGATGGATCATGTCCCTCATCTCTTCACCGCTCTTCTCCATTCTTGTCAATGGTATCCCTTCTAAGCCTTTCAAGCCTTCCAGAGGAATTAGGCAAGGAGACCCCTTATCTCCCTTTCTTTTTGTTCTCATGTCCGAAGGTCTCAGCAAGCTTATCCACCATGCTGTCCTCTCGAACCAGCTGAAAGGCCTTTCCCTTCATGGATCCCTCACCACTCACCAACAATTTGTTGACGACAACATGTTGTTCAGGCTCCCTTCAGTCCAGGAAGCTAGATCTTTTCAAAAAATCCTCAACCTCTTCGCCACTGCCTCCGGCATGACTGTCAATGTATCCAAGTCACAGATTTTCTTCTTTAATACCCCTCCTCTAATCCAAACCAGCATAATTCGAATTCTTAACTTCACTCACGCTCATCTCCCTTCCAAATACCTTGGAGCCCCTCTTATTGCCAATGCCATCAAGCACTCCACGTGGAATCACCTTCTGGAAAAACTGGAAGCTCGGCTCGCCTCTTGGGCATACAGAGCGCTCAATATATCCAGCAGACTTATCCTTATTAAAGTTGTCTTGCAATCCATGCCTCTCTATCTTTTCTCTGTGCTTGCAGCTTCTAAATGGGTTCTCAATCAGATCAAAAATTTGCAACGAAGATTCCTCTGGGGATCCTCAGACCAAAAACGCAAATGGGCTTTGGTCAACTAGGCTATGGTCTGCTCCCCTAAAGCAGCTGGAGGGATGGGCCTCAGAAATCCCATCCACAGCAATGAAGTTATGGGAGCTCGACTTTGGTGGAACTGGATTGCAAACCCCTGCAAACCATAGGCCAATATATGGACTGCCAAATACGCCAATAACATACCGCCCAACGATCTAATCAGGCTTCACCCTGAAGGCGCCGGATCACTCATATGGAATGCTGCCAAGCCGCACTTTGCTCTCATACAACAGCACAACTTCTGGGAGATACGGAATGGGCACACAGCACGATTCTGGACAGATTCCTGGCAGCAACAGCCCCAACTCACTGAGCTTCTCAATATTTCAAATAATGGCCGCCCAAGCCCTCTGGAAGAAATTAACGTTAAGCAATGCTGGACGCCCACAGTCACCGATAATTTTAGGCAATGGAAACTTCCCACCTCCCTCCTGCCCAATGCTCACAGCAACATTCAGGAAGTTCTCCAAAAGGAGCTACAACGGAGGAAAATAAGACATTCAGAGGAACCAGACATTCTTCGGTGGGGGTAAACTACCAAAGGAATATTCACCACGAAGGAAGCCTACTCTATTATGCACCCTATCCAGCATCCGACAGACAGGCTTTGGCAATTTTTCTGGGCTCCAGGTACTTGGCCTAAAGTGTCCACCTTTCTTTGGCTTCTCAGTCACAAACGCACTCTCACTTGGGACAATCTGCTTAAGCGAGGCTTCAGCGGCCCCTCTCAATGCCCAAACTGCAAGCAGGAAATGGAAACAACTCAACACCTCATGATGACCTGTCAACTAGCTCATCAATTATGGGAAAAAAATTGTTTCAGAAGTCAGCGCAGCAAACCAAAAGAGGACGTCGTCCACATCTTGCGCCTCTAGCCCCAGCGACCTTATAATAGTCCCATCCTCAATTATCTTTGGCAGCTGATCCCTGGCCTCCTCTTTTGGTCTCTCTGGAAGGAACGAAACAGAAGAATTTTCAAGCATCAAACTACTCCTCTGGACATCATATGGAACAACTTATATAACAATCTTCAAGAAACCATTGTCCTGCAGCCCTGGCTAGAAGAGGATCTCCCCAAACATCCGCAAGAAGAAGCTATATGGCAAAACTGGCAGCTAAGGATAGCGATCTCGCCTAGCAGCTCCAAGAAGAATGCTTCAGGCTCCCCAATACCCTGGACACCTCCACCTCCAGGCATATACAAGTTGAACTTTGATGGAGCCTCCAAAGGCAATCCCGGCCCAGCAGGCTTTGGGGGCATCCTCAGAAACTCTCAAGGAGACACTCTTGCCATCTACTATGGTTCGATAGGATGGGATACTAACAACTCAGCGGAACTGGAAGGTCTCTGGCAAGGAATAATCCTTTCACATCTTTACAATCTTTCGCCAATAATAGTGGAAGGAGACTCCCAGATTCTTATCACTATTGCCAATCAACTTCTTCAAGGCACCAGAACCACTAAAGTAGCCACCAGTTGCAGATTGGCCTCTCGGCTCGACACTCTCAGCAACTGGTTGGACAACAACCAAGCTATCTCCTTTGTTCACACCAAATGAGAAGGTAATAAGGTCGCGGACTTCCTTGCAAATTTAGGAGTTGAAAGCGCAGACTCTCTCAATCATGGCCCTCTTAACATTATCCATGACAGGGAAACACTTCAGAACTGCATCAATTTGGTGCAAAATGATCAAAATTTACCGGATGCGGATGTTTGACAGCCCCATGGGGACAAAGGGTACGTGTGGAGGCCATTTCCCAACGCCCTGTGAGCGTGGTGGCCACATGGCTCCCCACGGCAATTTTAAATGCGCTTTCAATGCGCCTGCAACCTTATTCAATGCTCGTTCGAGCCGGCGCCTCTATAGCTTCATTCCGCCTGTTATGTGTATCATGGACATCGTTTCTCTGCTCGACTCTCTGTTCGAAGAGCTCCTCGCCTCCTTCCGCGTCTGTATGGTGCCTTTGGCCGGTGAGTGCCCTGCCCACTGTGCTGAGCCAAGCGCTCGCACAGTCACAGGTCGGCGATGCTCATTATATAGCTGCATTGAGATTTCACCTGGCGTTCACTTCTCGAACAGCAGGTATTGTTCTGGTGCGAACGCTGCCTCTCAGTTTATTCATAGCCCGCCCGTCGTTCTGCGTTCTGGTGGTCTGCCTCTGCTAGCTTCCAGCTCTTCTGCTGTTGTTATCCATATTCAAAAGCCTCCCGACGCCGAGTCTGCCATGCCTCGCCTCAGGCCACGGATGACAGCCCGCAGAGGTAGCAATCGCGGTGGCTCCGCTGGGGAGCGCCCCTCTTCCAGCAGAATTGCCTCTGAAATTCCTTTTGATTTTGTCTATGGTCGCCCGCCTGTCTCCCTCCAGCATGAAGCTCCCCATTTCTCCGCCTCTCACGCTCCTCAGCCCGCCCGCAGGACTTACACCCGCCACTCCTCTCAACGCGCAGAGCTGAGGTTTGATAGTACCCCCACCCGCCCCTCAATTACTGCCTTAATCACCATTACTCTGGTTGAGGATGCCACTTTCAGTTCCACTTCTGTGCATGCTTCCACTGCCGCCCTTCCTGACCCCCTTTCTTCCTCAGGCGTGCCTCGCCCAACCTCGACTGCTACTACCCTTGAAGACCTGGCCACGCCTGATGCTACTGCCTTTTCCCCCCGTGGTCCCTCTCCCTTGCAGGTGGACACTTCGGCGGCTCAAGGCGAAATGGTTCCGAGCGCTATGGACGCTGATGTGGACGATCTGGTGGACTACTACGGCTGCCCAATTCTGGAGGAGCAACCCTCCCCAGTCACATCCAGCTGACTCAGCTTTGAACTGGAACAGTATGGTCTTAGACCTAGCTTCTTTTTGTAACGCTGTTAGTTTGCTTCTGCACTTAGCAGCCTACTGGTTCTCGTTCATAATAGTGCTAGCTTTTTGTTACTGTGTCTTTGTAACCATAACAATTCAGCCGGTTTCCCATCATAAGGGCGGCGAGACTGTTCTAAAAAAGCTGGTTTCCCTATACGGGCAGCTTCCTTTCAGCTTTTTGCTTGGCTTTCAAGCCCAGTTTCAGGCTCACGCAGCCGAACTGAGGCAGTTTTGTACTATTACTTATACATAAATAGAATTAGCTCAATTTAGAAAAAAAAAAACAATAAAATAATCTCTTTCTATTAATTAAACAAAAAATAGATATAGACGACTTAAGAGTTTGTTGTCAAATTGATCATCTTTTTAATTATTTCAATAAAAATGAATATGAATTTCTCTCAAATTTCCAAAGGTTTTAGATAATTCTTGTCCTGCTATGTTTCTCTTAATCGATTTGAACTTATTTTATCATAAAAATGAATATTTTCAATCCTATTTTATTGTCTGCACTATATGCATTGATTTCAGTGTAGATGTTGGTTTTTAATCCTATTTTACTACTTGCACTAGATACATTTATTTGAGTGTAGATTTTGATTTCTAATCCTATTTCAGTACTTGCATTAGATCATTGATTTCAGTCTAGATGTTGTTTTCTAATCTTATTTCATTTCTTGCATTAGATGCATTGATTGTATATGTTGATTTATGATTTGATGTATGATGGTACATTTAATTTTAAAGTCAATGGATTAATAGTGTGCATTGATTTCAATGTAAGCACAAAAAATTATTGACAATGTACATTGATTTTTGTGTTATATTAATTAAACCTATTAATATTGGAGGGCAAGGGAGACAAAGTATGATGTTTATTACAACACCTCGAGCTAAATATTTAAATAGTTTACGATTCCAACTTTCCTTTTCATATAATCGATATGAAAAGATGACAAAACTAACAAGGGTGACAATAAGAATAGTAGAAGAAAATAGTTTGAGATTGATCACAATGAAGACTATTTGTAATTGACTACATTTTTATTATTCATCCAATATTATTACATTGTCACTTTGCATTCAAAATTTTTATTTCATCATTTTTCATCATTAAAGTTATTTTACAATATGTATCATCTCAAAAAACGAAGATAAATAGGAGACTCAATCTCAAACATATTTAACATATTTAAAATGATTATATTAATATTATATGTATTTACATATTATTGATAAAATTAATCATATGTTCCTCATATTATCGATAGAGTTTCCTCACGTCGGACATGGCCATATATGACCCTAGATCATCTTAACTCCTAATCTATCAACGAGTCGAGAGGATCAAATCTGCGAGGTGAAAACCTTCCCTCAAGTTTTGCACTCAAAAAAGAGGTTTGCACCTCAAGATATTTGATCCCTCTCGGCATGATAGATCCGGAGTTAAGATGGATCTAAGATGGTTATAAGTCATCTCATTTATGACGAAGAGGAAGACAATATATCGTTTCTTTTGATACTGCATTCGAAGTATTAAAGAAGTTAAAATAACTGTATGATTCACACTCAGAACTCAAAATTATTCAATTGTTATTGAAATTGTTTAATTTGGAGATGAAATATAATGATCCATTGAAAGTGCTTCTGAAATAAAGGCCAATTTTCATGATATAGAAGCCACTAGAATTAAAGTAGATTTACAGTTTACAACTTTTATAAAATTCCTTCACCCTGTCTATTCACACTATTTGGAATCTTTCCAACCTAGTGGGCAGTTAAAAGATATTACATTTGATAAACATGTAAAAAAAATATATGAGAGAGAAAAGGCCTTTGGGAAGAAAAAGGCTCCAGCTAATTCTAATGTAGAAACTTTTTGTCTTGCACAAAAGGATCGAAATTCTCATGCTGAAACTTATAGAGGTGATAAAAGTAGTAGAGGTCGCGGTAGAAGAAATTATAGAGGTAGAGGGGCAAAAATAATCAGGGAGAGAGAGGAAAAAGAAGAAGAAGAAGAAGAAGAAGGAATTTTAATGATAGACCAACTATGAAATGTTTTAAAAGTGGAAAATTGGTCATACTACTGCTAAATGTAAAATATCTTAGGAGAAAGTCAGTGATAGGAGAGAAAAATTGAAGGATTAACCACCACCTGATAAGGGAAAATTATCAAAGTCCGCATATTACATTGTTTCTCACTACAATTTTAGTATTAATGATGTTTTCAACATTGCATTTTCTTCATAGCGAGATAGTTGGATTTTGGATTCAGGAGCCACTTTTCAAATGACATTTAGGTGAGATTTTTTTGAAACTTTCAGTGATGATATTGATGATGTTGTTTACTTTTCTGATAAGTCTCAAATTAAAACATGTGGCATTGGGTCCCTTCATTTGAAGATACCAAATCTTGCAGATTATGTTCTATAGGATGTACTTAATGTCCATAGTTTCTGTGAAATTTGATGTCTCTTATCCATATTCGGTAGCATGGACATTATATTCATATATTTTATGGCATCATCAAGATACAAAGAGCATATGATAATGCAGTGATTATGACTAGTGTGGAAGAAAGTACACTTTTAAAATTGAATGGTACTTCATCTACTAATTCTCGTGAAAGTTCTACTCTTTTATCACAACAAAGTCATATCCTGTCTCCCAACTTGTTGTGGCTGCTCGATTTGGTCACATCAATTATGGAAACATCAAAATTATGAAAAATAAAGGTATTAAGGTCTTCATATAGTAATTAAGATTACACATTGTGATGCTTGTATTCTAAGAAAGCATTGTAAACAACCTTTTCACAGTTCTCCTGTCAAATCTTCACCAAAATCATGTCTTACACATTCAGATTTATATGGATCTATGCTTGATGAAAATGCCAATGGAAGTAAATATGTGCTAAAAAATTTTGATGATTACTTGAGAATGTGTTGGGTGTATTTGTTCAAAGATAAGTCACAAGTGTTTGAAGTTTTTAAAACTTTTCATTTGGTGATTAAAAATGAAACTCAACAGAATATAGGAATTCTCAGAACTACTAATGGTGGAGAATATGCTTCTCATGTTTTTGAACAATATTTGAAGGACAATGGAATCAAACATGAAACTAGTATACCTTATAATCCACAATAGAACAACGTTGTAGAATGCATAAATATAACTTTTATTAATATGATTATATCTTTGATGTTTTTTTAAGAATGTGAAGTTGATGTTTTGGGGTGAAACAATTCTTTGTGAAACTTATATTAGAAATCGTTGTACTTCTTTTTTAATTAAAAACAAAGATCATTATGAACTTTGGTATGATATACTCCCAACTTTTCAATATTTAAGAGTTTTTGGATCAAAATTCTATGCTTTGATTCCTAAGCAACAACGAAATAAATTAGGAGCAAGAAGTCGAAAATGTATATTTTTTGGTTATTCTAATTCTTCCAAAGAATACAAGTTGTATAATGAAGAAAATAAGAAGTCCATTCTCTCCATAGATGTTATTTTTCTTGAATTAGATAAAGACAATTCCACTGTTGATAGGAAACTCACTCATTTGGAGAAACTTTTATCTAAAAAATTATATTTTGAATCTGATAATGATGTTCCACATACTGAAGGGGGGGTTCCCATTTTGGATCATTCTATGGTTCTTCCATCTATGACTCGTGAGGATGTTTCTGTTGAAGAAAAAATTAAGGATAGTGTTTTTTCTGCAGGGTCAGAAAGTGTTCTTGAGTAAAATGTACTTCAGGATCAGCAACCATCACAACCACTTCAACAACCTTTACAAAGATCCACACGTGCTCGAAAAGTTCCAAGCAAGTATGACGATCTTGAAACAAGAATTTCATGTAAAGGTGATTCAAGTAACTTTTCTCATGATTGTGAATTAATTATTCTACAATTAGTGAACTGATTTGTTTTGAAGAAGTTACTAATTGTGATGAATGGAAGGATGCAATGAAAAAAGAATATGATGCACTTATTAAGAATGGAACTTGGAGGTTAGTGGATCTTCTTGCTAGTGTCAAACCTATTGGTTGCAAGTGGGTGTAGAAGATCAAGTACAAGGAAAATGATTCACTTGATAAATACAAGGCAAGGCTTGTAGCAAAAGGCTATGCTCAAAAGGAAGGTGTTGACTACATAGAGACATTTTCTCCTACAATGAAATGGGGCACAATTAGAAATTTTTTTCCTCTTGCAACTCAAATAGCTAGAAAATACACCATATGGATGTTAAAACAACATTTTTGAATGGCGATTTGAAGGAGGATGTTTATATGCTTCAACCATAAGGTTTTGTTGTCAAAGGCAAAGTGTAAAAGGTATGTAAGTTAGTGAAGGATTTGTATGGACTGAAACAAGCATCTCGTGCATGGTATGAAAAATTAACTAAACACATTCTCAAGTTGAATTATAAGTTATTTGATCTAGATGATGCAACTCTTTTTGTTAAGAAGATTGGAAATTCAATTGTATATTATGGTTGTGTATGTAGATGATTTGATGCTTATAGGAAACAATGATGACTATATACCATTCGCCAAAAGAGAGTTGATGAAAAATTTTGACAAGATAGATTTGGGTTTATTACATTATTATTTAGGGATTGAAGTTGATCACAAACACAAATACATTTTCATTTCTCAGAAAAATTACATTGGACAGCTATTGGGAAAATTTGGGATGCAGGTTTGTAATCATGTCACTACTCCTATGGAGCAGAATTTGAAACTTAATTCCACTAAAGGAAGTACATTTGAAGATCCAAAAAAGTACATGCAACTTGTTTGAAGTTTGAATTTTCTAACTACTACTCGACCTAACATAGATTTTTTCTATAGGGATACTTTCCAGGTTCATGCATCACCTACATGGAGGCCATTGGAATGCAACAAAGCGAGTGCTCAAGTATTCTAATGAAACTCAAACATATGGCAGCAAATATTCCAAAGTTTCATATTTCCATCTCACCAGCTATTCAGATTCTAATTTCGATAGAGATAAGGAGAATGGAGTCTCTACTTATGGTTATTTGATGAGTCTTGGATCAGGAACCATCAGTTGGAGATCATGCAAGCAATTTTCTCTTGTTGATTGTACCACCACAGTCGAATATGTTGCAACAACTCATGCTACAAAATAAATCATTTGGCTTCACAAAATACTTGAATATTTGCAGGAGAAACAAAAGGCTTCAACTCCACTGCTTATTGAAAACTCTTCTGCAATTCAATTAGCCAAGAATCCCAAGTTTCATAATCGAAAAAAACATATTAACATCAAATATCACCTTATTCGACATTATGTAGAGGCAAAAGTTATTCATCTGACACATTTTCATACTTCATAGCAGATCACAAACATATTTACAAAGGCACTGGGACGTGAAAAGTTTGAAAAGTTCAGAATGTTACTTGACATGTGAGATGTCCCTTCAGATCAAGGTGGAATGTTAACTAATCCTTCAGGATTGTTATTGTACAATATGTAATTAGTTTCATATTTCATTTTTAGAGTTAATAAATTATTGAGACACAATTTATCTCGTACCTAGATTTCACATGTATAAATAAATGATTTTATCATTAATACGATGCTCTTTCATTGTGTTATTTAATTATGGAGTTTTTTCGGGCTTGTATAATAAAAATGAATATTTTTGAACATGCATCCATCACATATATAGTTGAAGAATAAACATTAGGAGCAATAAATGAATAACACACATGCATAATGATTTCTCCCCTTAAGATCAACTTATCATTCGAATAATCAAAGCTTACAATGTACATCCATTGTCTCTTGTAATTTAGCACTTGTATGGTAAAAAAAGAGACGATGTTGAAATTAAATTATGGCTCTATAGAATTGTACCACAACTATTGTATGGATTTGCATGTTGTTTTTTGTAATTGATTTGTCTCCCATTTTCTTGGTATTTGTGTTTTTCAAAAATTTTCATGTTTTTTGCCACTGCTCCCATCTTGTCATATTTATGCATCTCTTTAATGCTAACATCTCATAGAAGCTAACATTCTTAATCTTAGCAACCAAAAAATACTCATTACATGACCTTTATTGACATGATTTTGCATGAAAACATGAATAACACATTCTTTAATAATGATTTACCATCACATCAACATTATTCAAAGAAAGCCAAACAACTAAGAAACAAGAAACATAAACAACCCTGAACACTCATAACACCGATATGATAATGGAGTTTACCTTGGGGGAAAGTGCTACATCTCCGGATTTGTTTGGAACTATGAATCACTTTATTAATTCTAAGACTTTCTCCTTCTGACAATGGGCTGAAACATCTCACACATATGTGGGTCATGCTCCTTAAAGAGTTGTCTTCTCACAAATGGGCCAAAGGCACTCACATAAGAGACATTTCCTCAACACCAGAAGGGCTACATTTTCTCTCAGAACAAGCCTTCAAACTCTTACAAAACTCCTCCAAAAAATCACACCAAAAACTCTCCAAAAGACTCCCCCCCCCCCCCCCCTTCAAAAATCTCACATCATGATTTTATATAGTTTTTCCCCAGAAAAAAGGACATAACTCCTCAGATCCAAAATAGTAGGATCTTAAGACAGTTTAAGGAAAAACAAGCTCCATGATTCTAGGATTTAGATTTACTCAAGGTAAAAAAAATAGTAAAATCCAAACTTCAAGGATCTTAACCATGCCAAGAGACCTCAAACTCTCATTGAAAAATATAAAATTAGTTGTGAGTTCAATTCTCACATAGAACTAATTTCTCAAATGGAAAATAAGTGAATATTTTGTGAGTCATTTTCCTGCTCACTTTCAACATTATCCACTTTACAATTCTAAATGAAATAATGCATTAATATTATTCCTGACTTTGTCACCTATCATAAAATTTCTTCATGGTGCACGAAGTAAAATTCTGCATTTGCAGAGATCCTCCCAGATCAATCCTCCCCAAAAAGAAAACTTTTAGTCCTCCAAAAGTATCAATCTGAAACTCTAGGTCTCTGTACTAGCTGCATATCAAATTTTCAAACTTTCTTGAAAGGCGCATTCCCATTTTCCTTCACTTTTGTTTGTTAGAATCAGAATGTTGAAGCCATAATCTCCATATTTACCATTATCTATTGCATCTTTGTCAACTCATACTCAAGCACTCTACAAGGTGGGTTTTCATTTGTTGCAGCATATGGCGATTTCTTATATCCTTCTCCATACATGCTTGAATGTTGCACCAAACATGAAAATGAAATTGGGTTTGTTTCCAAGCAAATATCCATGGGATGGCACTGAGTGATTAAATGCCTACACTTAGCTTCCTTTATGAGGGGTGACTCCAGACGTTCATTCGACCATACAATCCTGGTGTTGCAGAATGAATCTCATGTCCCGAAAAATAATTGATCTATACTCCTTCATAGAAACAACATCCATTTCATCCATTATTGCATGCCCCTCATGCTTTGGTGCAACCGCGGGCTGTGTTCCATGCTCCAAAGTGGCATCAGTAAGCACAAATGTTCCTCACCAAGATACTATTTTGGATCATGTATAGCTATTGTCTTTAGTTCGAATTTGCATTTTCATCTCGCAGGTTATTATAATATTTTAAATCACCATAAGTTAATATACCAATGCATTCAACTCCCCTGCATAACGTCTGGAATGTCGGGTCTATCCTAGTCTTCATTAGAAGTCTGTGTGATAGTGGCAAAACTGTGGTTCAGAATCCCTGCATTGTTTACCACGATGTGGAGGAGAAAAAAAAAACTTTTTCTTTTCCATATCGAACAACAAGAGAACCTCGAAGCCTCTCTGGCTCTCTGACATCAACTTTTGAATCCAAAAGTCATACCTTGTCCATTATAATACTAGCTGTTGTGAAAACAAATTGCGATGAGCATCGAAATCCACTTTTACTAATAAACCACACCTCTGTTGACACGAACAACCTGATCATTAATCCATGATCCTTTTTCGCTCACCAAGAACACAACCAATAGATCCACGTCCTCCAACAAATTACTTTATATATCCTGCAGTTGTTGGAGCATCATACTCATCAATCAACACAAATATCGACGCAACATAAACTTGGGCGAAAATGATCCCAAAAAGTCCACAGATGATCACAACAACCTTGGTGGAAATTTGGAACAGAATATATGCATCGATCATGGGATGAAATCCTACCAAATTCAGCAGACACCACTCCCAGAGACAACAAAATTTTGAGATGCATTTTGCTGTAATATTGGATTCCATGAAAATCATAAGTGAGTCAAAGGCCGATAGGATAGAAACTGGAGGTTATGTTTCCTTCCTTTTTCCCTTCTTGGCTGCCATCAATATCAAGCCGAGTAGATCTCTATTCTCATCAAAATCAACTGACTCGATCCATTTTTCTCGCATACTAGTTGAACTCGCCAGAATTACTCGCACCATATACTTTAAGGCAGTGATCGTTATGGAAATTGGAGCCAATATCGCAAAAACATACTCGAACTCGCAATTCTAGACCATTTAAAAATAGCTAAAATTGATCTACGAGCTTCTCTATGCCAACACAAGAAAATCTGCCTCAACATAATTACTTTGAGGGATTGAAGCTTTGACAAAACGCCAAATATTTTGCCCTGTTCTGCTCCCTCATACGTTTTCTTCTTCAAACCTTTACCCATGATGATATTCACAATCCAGGAAAAATAGTCAGACCACTCTAATACCACTTGATCTGAGTAATTTTTTCTAACACTTACTTAAACAAAAAAAATACTCATTACAGGACCTTTTACTAATATGATTTTGCATGCAAACATGAATGACACATTCTTTAATAATGATTTACCATCACATCAACATTATTCAAATAAATCCAAACAACTAAGAAATAAGCAACATAAAAAACCTTGAACACTCATAACGTCGATATGATAATGGAGTTAACCCTAGGGGGAAAGGGCTACATCTTCAGATTCGTTTGGAACGACAAATCGCTTTATTAATTCTGAGACATTCTCCTTCTTACAATGGGCTGAAGCATCTCACAAATATGTGGATCATGCTCCTTAAAGAGACGACATCTCACAAATGGTCCAGAGGCACTCACATAAGAGACATTTCCTCACCACCAGAAGGGCTACATTTTCTCTCAAAGAAGGCTTCAAACTCTTACAAAGCTCCTCCAAAAACTCACACCAAAAGCTCTCCAAAAAACTCCTCCCCTCAAAAAGCTCACATAATGAGTTTATATAGTTTTTCCCTTCTCAGATCCAAAATAGTAGGATCTTAAGACATTTTAAGGAAAAACAAGCTCCATGATTCTAGGATCTAGATTTACTCAAGGCAAAAAAATAGTAAAATCCAAACTTCAAGGATCTTAACCATGCCAAGATACCTCAACCTCTCATTGAGAAATAGAAAATTAATTGTGAGTTCAATTTGATAAAATATGGTAGAAGAAAATATTATTGAAATCTGTACTAGTTAGCTCTTCTCTGAGAGACTACACCAGGAGGGATTGCGTGCATAAGTCACTTTACATTCTCATTAGAAATCAAACAATATATAGGTTACATGCAAATAGGGAATTTAGAACCAAAACCTAAGAAATAGGAAAAAACTCCTAATCTAAGGTCCAGGTGAACCGACTCTCTCTAACATAGATTCTCCATTATCTTCAACATCCCCCCTTAATGGAGAAAGGGTTCACAAATATTCCTAAAATTTCCCTAAACATCGCAAATTTAATTCTACCAAGGGGCTTAGTAAAAATATCGGCAGCATTATCACAAGTATTACAATATTCAACATGAATTTCTTTAGATTGAAATTTCTCCCTCACAAAGTGGAACTGAGTATCAATGTGCTTAGTATTTTTACGGAACACCAAATTTTTTGTGAGTTTGATGGAGCTCTGGTTATCACATTTAATAAATTTTGCAACTTTATGTTCTTCCCCTCAATCCTGGAGAAGACGTCTCAACCAAACTGCCTCACAAGTCGATGCACACATCACTTGGTACTCTTCTTCCGCTGAAGAAAAAAAAAAAGAATTATCACATCCTCACTTAGGCTACCCTCGGGTCATCAGGGGCTTCTCCTCTGTCGCCTGGATACTCATAGGATCAAAATCACTCTGGCTTTGATTCAACCCTACAACTCTGATACCATGATAAAATATGGCAGAACCAAATATTATTGAAAGTTGTACTGGTTAGCTCTTCTCTGAGAGACTACACTAGGAGGGACTGCATGTGCAAGTCGCTCTACATTCTCATTAGAAATCAAAAAATATATAGGTTACATGCAAATAGGGAAGTTAGAACCAAAACCTAGGAAATAGGAACAAACTCCTAATCTAAGGTTTAGGTGAACTGACTCTCTCTAATATAGATTCTCCATTATCTTCAACACAATTCTCACATAATACTAATTTCTCAAATGGAAAACAAGTGAATACTTTGAGAGTCATTTTCCTACTTACTTTCAACATTATCTACTTTACAGTTCTAAATGAAATAATGCTTTAACTTTATTCCTAACTTTGTCACCTATCATAAATTTTCTTCATGGTGCACAAAGTAAACTTATGCATTTGTGGAGATTTTCCTGAATCATTTTCCCGAAGGAAAAACTCTAATTTCATTATTAAATAATGAAAATTACATGTTGTAAAAACAAAAACACATATCTAAATAATGAAAATTACATGTTGTAAATACAAAAAAACATATCAAAATTGTAATTGTTTAATCACTTAACAAACATATGAAATAATATAAGCGATACAGTCCTGTACAATTCCTCTAAATTTATAATAATATGTTCATTTAAATCTACAAATAAATATATCAATTGAGGTGTATCACTATCCAAATACAAAAATGATATAAGACATCCATCATAATAGATACTATGTCTGCATTGTTGAGTCCGGATATATCCAAAATAAAAATTGATGTAATTCTGATTCTGTTTCACTTTGATTTTTGTTATTTAAGTAAAATTATAAAATATTATTATTTCTGAATCTTAATTAAGTAATCACTAAAAATTATCTCAATTTACTTTTTAGACCACTCATATTTCCAACATTTCCATTCAAAATGAGGGAACTCATTGCCAAATTCATGTCCAATGGTCTTTGGATGTTCCCTGACATGCTACATACGTTTCTGTTTAAGTCGTTTTCTTTCCAAGGATTTGATAGTAAAAAGATTTATCGAGTGGACCGGTACCCCACGTTTGGAATGATGGATTTTCAGGAATAGTGATATCAACATGGAATATCAAAAAAGTTGAAGGTTTTGAATCCAATATGCGTGTCATTGTTATCGGAAAATTTGGCAGATCATAAATGGATTTGAGAGGGATTGCATCTTATAGAGGCATCATAGCCTAATAAAGTGAGACTTCACCGATGATGCATAGGTGTAGATATTTATAGAGTGCCACTTGTTTGACAATATCATTGTAAGAAAGAAAGAGGTGAGTGGAGATGTGGCCTATGAATGAAAGTGATATTTATTATTGTTATGGGGTGTAAGATTTTGTATGAGAGTTTTATTTGGCAAATCAATTAATCAAAGTGATATCACTTACTTAATCCATAGTGATGACATTGTAGAGAACAATGCTTTGATTGGGATAATGCATAGTGATGACATTGTAGAGAACAATGATTTGAACATGCGGGATGATAGTAAATGTGAGGTTACATTTTTTTAAAGAAATAAATAAGAATTGAATATTGGCATTCAATCAATCTCGGTGGAAAGGGTGAGCATGAGGAGTGATGAGAAGAAGCATAGCTTCAACAAGGGCAACATAGACAAAATTCTTCTGATTACCATTGTCAGGAATCAACTTAGCTAATTAACTTGGAAATTGTGAGTTAATAGCAACTCATGAGCTCATAGAGTAGAAGCATGAATCATGAGCACAAGATGAGGATATGGTTTGGTAGGTTTCTCAATATCCATCACTTCATTAGGTGGGGAAGAAGAGGACAAAGTGGATTGCAGTTTAGATAATAAACCCAAGATAGATCCCGACAAACCACAATGTCGATCGAATGGAAATATGACAACAGTTAAATCAATTTTCTTCGAGCCTTGAAGAATTCCCAGATGTGTCAGAGCTTCAGGGAATTGGGTTGTTTGGAGGCATCCTAACTCCCCTGCCGAGGAAAAATCTAATCTATTATATTATGTGTTATGCTATTACAATGCAAGTAAATCCAACAAAATCGGTGACACGAAAGCATTGATTGCTATGCTCATCTATACATTCGCTCAAGCTCTGTGTGAGAAAAACTAAGGTTCAGTGGAGGGTTCAGCAAACTGTCCCATAGGATTTGGGAACGAGCTCTAATGCTTTGTTAACGACTTTTTTTAGGTTTCTCATAGTTCAGATAGAATTTTTATTTACTTTTTAAACAAAAATGTGTGGATTATCTGGATTTAATAATTTAAGATTTTTTAAAATAATTGTTTAATATTAATAAATATCAATCTTTAATAAATATCAAAATATTTATTTTATCAATATGTCATTTTTTGGAATTTCTTGTCATATATGAATTTAGCATCTTGAAACAAATCTATGTGGCACTTTGATTATGCAAAGTTCATCCATCAAACTTGTGATTTCAATGAATCCTGCATAATTCTACACAATTTTTTTCAAAAAGTAGCACTTAAAGACAATTCTTATAATATGTCTCACTTCACTAAATTTTAAAAAAATAGAAAAACTAACTAAATTGTAACTTTTATTATTACTATTATTATTATTAGATAAATGTCTTTTCAGATTAAACGTCATTAGGATTTAGTCAACTTTTCGAACCAACTAATGTGGTTTATCCTCAAGACAAGGATGGACCACATTAGTTGGTTCGAGGCTTTTGTGAGTTGTTACACCATCGTATGCTGCCCTCATTTGTTGCATTTACATATGTTGGCTTTGTTGTCACTGTCAACCGCTTTGAGCCTTCCAGTCAAGGTTTCTTGTTGCCATCTTTGTGTTTTTTGTGTTTGGATTCGGATATTTTGTGATGTTGCTATCTTTGGCCCTCTTCAAGCTTGTTGCCATCTTTGGGCTTTTTGTGCATGGATTTGGCTATTTTGTGATGCTGCTATCTTTGGCCCTCTTCAAGTCTTCTAGTTGGTGCACGTTGTGGGGGGCTTCTGCCAGGTTTTCTAGGGGCTTTTTCTTTTGCCTATTTTTTGTCGCCCATTTATGGGCTTGTTTATGTGGGTATGGGGGTGGCATGTGCCCTACTTCCTAAGGGATCTTTTTGCACTTTTTTTTGTTGTTGGTTTCTTAATGGTTTGTTTTTACCCATTTTGTAATGGGTCATTCGTTGTTGTGCTTGTATGTGGAGTCTCTATGGCTTCCATGCTTACTTTTTTGGTTCTCTGAATGGCATTTTTTATTTTATTTTTTGTATTTTATAGAATGCATCTAGCATATGCAAAATGTATTTTTTTTCCTCTAGATGAATAAAATTATGGTTGTTTTTTCTATAGAAAAAATTAATCAAATTAATTAGAAAAAAAAAGGAACTTAATTAATTGGTCTCAGAATACATGTAACTGACTCATTTATACACTTGTAAAATAGTTGATTTGATATAATAATGTCAACCAATCTTTCAAAGTTTTCTCCAATAATTTTTGTTCCACTTTAAAAAAATGTATTATAAAATTTTGATACAAGACTTTGGGATCCATCACATTATGTTTTTAAATCAACACTTAAAACTAGTAAATATGGCAATCTCAAAAACTTCCCTTAAATAAATTTTATTAATATTATAATTTATCTCAAAAAATATATATATATTTACCTTCAAATTTAAATTTAAATATATATATGTATGAATGAAATGTGGATATGTAAATTTATATGCAATGTGACTTGACATTATTTGCCAATGATTTTCAATAATCCTCATCACACTAAGAATGGCTTTACTTTGGCCATGAGAAATCAATAATGGCATTCTTTAATAATATTGGTTGATCATTATCTCATAGAATAGTGTGTTGCTATTATTATTGTGTGTTGATTGGCCACAATTTGTTTATTCCATGCCTATTATCTAAAATAATAGTGTGTTGTTATGATTGTGCGTTGATTGTCCACAATTTGTTTATTTCATGTCTATTATAGTGCGTGTGCTATTATTATTGCGCGTTGATTAACATCAAATTGTTTATTTCATGTCTATATGTCGAGTATTTATTTAAGGAATAAAACAAATAAATAATGCGTGCCTCATAAAAATGTGGATTCGTAAGAGAGGGATGGTTTTTACTTGTTTACTTTATCATAAAGTAATGTGATTTCTGTCATTTCATGATGTGTACAACACTGACATAATGTGATTAGGTCCATTTTTTTTTTTGGTTGTTGTAGTAGTATATGCATAACAATGATGCTCACTTTTCTATTTTTTCTAATATCTTTAGGGTTTTTGTTATCTAGCATAAATATATTATATTTCTTTTTATGAATATATTAATGTATAAAGATTATGCATCATAACTTATATGAAAATTAAGAAATAGGGAAGTAAATGTTATTTTAAAAACTACTTTCACAAATCTTGGTAACTTAAAAAGCAATTTTGAAATATTGTAAAAGAATTTCAAATTTTTCCATTTATATCTCATAAAATTTGTATATAAAATTAAAAAAATATTAAAACAAAAAACATTGTATGTATAGATTTATTTTTTTTAATTTGTTTGTATTTTTCTATTCATTCATAAAAATAAGTACATTGTATACTTGGTAGCTTGATCATAGGAAATTATTTATGTTGGCTACCTCAAAGAGAGTTAATAGCTAATCAAAATTGGAACAGATTAATCAAGTCTTGAGATACCTTATAAGGTATATTATCTACTACTTCTTTTGACATATTAAAAAAGTAAATGATATTTTTCCTTTGCATATTTAAACAAAAAACATAGACGTCTCTAGTTATATCTTCAAATATTATAGAGTTATAGAGTTATATCTTCAAATATTATAAAAATAAATTCAAAATTTTTCAATAATATGAATAAATTTTGTAATTTTAAAGAGCGATATTTTAAAAGACTATAAAATATCTTTAAATTTTCCAATAATATCAAGTTTACATTTTAACATAAACTAGTTAGGTCGATATGCCTTTCTTTTGAATCAGACACTTTCCATTTTCATCTACCCTTCTCCTCTCAGCCTGACATCTGTCCAAAGGTTTTTTTGGTCACTCTCCCTCTCTTGGCTTAACAACTTGCACCGAAATTATGCACACGATATTTACACCAGAGTTCTAGTTGCGAGAGTTCAGTTCGGTTTTTAAGATGGTCATTGGAGAAGATAAAACTAACATTTAATGTCCTAAAAACATCTCCTTAGAGAACAATAATACATTACCAACAGTCCACGATCGCGTCAATTCTAGTGGTAAATGTTGTGTATTCGTAGGAAGTGTGACTCTCAAATGATTAACAACGGTGGTAGGTTTTGGTTTTCTGTTATTATAAGGGCCCTAGCTTGACGAAGAACTTAATTTTGGTTTTACGTGACTCACTTAATCCTACTGCTTCTCTCGTTCTGTTGAGAGGGTCCATCAAATAGTAGAGCGAATCATGTTGGAAAATGCAATTCCTACTTGTTTCAATGGTGATTATGTGTATCTAGAGGAGTCAGTTCCTATTGTGTTTCCTAAATTGGTGTGTGGTTGAGAGATTCTCTCAACCAAGTGATTGTGCATCCAAGATAACTTCCCTATAGCTATCTTGAGCCAACACTTTATGTATTTATTTGTGACATTATTTGATTAATGGGTATATAGATTACCTCATGGAAATCTATATCATCATTAATCAAATAATGTTACAAATAAATACATGCAGTGTTGTCTCAAGATAGGGAAACTAGCTTGGACACAGAATCACTTGATTGAGAGAATCTCCCAACCACACACCAATCTAGGAAACATAATAGGAACAGACTCCTCTAGATACACATAATCACAACTGAAACAAGTAGGAATTACATTTTCGAACACACCCCCTATATGACTACTAGTCTCGATATCAATCTGCAAAGTCTAATTATGGTCAAACATAACAAAAGGATATGTCGACGTCCATATAAAGGAGCAACCATACACCAGAATGCATGGGTTCCAATCACTGCAACCGTTGGTCTTGTAGGATGTCTTTCACATATATTGTTTTGTCAACCATTGTAACTGCATACATGTACATGTACCTGCAAGTGCCCCTCCAATATCATCATTATGGGTTTTATCGAATTACTTATAACCGTGCTCTGGGTTTTATCAAATTACTCTCAACCATGCCAACAAGGGTTCTCAGCCACCAAGGCTCAACACTGCCACTAAGGCACTCAATTCAGCCACAAAGACTCAACTCAGCCATGAGGGATCAACACAGCCACCAAGGGCCACAAATCTGCCACTAGGGCACTCCGACCACCGTGGGCCACAAATCTGCCACTAGGGCACTCCAGCCACTAAGGCTCACTAGAGACCCGACTCAACCAGGCCCAGGTTTTTCTCGGCTCACCCTCAACCATACCAAGGGTTTTGTCGGCTGACCCTAAACCATGCCTACAAGAATCCTTGACCACTTCACTCTTACATGTGGTTTCCGGCTTACCATAAACCGACACTGCAAATACAAAGTGGTTTTAATATTACCACGAACTTTATGGGGATACACATGTGTTTACAATGCTTACAACACAACTCCAAATCTTGGAGTTACTAGGTACATACTCTACAAAGACCACTACAGAAACATCCTAGACCCGCTTACTAATAAATGTATGTGACCATCATTGAGAGTCTATTCCACAAACTGACACAAATTCTATTGTCCATCATCACCTAATTTTTAGTGTCTCTTTCACACAAAATTAATATTTTCTGCACTTCAACCTTATTACCCACCACGGAATATCTTTACATCATATTTCTCATTTAATTGTTGTCTTGGATTCACCTCGACAATTTATTAGAGTAGCTAATTCTAACAAAACCACTACATTGAATTAGCTAAACGCAATACTTCTAATTCCAAAAACAAAATACCATTATTTGTTTTCTTTTGTGTTTCTAAACATGCCATCATAACCCAAAAAATTCAATTGCATAATATATTTATCTTACTAAACTCCAAGTACATTTAGAAAATTTACTTTTAGGCCATTTGCTTTCCAAGATATCTGTGAAAGTAAAATAAAGTAGCTGCCCATGATAGATTCCTGAGATATTCAAGAATGGGAGGATCAACCTGAACCGTCAAAAAAGGTAACGGCTTTTTGAAACCAATATGGTTCTAATTGCACCTTTGCCTATGACGCGCAAGACAATATAGATGTGGAAAACATACTTCTCACCGCGTATTTTACTTTAAGGACCGGCAATGCAATTGATTTTTCGTTATTTCTGTGTTATTGGAGCTGTGCATCTATCAGTATAGAGGTAACACGACCCAGGTTGATCTGCATCGCGACAACATAAACTCGATAAGCCCAAATTTACATTCTCTTCGATATGAATCATGAATATTCAACAGTAGTCGACGGTAACGGGAAATACGGCAGCTTATTTTCCGTCTGTTCTCATTATGAAAAATGAAAAGAGTAGTTTAAAATCTGTCTGTTCTCGTTATGCTAGTAGTTTAAAAACATCACAAGATAGATATCTTTATTTGTTTATTTTATTAATGTGGTTGTGTTATTTGAAAGGGATATTTTTAGGGAGAATTAGTAGATTATTATTGATATTGGTTTAGTATGATTAACTATATTAAAACTAGCAATTGCACCACATGTTGCAAAAGAAACGTCGTAAGGAAATAGCATAGGAAAAAGTAGCCTAGAAGATCAAAATTTTCTTCCATGGAAGCAGGTAATGAAATCTTAATGCAATACTGCTTCCTTGATCCTTACATATCATGAGGCAAATGTTGAAGTTAAGCTAAATACATTGTCTAATCATGCCAACATGAATGCCTCATGAATAAAGAAATAGATCATGATTTTCTACCTTCAAAATCAAAGGTTGTTTTGGTGTAGTTCCTCCATATTTAATCTTGGTCAATTCCTATTGAGTCACCTATGTATTATTTCCTTCATGATATTTGAAAATATTCAAAATATCACATTGTTCCTTACCACTAAAGTCCCTCGTGTCTACCACGTTCATGTTTTTCAGTATCGGTGATACGAAGTTGGATTTTTTTGTTCTTTGTGCAGACAGTAAAAAATTTATGGAGAGGTGGCTTTCATCACTTCAAGAGCAGTAAAAATAAGGTGATTGCGAAAATAGCTCCAACACCTAGAGAGGTTTGGTAGCATTTATGGAGTTGGCGAACATGTCTTGTTTTGCGCTGTTGGGGCTACTCGACATAATTTTATTGATCTTGTGTAGAAGAAATGAATTTTTATTTATCTTATATTACATTAACCATGAAATTGTCAACATTCATGGCACACTTTCCATCACATTTGTAGAGAAAATTATAATAGAGTATCACATTTTCCATATCAGAGCTAAATGCTCCTATATGCAACAATGATGAATTTCATCACTTAAGAGCAATAAAAATAAGTTTATTGAGAAAACAACTCCAACACATTTGTAGAGAAAATTATAACACAGTGTCACACTTTTCTTATTAGAGATAAATGCTCCTATATGCAACAACGATGGATTTCATCGCTTAAGAGCAGTAAAAACAATTTTATTGAGAAAACAACTCGAACACATTTGTAGAGAAAATTATAACACAATATCACACTTTTCATATCAGATCTAAGTGCTCCTATATGCAACAAGGATGGCTTTCATCAGTTCAAGAGTAGTAAAAACAAGTTTATTGAGAAAACAGCTCTAGCACTGAGAGAGATTTGGAAGCAATTGGTGAATTGGTGAACATGTCTTGCTCTATGGTGTTAGATATTGGGCATAGCTTTCTTGATCTTGTATACAAGACTGCAAATTTGCATGTATATTATACTACATTGCCATGAAATTGTCAACATTTAGGGCACATTTTCCATCACATTTGTAGAGAAAATTACAATAGAGTATCACATTTTTCTTGTCATATCTAAATGTTCATATATGCAACAACTACCTTGTGCCTCATAGTTTAAATTTGTGCAAGGAGGAGGAGAGGAGGAGTGTCAAGGTGCAAGCTAGAAAATGAAGAGAAAGAAGAATCTTGTTTGGGACTTGAGATAAACTCATTCTCTGCACATCTAGAGTAAAGCTTAATAAAACAAAACTCACCATACTTTGAATTTTTTAAACAAATATCTTAAAAATTAGAATATCAATTTAATACAATTTACTCAATTACATATTTAACAATATTCATTTAAAAAATACAAATAAAAATTACTATTTTAAATAAAAATAATACAGCACATTTAACAATATTCATTTAAAAAAATACAAATACAAATTACTATTTTAAATAAAAATAGTACAAAGAATCAGACTAATTACCATGGCTCTCATGTACCTTCCTCTTATTACTTTTTAAATACTGGATGTGTGTAACTTATTTTTAATCAAATAGTGTCAATTTTGTAGAACTATAATCTACAAGTCTCAATTTTTAGGGTGGTGTTGCACTAAAATTCCCATGAGGTCCATCACCATGTATGTGGTTCATTACAACCTTGGATATATTCTGTGAGTTGTTGTGATTTTTTGCTTGTGGCTACAACTTAGTTTTGGTTGTCACCTAGCTATCATGATTCAAAACTTTGTTTATAGCATTAAATATATTTTGTGAGCTAATGTGATGTTTTGTTTGTCACAATGATTCAAAACCCAGTTATTATACCACAATATTGATTGTCTAGTTGTCTTTTTTGTTTATGAAACCTTTAAGAAAACCACAAGAACATTTGATTCTACATTGTGATCTCCCCAACATGGGTGGGGGTTTCAAAAATTGGAGAGTAACATAAATAATATATAACAAAAAAAAACCATGTATTTTTGGAATAATAAAATAGTTGTAACAAAAATGATATAGAACAAGAAAAACTAGGTATATCTGGATGTATGAAAATTTAGATACATTTTATTAAGTAAAATTTTAAAAGAATAATGGTTATAAACATTTAAAAATAGTTTTATTAAATAATTAGTTCATATCTATATTATTTATCAAAGGGATCAATTATCTTCTTACTCTAAACGAGGTTTGTATATCAAGACATATGATCCCTCTTCGCTCTTTGTAGATCTAGACCATCTTAATTTCCCCCTTTAAATAAACTACATTCGACATGAATACCATGGGTCGATACCATGAGCTGTTTTTATAGTTTATTATTATTCTATTTTATTATTTTTATTTTTTATTGTATTTTGACCTAGTTAAAATGTTCATTACATTATGTCAATATTTTTATTTGATTTGCTTTTATTTTTGTGTAATTTGGCATAGTAAAAATGTTAAATTGAGGTTAGAATCTAACAAATTTCTAATAACAACATTTTAACTTAAAAGTCACCAAAACCTAAATTCAATCTAACTTATTAAAAAGAAGAAAAATAAAATAAAATTATAAAAAACATATAAAAAAACTATTTACTTGTGGATCTAATGGCCTAAAACATTTCAATCGTCTAACATTTGATCCAATGAATCAAACATGGACATAGTGGCACCTAGGGGAGTTGTTTTCAAATAAGAACCCCTTACGGCGTAATTATGGTTGAAAATAATGGATTACGGTTAACAAAATATTTCTATAATTGTTCACATTAAACTCAAGTTTTTTATGATAGATTAGTTGATGGCAGTTGACCATGTTGTGTATGGATGAATATGGTCCACCATGTTTAACACTGTTGAAAATGGTTCAACATGGTCGCACATAATCAACCATGCCTACCATGGCTCACTATGGTTGAATATTTGAAGATGATTCACTAATTTTCCCAAGTTGAATATGGTTAAATATGGTTAATTTATAGTTGACCAATTACCATGCTTACAATGTTTTACCATGCAAACCATAATTGATCTTAGTTTGACCTTGGTTGACCATAGGTGACCATTGACGCCATTTTCATAAAAGTAGTTGATATAAGTCAGTGAATCAATATATATCAACAATTGTGGTTGATCATCATTGGTCATGTTGAGCATGGTTAGGCATGATTTTCCCACAATGACTACAATTTCCCATCAATGGCCATGGTTGATAAAAAATGATCATAGTTGACCATGGTTGAGTATGGTTAATTGAGGTTAACCATGGCTGACTATGGTTGATCGAGGTGAACCATAGTTAAGCATGGTAAATATAGTTGAGTACGATTGACCATAATGAGTATTGTCAACCATAAATGACTATGATTATTTCTAATTCCAAAATTTTATTTTATAAATATAAAAGATCCATAATTTTATAACTAATTTTTTTTATAATTTTTTTTAAATATTTAAAAAAATAATAATAAATTAATTTTGTTTGAGATCAAATAAAATAAATTTTATACACTTAATCAATTTCATACCTTTTAATCCATTAATAACATACCACATCACATATAAAATAAATCATTTGTTTTCCTCTCTAATTTAACTCTCATATTAATGATTTCATTGTTATCATAAATTACATTTTCCTTTTAATCAATCTTTATATAAATAAATTTTTAATTATAAAAATTCATCTTTTAATTAAAAAAAATACTTTAATTTAAATATATTACAAACATTGTCTTTAGAATTTATAAATATTATATATTAAGATTTACATTTAATATACACATTAACATAACACTTTTATATAAATTATAAAACCTAATTTTACGAAAATAAATTTAAAGTTATTTTTTATTAAATTATTATCATTTAAATATATTTATAAACATTATCATTATAATTCATAAATATTATAATGGAATATATTCTTAAAATAAACACACTAACATTTTTTTTAAATTATAAAATTTTACTTTATAAAATTTAGCAATACATTTGAATTTAATAATAATAAATACAAATACGATTTAGACTTGTCCGTTCTTTTATTTCTTTTTCTTACTCTATTTATTTTGAAATGAATTTGGGTAAATAATCACTTGACGCTATGAAACCAAAAAATATACTACAACAAAATATCACTCCCAAAAATCTGAAATCTGAAAAAAAATAATAATAATCATATCATTTTGAATGATTTTTTTTTAACTATTAAAAAAACATATATCTCCACTCAATAAATTAAAATAAACTATAACATATATTTCCACTATAGTTTTAACTTTTACATTAAATTTAGAAATATTAATTTTTTTATAGTTTTATATTTTGCATTTACATAATTACAACAAACCAATTGTGTTCAACGTTGAATGTATATGCCAGTGATTTTGGAAGGCGTAGTAATAATTTGTTTGAGCTAGAAAAGCTCAAAGTTCAAATAAAGTGTATGCTTACTAAGCACCATCTACATTTTTTCAAAGTTGGAGAGGTCTAAACTATTGTTTAATGTTATGTTTAACTAATTAATATATGAATTTATCTTTAAAAAACTTATCATTATAATTATTAATAAAGTTTATATTTAAGCATAAAAAATTTCAAAATTAAGAATCATATATATTACCATCTTCTTTGTTATAACGCAATAATATAATCTACAAAGTGAGAGTTGTTATTTTTGAATTGTAATTTAAAAAATAGCGATAAAGAAGTGAGACCTCTAAGATTAGTTAATTTTATTAGTTACTGTAATGTATGATATTTATAGATATATATTCATCTCATAGTTTAGGAAATTATGATATTTTTGTGACGATCTACTTTGAGGTATATGACATAAAAATGTGTTTCTTTTTAACATGATTTTGAGAAATATTAATAATTAATTTCATAATAACAAAATTTTCAATGATGTTGTCATGAATATGAAGCTTTGCATAAATTATGAGCTAGATCAAGCAAAGGCTCAGTTCATGTAAAAAATGCATGTTAAGAAGTAAGAGTGATAACATTAAATCTATGAAGTTTTGCATATGAACACTAAGTAAAGTAGGAAAACACCTAGTTAGATGAAAAGGATATTAATCACTTTAGATAATAATATAACCAAAAACTAATGGTCATCTAACATGTAAAAAAGTTTTCAACATAACACTTAGTTAAATGAAAAGGATATTAATCACTTTCAGTAATAATATAACCAAAAACCAATGATCATCTAACATGTAAAGAAATTTTCAACATATAAAGCTAATTAAATGCTACAAATTTTGAAGTTAAAATGCATGTGATGGGATGCAAATGCACTTTTCACAAATTTCATTTAAAAAAACCTCACCACTCTCCTTGATTGGTTGAATATTAGGGGTATAAATGGACAGCTCGTAAAGGGAAATCCATATAGAGGTACACCTATAACATAGAGCTATAGTGAACCCCTAAGTAATAATAGTTAACACCTTTAAAATTCTAGATAAGGTATTTTTTTCCAAAAGCCAAAGTAATGGTCTACAAATAAATTTTTACCATTCACTTCTTTTTGGGAGATAGTGATTTGGAGAGTATTATGGATCATTGAAGTGCTATAAGAAAATTTGGATGAGCCAAACTCCCAAGTAACAATAGTTAACACTTTTGACATTATAGATAGAGTATGCTTTTATTTCAACATGGACAAGTCAAAGTAATGGACTACAAATGAATTTTTATCATTTACTCCTTTTTGGTAACAATGATTTGGAGACTACTATGGATTATTGGAGTGTTATGAGAAAATTTGGATGAGCCTAAGACAACCAAATAATCATAAGTGGTAGCTATGAGCAAATTTGGATGATCCTAAGACAACCAAACATTTATAAGTGGTAAGTGGTAACCTCTTAAGACACCATAAAAATATAATTATTTAAATAACATAATCTTTAAGCCATAAACTTAATCAACTTAAAATTAAAAGTATTTCAATTCTTTATAATTTTTAGATAACAAAACTAAATAATTATAATAATATGAGGTTTTCTAAAATTGAATTGTATTTACATTGAAAAAAATAAAGGCTAAAAAAAAAATATTAATCAAAGAGCATAGAAAAAATACTCATAATAAATGCAAATGTATTTAATATAATAAATTAAAATAATATATTAAAAAGAAAATAAATTTAATATAAATAATATAATGATAAAACAACAAATACAACAAAATTGTGATTTGCAATGTTCCATTTTGTAGATGACATTGTAATAGTTTAGATCTTCTTTAATTTTGAATTTAAGTTTTTACTTCATAATATTAAAACAAATTTTCAAAATATTAAAACGAATTGTTGAAAATTGAAGTAGAGAGATTTTTATAGTTGAATCCACAAAGTTAAGATTCAATAAGTGTTTAGTTAAAAAGATGAAATTTCTATTTTGCATTAAAATCATTTATAACAAAAAATTCCACAATAAATGCCATTGATTGGTTTTTGTTTGTTGTTTATATTGTTAAATAACTAATGCATCTACAAATTCTTATAAGTCTTTACCTTGCATTATTTAACAACTTGATATTTCAAGGTCATATATATATATATATATATATATATATATATATTAACCATAAAGAGTATATATTTTGAATATTAAAGTGCGCTCGCTCACGTGCAAAAAGTTGAGTTGGATTTTTACATCAAAAATCTGAGTCTTTCCTTGGCTGCAGATATTACATTTGGGCTAACTCTTATTTGAGTTTTTTAACCAGCCATCCCATTATCAAAATTCAACACTTTTTTCCTGCTACTAAAAACATTACAGAACTGTGATAGGAAATATATACATGTATGTTTGGACATATTACAAAAAATAGAGAGAGTAGAAGGGGTGTATATTCCTCCATTGGAGCTAAAGCGTTGAGGTCCAATGGATTTGGCACCTCATCCTCCTTCTTGCAGTTGTCTGCCAACTTTAGCTTTAGCCTGTTGATATCTTGCCTGAGGGCTTCAACTTCGTCTTCCAACCTTAGGATTTTATCTTTTTCCTCCAGCTGGCACTCTTCAATCTCAATGGTGTCCTTGTGGTGCTAGTGCACACATATTTGCAACACAAAAATTATGTTTCTACATTCACCATGTTCTAGGGCACATCAATTCATTTTGTGGTTGCCAATCCCCCGAGCCCAATCGCCACTAACACTTCCTGTCTTGGGCCTGCAGAGGCCCCAAGAGCCCGATCATGTTCTCTCAGTTACAAAGCTACCAATCCCACTCAGCTTGATAGAAATTGGATGAAAAACGACTCCAGAAGACACAAACACTAGATTACAGGCGACTTCGAATGACACAGACACAATATGAAAAACGACCTCGAACCTCCTAATGGACCCGAAACACCAGAAGCAAATGGAATAAACACATAAGCCGATGTTCAGTGCCTTCCAGGCCACCCCAATTCCCGACCTTCACAGCCAATTCCCCTGGTTCTATACTCGTCCAACTGAACGTAGAGCCCACCAAGCAGGACAATGAGTCACTAGAGCTCCTCCAGCAGAACATACAACCCACTAACACCCCCAAGAAGTAGAATGTTTCCAATTCTCTTAACCATCGGCCGTAATTGCAGGGACATAGCCAAGGATTCACTAGCTACCCCTACTAGAGGCTTCCTGTATCTATTCAAACTGTTATCCCTTTTATAACCTCTTGCAATACACCCGCGAAGGAGGACCAACGTCATAGTACCAACGCTGCTAATTTCCCAATGCGGATCCATAATTTCACAGCCCTGCACAGCTTCTCGTAACCCCATTTCCACCTTCTTCCCACGCTCCTCCTATGTCTTGCGAAGTCTGGGGAGTAAATGCCTTCCCCACCGATTCACCATTCCCACGAACATATTACCAAAATTTCGGGGTCTACAAGTGAGATCGTAGCAATGTCTATGTATACACACGCCTTAGATGTTGCAGACACTAGGTGGAGGGAAATCATGTTGCATGACGCCACGTTGCAGAGTGATAATTACTCTATACAGTATGCCACAGGAGCTAAGAACAATCTAGGGGCAATTAATTTCAATAAGACTGGGGGTATTAATTGATTCAAGTGATTTGCATAGACATGGCCTCATGCCGGAGGGTAGGTGGAATTGACATACTTACCAACCGAGGGGTAAGGGAGAGGAGGAGGGAGGGTGGGGGTATGGGAGGGGGGTGGAGGAGATGGCAGGGGGGGGGAGGAGAGGGATCAAGGGATGAAGGAGGAGGGAGAGTGGGGGCCAGCGAAAAATCCAAGGATGAGATGAATGGGGGGCGGACCAAGCCTCCAAGGGAGGGGGAAGGGAGAGAGGGGAGGGGCAGAGGGAAGAGGGCTCCAGAGATTGATTGGGGAGATGGATTAATAGGTTGTTAGCCTCTCCCAATGATTCTAAGATGAAATCCTTTTTCCCATATTCAAGGTTAGATATAATCTTTGCATTACGATTCCTAATCATAGTTATGGTATACATAGATTTCCTTCAATTCCATTCACCACAGTTGTTTTTTCTTTGATTCTATAAACCAGATTAGCTTGTTTGTCAGCCTCTCTATTGTTTTCCCTGAGAATATGGTAGAAAGTTACTTCATCAAATAGAGGGGTCATTCCTTGGACCCTCTTAATGACTTGGTTAAGGATAGTGTTTTTTGCTGGAGTATTATTTCTCATATGGTTTATTATTATCATGGAGTCTCCAAGGATTTGGAGCTTCTTAATGCCTTTATTGATGGCCAGATTCATTCCAAAGAGTAACCCATAGGCCTCAGCTTGATTTTTTTTTTCTCTAGCCTAGACTCTAGCCATAACTGTCTTCGATGTTTCCATCGAGATTTATGAGAATCCCTCCCCCTCCTGCCACCCCGTTCAAGGCCTTATATTACTCCTGCACAAGTTTCCCATTAAATCAAGCTTGTTGTTTATATTCTAAATAACTAATGCATCTACAAATTCTTATAGGTCTTTACCTTGCATTATTTGACAACTTGATATTTCAAGGTCTTATATTACTCTTACACAAGTTTCCAATTGAATCAAGCTAGCTATTAAACGTAGGTAAAAATGTTTGAAATAAAGATATTATATAATATTAAAGGAACACATAATTAATTATGAAAATGAATGTTGACTTAGGGGCATACCAAAGAGCTACAAAGATTTATAATGGAGGGGACATTTTTTTTTCTTATCAATACATTATATTATTTTGCAATATGTTGTTAATAAAGGAATAGTTAAGTTTTAAGCATTTTATATTTTTATGAGAAAAAATAAAAAATAAAATATTTATAAGTATTGGGAGACTTTAAGTTATTTTAATATATGATGGTAATAAATGCAAAATTGGGACTATAACATTAGTTATTACTAGAAATTAATGTATGAAAGGAAACAGAAATAATGATCCTTTTCATATATATATATATATATATATATATATATATATATATATATATATATATATGAAAAGGATCATTATTTCTGTTTCCTTTGATACATTAATTTCTAGTTGGAACTAATGTTATAGTCCCAATTTTGCATTTATTATATATATATATATATCAACTCAAATGTTGAGTATCTATCTAAAGTAGAAGTACTAACGTAGGAAAGGCCTTAAGAGTTTAAAGGAAGAGATAGAATATGACAAATTTTTTTGTTGGATTTTTTTGTAGTTGCTCCAATAATCTTGGAGTGGCTTAAAAGACATTTCGTTAAAAATTTCTCATTATAATTTAGGAATATTTTATATACAATTTTTAAGATTTTTTGTTGTTTAAAATTGTAACACTCCATCAAACTTAGTTTTATACCATGTTTTACAAAAAGCCGTTGTATCAAGAAAATCAAGAAATAGTTGATGTAAAACGAATTCCTACGCGGGAGTATCTTTCGTTTTTGGGGTTCGATTTATGTATTAAGAAGGAGAAAATTTCTGAGCAGAGGTATCGGGTTCGGCTACACGGTGAGTGCGAACACTGCATCCGAATTCGACGCGGTACGGTCATGCGCTCCAACCCTTTCACATACACGGAATCGGCTACAGGAGCGGGGGATTGTGTGTGTGTGAAAATGGGGTGAGTCCGTTTGTGGGGATATTTGGAGGGTGAATTTATCGATGCAGAGAGAGAATTTGAAGAGATGATGTTGAATTATCGAAAGCCGGCGAGATGTTTTCTTTACTGCGAGAAATAGAAAGTTATACTATTATTTGGGTTGGAGTCGCTTTGGTTTTTGATTTTATTTTGTTGGAAACAAGAATCACCGAGATTCGGTTACTGAGAAGATTTAATACAGGATCGAAGTAACGACGGAAAATTCGAGAAATTGGTTGTGGTTGTTTTGGATTTTCTTGCATGAACTCATTCAAGGAGCTCACATGTGAGTCATGGCTCATTGGCTTGCATGAATTTGAAGAAAGCTTCGATGAATGTACGGTGAGATTTTCTTCCTTTGAAACTAAAGTGACGATTAAAGCTTCGATCTGCTTTGGTAACACGAGGGGGTAAAGAGTACTGCATGTGTTTTGACGCGAGTGCACAGCCGACAATTGATGGAGCGATATTCCAAGGAACGGTTTTGAAGTACGGGGTTGAACCTTGACACACTACAGAGCGCACTCCACCATTGCTTTGCCAAGATAAGTATTTTTGCTAATTTTTATTATATAATCTTTTGTTGTGAGAAGAAAGATATAAATAAAGATTATATATATATGGCGCTTAAAGATAGGTGATTTGGCTTGGTTTCTTTATTAGATAGTCTTTATCTTTGTGAGTTAAAAGATAAAAGAAAAGATTCTATATATGAATGCCAAGATAGGTGATTTGGCTTGCTTTCTTTATTAGATAAGTCTTTATCTTTTGTGAGTTAAAATACAAAGAAAAGATTATATATATATGGCTGCCATGAAGATAGGTGATTTCGCTTGCTTTCTTTATTAGATAGTCTTTATCTTTGTGAGATTAAAAGAGAATGAAAAGATTATATGTATATGATGTACAAATTTTGTCAGAGATAATAATTTATGGCTAAATTTATTTATCATATAATCTCTTTTCTTCGTATTGAGATTGAAAAATATATAGTTCATTTTGTGAGTTGAAATATAGAGTTCACTTGTGCAATTTATTTTCATGTCAAAGATAGGTAAATATATGAGAAAATAATTCAGAGGAAATAAGTTGGGAATTTTTCCTTCTTAAGGTGAAAATATGTTTTGGTGGATACATTGAGATTAAGGCTTTGGTAACCTTATATTGAGGCGTTTGAAAAATGCACGTGCATATCTAAAATAGGCATATGTCTGTGTGTGATGAATTTGTGCTCATGCATGCTTGGGAAAAATATGTATGTTTTCATATTACTCCATACATTGTATTTAATGCATATAGATGGGAAAAACATATGCATATATTTAAAATATGTGAGATACGAAACAAGATTTATCAACTAATGATATTACATTGGTAAAGATTAGTTATTCAATAAATCCATGGATAGTTTCATAAAACCATGGGTAGTTTTCCCATGATGTTGTGAAAGAATAATTATTTCATGAAAACCATGGGTAGTTTTTACATGGTGTTGACGAAAGATTAGTTATTTCATAAAACCATGGGTAGATTACCATGGTGTTTTGCAAATATTAGTTATTTAATAAATCCATGAATAAATTGCCATGGTGTTGGTAAAGTTAAGTTATTTAATAATGGTTAAAAGACTGTCGTTTGTTCCTTGAGATGGATAAAACTAAGTGATTATTTTATATTCTCATGAATGTGATGTTAAATTCCTTTTTGGGAGGAGAAGATCTTGCATAGCAGTGTGAGGATTTTCTTTGGGAAGACTCGTGAAGGAGGAGTTATGTGCTTTGTTGTGTAAGCACTCCTTTAGGGAGAGTCTTTTGGGATCGGTGTGCGTCGCACATGAAAGAGGCAGATGTTATGTTAAATTGCATTCCCATGAACTAAAGGTAATAGCTTAAGGGTTAGCTATTATTTTTATTAAAAGGTATGTAAATCACGAGGCATAGTTATCTTAGTTGATTATCGGTTTTATTTTAAAAGAGAAAGCTTGGGGAGATGTAGCTAATGTCTTGCGAGGAATGTGTGCTTATGCGACGTAAGCATTAGTTATTGTGATGTCCACTAGCAACTGGCACATATGAGGGTATGTGTTATTAAAGAGAGAGATGACCATTAGGTACTTTACTTGCTTGTCACGATTATACATGAGTAGATGGATAAACTACTGTAGTGATTGATTAATACTTTGTGAATCTTGACATCATTTTATGTTGAAGGCATCCATAGCGAGAATGATGGTGACATGTACGAAAGGAGTATAGCTTGACATGAGTGGCGAGGGTAAATGATTAATGTTACCGTGCGGACAAGTGTGAGTTTGCGGGGAAGGTCCAATGTACGATGGACCATTGTGGGTACATCCATGTCACCAAGATGCAAAGATCTAAAGATATGAAGACTAGAGGGTAAATGGTGTCATCTTTATTGTAATGGCTTTAAGCTAGTTATTTGCATATTTCTTTGTAAGATTATATAAGCGATGGTTGAGGGATGGTCTCCCTTATAAGGCATTGAGTGATGATTTGAACACTCACGAGCGTTTAATAATACAATTAAACGTTTGTTGGTTTTCACCCTACGAGGTTTCTCGGGGGTATATTGGTGTTCAATGGTGTGATTGATTATTGTGTCTGAGATGATGAGGTTGATTCCTTTCTTGTTATGATGTTCATAATGGCAATTATGTGGTGACTATATGAGTAATGAGATGAATGGATGGTTGCATCATATAGTATTAAGTTAATATCTTGTAATGGAAGTTGTTAAAGGGTTAAAGGAGTTTACTATTCTTGTTTATAAATTGCAACTTGTAGGCTGTTAAACATTCTATGTAATGATGAGGTAACTTATTGTATTTAACTCCTTGCATTTCCTACAGTGAAGTTAATGGTGTAATGTTACTAGTGGTATCAAAAGCTAAAGCGATTTCAAAAAGCTGGCACCTTTGGGGAGTTAGTGAAAAAAATTGAGAGATACTGAGATGAAGAACACGTATGTGAAGGAGACATCGCATCTCTAATCGGAGTTGAATAAAGATTTTCAAGAGATAAGTATATTATCTTTCTTTTCTTGAAACACTAGTTATTGCATTTATGGAAAATACACTACTTACAAAGTAAATACTGTTGAGTTAGAGTTTCTTTAAAAAAGGATATGTGTTTTCCATGTACGATAAAGCTTCTATTATTGTGTTGAAGTTTTCATGAAAGCGAGATGGGATTTTGGTTTTCTTGAAAAATGAAATATATGTGCGTGTTTCTCTTGAAAATTTAAACTAACATACATTTGAATTTTTCTAGGAGAGAAATATGTATATTTTGAAAATAATTCTTGTATGTGAATCTTGCAACTAAAAGGAGACAAATGTATGAGTAAAACTGTGGTTTTACCTAATATGCAAGATTGTGCATAGTTCTTTTGGAAATATTTTAGAAAGATATACCATGGTAAAAGACCAAACACTACTATGCTCAAAGTTTTTGCTGAGTAAGAACCCATGTGAGTCTTGCAAAGATTACTAGTACGTGTCTTGAAAGGTGTGGAGAGCAGTTAGTAAAACATAAATAGAAGTAAAGCTTGCTTGCCTTTCACATATGTCTTGTTTTAAAGAAAAGATGAAACTTGTTTTTCTTTAAAAGGGACTACGTACTTGTGTGTTAAGTGAAAAGGAATCCAAGTTCTTTTCTTGAAAATAAATATGGAGCTAAAGAGGAATAACCTCTTGAATATGCTACATTGCTAGATGGATCATGTAAACTTCTTGATTTAGGGTATGTTAAAAGTAAAGTTAGCCTTGTTAGTGTTGCATAATTTTTATGCATAAAAGAAAGCTATCTATGGCCAGTATTGGAAGCAAAAGCACGCAGTCAACTTGCATATAGAATCATAGAGGAACAAGGTTCTTTGCATGCAATAGTTGTATTAAGATTTCATCGGAAAGAAGACAAAGTCTATATGTGGAAATGATAAACACGTTTTCTTATCGTACTTTAGAAAAGGATTCTTTGGCAAAGAAGATGAATTACATGTACAAAAACTAAAGTAATATTTTGGTTTCCTTGAAAGCCCTTACATGGTTAATGTAGGTATAATATTTCGAGAATAAGGGATGTATTCTTATGTTTTATTCCATTAGTTTTATGGAAAAGAGCCATGTTTTGCATGACTATTATGTTATGTGTCCTCGAAGAGGAGATCACTTGTAGGTTTGCCTACCCGATTGTGTCAGTACTGCGGTGAGGAAATTATGATTAGAACCTTTATGCATTGTATGCGCAGGAACAACCGACCAATGAGTTAGCTGTTATATTTGCATGTTCCAGAGGAAAAATGCTGAAGTGGTGGGACCTTCTTTTGTTAAAGTTTAAGTAAATTAAATGCACATTGTGTCATTTTTCCATTAAAAGGAATTTCTTAACGACATGATGATTTGTCTTGTACAAAGGTGTGCGTGTGTGAAAAATGTCATAATAATGTGGGAGTTATTTGACATGAATTGATATTCACTTACTCACACTAATGTAGAGATGTTAGCAGAAAGCATGTTTGTGACATTGTATTCACATATCATATACGCACTGTGAACGGGTGTTAAAAGATCACTCAAAGATTGATTATTTATTGATTAAGACTTTATCAAATCGTCTTTATAAAATATTTCGATGTTGCTACGAAAGAAAACATTGTTGTGGAGGAGCAATGCTGCAATTCCTAATGAGGATGAGGATTGCGGTGAGGAGAAAGTCCTTCAAATAGAAATAAAGATAAGTATTTTATGTTATTTTATTTTAGAAGTCACATTGAGTTCCTTTTAAAAATGTATTGTTACATACATGACGTTGCATGGAGATTAGCTTCCATTTAAGAGAGTTCTTAAGTACATGCTATTATAATGCTACTTTTTCCGCTAAGAATATGCATATGATATTAATGTGTGTGTGTGTGTTTTATTTCTTTGGGAAAGAAAATATAAAAGCATGAAAAAGAAAAATAGTTACTTTTCATTTGATCTTGAAAAAGGAAAGTAATTGTTTTTGCATGCGATAAAATTTCTAAGTTACCATGCATTACTTAAAAAGATGAATGTGTATAGTGATGGTGTGTGAAACTAATGCATGAATGCAAAGGATTAGGAAAGTCCTTATATGAGATAATATAGTGTTAAAATTAAATCAAATAAAACCTCTTCTTGTGGAGTCAAGAGTTGTGAAACTTAATTAAATGACTAGTTGGTGACTAGTGTTTGCATGAGTCGTCATGGATGTATTAAAACTATTGACTGGTTATGAATGAATAACTAATGAAAGTTATATGCACGAATCGATTTAGACAAAAAGCTGATCGAAAGTTGTGAGACAAATGATTATGATAATTAATTAGCGTGTGAGTCGCATGGTAGGTGAGACACTATTAGAGGAATTGGGAATGTTTTCACTCCATACCCTAATCTAATTATTGACATATGCGCACTAATGAATGTATATATACTCGTATGCGTAACAACATTTTATGCGGGAACTTAAAATGATTGCATAGAGACAATATGTAACTTGAGAAATGCATATTTATGATTAGCATTGTTTTCTATAGTAAGCATGGGTAGCTTAATAGAAGCAGAGACCATCTGTGAGAAATTGAGCATCGCACGCATTGCAATGCGAATTGCAGCGATTAGGCGATTATAGTATCGTGTTTTAATGTACAACACATACATATGTTACTTCCAGAAGTTGTAATGACTTCATTAGCGCAGGCATGGTATTAACTAGTTAAAGACAATTTCTTTAATTTTCTTTTTGACTCGACCAAAGAAGAACTTAAATCATCCACGCTGTTGATAAAGCAAATTATTTAATTTGTTGGAATTAATTAATGAAAGAAAATATTTCTAAGCTAATAGGTAAAAATGTTTCCAAGAATAGGAAAGTGGTTGGGGACGAGTTGGAAGAGACTGAGTTACCTACTCCTTTGAGGATAAGGCTGGATCCAGGGAGGAGTAGGCGTTGCGTGAGGAATTGGTAAAGGGGAGTATTTTCTTGAAAGTGGATTGTTGGGACCGGTTGAAAATAGATTCCAACAACCCTTGCAAAGCTCAAAAATATACTGAGTGTAGTTTGGAATTGGAGAATTTGGACCGAAGCCCACATCCCGAAGATTTCTCTTCCAGAAGACTTACGTGTGTGGATTGACCATCTCGATGTCACAACGGAAGAATCCCATATTGATGACCCGTGACCTTTGTCCCTAGATTCACAGAGCTAGGGGAAAGTGGAGGACGTAATAGCCTCACTTGATGGTTTGCGGAGGACCACGGCTTGAAAGACTAAATTTCCGGATAAGTATAAAGAAGTTGAGCACTCGGAAAATGAATTCTGCGAATGTATAAGTTCATTTTATAATATTACTAATTTTGTTTGAATGTCTTAGCGAGATGCTAGGATATGCCTATGGTGCATGGATTGACCATTGATATGATCGAGAGAGCTAGGTGTCTCAGCAGGTGAAAACACTATATAAATGTCTTTAGCGGGAGCTGAGGCGCATTGTGCTATGATGCATTGATGGGTGGGTCTCTGGTCGCATCAGAAATGTCGATTATACTGATACTTGCTCATATATATGCTAGAATGTTTGATAGTTGCAAGTATTTTCATTTGATTGGAACTATGTGACTAATGTGATTGAATTGTTAGTCATACATTACGAGTGTTGATGGGTGTTCAACCATTCTCGGAAAGGCTTGTACTGGCTTTAATGGTACTGTGCTTCCAATAATAATTGGTTGGTAAGTTCGTATGACAAAATACATACTGCGGTAAATGAAATAAGGGATAAGCGGTTAGAAATGGAAATAGAAATTTTCTTTGTACATACATGCTTATGAATATAGAGTAAAAACATTGTTGTTTTCAATATTAGTGACATTTCAGGAGACGAAAGTTTTTCATCTGCCAGAGGGAAAGAACTTTTGGGTTGTTTATATTATTATATCATGAGTATAAGTTTAAATTTCGGTGAAGAAAGCACTGCAGGACGGTGTTCTCTTAGAGAGGAAGTATGTAACACTCACGTAAACTTAGTTTTTACCATGTTTTACAAAAACCGTTGTATCAAGAAAATCAAGAGACGGTTGATGTGAAAAACGAATTCCTACGGGAGTATCTTTCGTTTTGGGGTTCCATCTTTATGTATTAAGAAAGGAGAAATTTACGGCACAGTGTTGAGTTCGGCTACACGGTGAGTGCGATCTGCAAAATCAGAATTAGAGCGCGGCGACGTGATCTAGCGCTCGACCCTTTCCCTTTCACGGAATCGGCTTAAAGGAGAAGCGGGGGATTATGTGTACTTGTTTTTTGAAAATGGGGGTGGTCCGTTTGTGGGGATATTTGGAGGTGAGTTATCGTGCAAGAGAGAATTTGAAGAGATGATGTTGAATTATCGAAACGCGTGAGATGTTTTTCTTTAGCGAAAATAGAGAAGTTATCGTTATTTGGGTTGGAGTCGCTTTGGTTTTGATTTTTATTTTGTTGGAAACAAGAATCACGGATTACGATTCTGAGAAGATTTATTAGGATCGAAAGTAACGACGGAGAGATTCGAGAAATTGAGCCTTGAGTTGTTTTAGATTTTCTTGCACGAACTCATTCAAGGAATGTAGCGAGTCGTGGCTCATTGGAGTGCATGAACTAAGGAAGAAGCTTCGATGAATGTCTTTGGTGGAGTCTTTCTTCCTTTGAAAGCTAAGTGACGAGTAAAGCTTAGACCGTCTATTGGTAACACAACGGGGTAAAGTACGTATGTGTTTTACGCGCATGTGCACATTCAAGCAATTGCGTGAGAGCGATATTCAAGGAACGGTTTTGGAGACGCACGGGTTGAATCACTGACACACTACAAGTGCCTCCACCATTGGGATTTGTACTTGAAGATAAGTATTTTTGCTAATTTTTATTATATAATCTTTTGTAGTAAGAGAAGAAAGATATAAATAAAGATTCATATATCATATTTAGCAAGAGATAGGTGATTTGGCTTGCTTTTATTTATTAGATAGTCTTTATCTTTGTGAGTTAAAAAGATAAAGAAAAAGATTATATATATGAATTCCAAGATAGGTGATTTGGCTTGGTTCTTTGTTGAAAGTCTTTATCTTTGTGTAAGAGTTAAAATATAAAGAAAAGATTATATATATGCTTAGTGCTTGCCAAGATAGGTGATTTGGCTTGCTTTCTTTATTAGATAGTCTTCATCTTTGTGAGTTAAAAGATAAAGAAAAGATTATATATATATATATTTGTCAAGATAATAATTTTTGGCTCGAATTTATTTATCATATAATCTCTTTCTTCGTGAATTGAAAAAATATATAGTTCACTTGTGAGTTGAAATATATAGTTCACTGTAATTTTACAATTTCATACTCATATCCAAGATAAGGTAAATATATGAGAAAATAATTCAAAGGGAAATAAGTTGAGATTTTCCTTCTTAAGGTGAAAATATGTTTTGGTGGACATATTGAGATTAAGGCTTTGGTAACCTTATATTGAGACATTTGAAAAATGCATACATATCTAAAATAGAGCATATGTCTATTGTGTATTGAATTTGTTTCATGCATGCTTGGAAAAATATGTATGTTTTTCATATTCTCCATACATTGTATTTAATGCACTTATAGATAGGAAAAACATATGCATATATTTAAAATATGTGAGATACAAACAAGATTTATCAACTAATGATATTACATTGGTAAAGATTAGTTATTCAATAAATCCATGGATAGTTTCATAAAACCATGGGTAGTTTTTCCATGATGCGGCAAAGAATAATTATTTCATAAAACCATGGAGTAGTTTTTACATGGTGTTGACAAAGATTACTGATCTCGTAAAACCATGGGTAGATTACCATGGTGTTTGCAAATATTAGTTATTTAATAAATCCATAAATAAATTACCATGGTGTTGGTAAAGTTAAGTTATTTAATAATGGTTAAAGGAACTAATCGGTTTATTCCTTAGATGAATAAACTAAGTGATTATTTTATATTCTCATGAATGCGATGTCCAAATTCCTTTTTGGAGGAAAGATCTTGCAATTGAGATTTTCTTTGGGAAGACTCAAGTGAAGGAGGTTATGTGTGCTTTGTTGTATGAGCACTCCTTTAGGGAGAGTCTTTTGGGATCGAGTATGCATTCGCACATGAAAGAGACAAATGTTATGTTAACTTGCATTCCATGAACTAAAGGTAATAGCTTAAGGGTTAGCTATTTTTATTAAAGGTATGTAAATCCATGAGGGCATAATGTCTTAGCTGATTATGGGTTTATTTTAAAGAAAGCTTGGGAGATGTAGCTTGATGTCTTGCGGAGATATTGTGCTTATCTGCGACGTAAGCATTGGTGCCATTGTGACAATCTGTCCTATAACTAGCACATATGAGGTATGTGGCTATTAAAGAGAGAATGACAGGTACTTTACTCGCTTGTCACGATTATACATGAGTATATGGAGAAACTACTATCGTGATTGATTAATACTTTATGAATCTTGACATCATTTTATCGTTGCAGGCATCATATGCGAATGATGGTGGCATGTACAAAGGAAAGATTATGCTTGACATGGTGGCGGGTAAATGATTAATGTTCAGTGGCTGACGAGTGTGAGTTTGCGAAGAAGGTCCGATGTACGATGGACCATTGTACGGTGCATCCATGTCACCAGATGCGAAGATCTAAAGATATGCAGAGACTAGAGGGTAAATGGTGTCATATTTATTGTAATGGCTTTAAGCTAGTTATTTGCATATTTCTTTGTAGATTATATAAACGATGGTTAAAGGGATGGTCTCCCTTATAAGCCATTGAGTGATGGGCTGAACACCCTCATGAGCGTTTAATAATAAAATTAATCGTTTGTTGGTTTTCACGCCTACTGTTTCCGTATATTGGTGTTCAATGTGATTGTGATTGATTATTGTGTCCGAGATGATGAGGTTGATTCCTTTCTCGTTATGATGTTCATAATGGCAATTATGTGATGACTATATGAGTAATGAGATGAATGGATGGTTACATCATATAGTATTAAGTTAATATCTTGTAATGGTAGTTGTTAAGGGTTAAAGAGGTTGCTGATTCTTATATATAAATTCTGCCCATGTGGCCCGCGTTAAACATTCTATGTAATGATGAGTAACTTCTATAAAAAAAATTTAACTCCTTACATTTTCTTTCACTGTGAAGTTAATGGTGTATGTTACAAGTGGTATCAAAGCTAAACGTTCAAAAACTAGCACCTTTGGGAGTTAGCTTAAAAAGATTAGAGAGATGCGAGATGAAGAGCGCGTATGTGAAGGAAGGCATCGCATCTCTAATCCGGAGTTGAATAAGAGGGTTTCAAGATATAAGTATATTATCTTTCTTTTCTTGAAACACTAATTCTTTCGCATTTATGGAAAATACACTACTTACAAAGTAAATACTCTGTTGAGTTAGAGTTTCTTTAAAAAATGATATGTATTATTTCCATGTACGTAAAACTTCTATTGTTGTGTTGAAGTTTTCATGAGAAAGCGGTGGGATTTTGGTTTCTTGAAAAATGAAATATGTGCATGTTTCTCTTGAAAATTTAAACTAACATACATTTGAATTTTTTCTAGGAGAGAAATATGTATATTTTGAAACAAATAATTCTTGTATGTGAATCTTGCAACTAAAAGAGACAAATATAGAGGTAAAAACGTGGTTTTACTTAATATGCAAGATTGTGCTAGTTCTTTTGGAAATATTTTAGAGAAGATATGCCATGGTAAAAGACCAAAGCTACTGCTGCTCGTTTTTCTTTGATAAGAACCCATGTGAGTCTTGCGAAAGATTACTAGTACGTATCTTGAAAGGTGTGAGCGGTAGTAAAAGCATAAATAAGTCAAACTTGCTTGCCTTTACATATGTCTTGTTTAAGAAAAGATGGGAAAGCTTGTTTTTCTTTAGAAAAGGGACTACGTACTTGTGTGTTAAGTGAAAAGGAATCCAAGTTCTTTTCTTGAAAATAAATGTGGGCTAAAGAGAATAACCTCTTGAATATACTACATTGCTAGATGGATCATGTAAACTTCTTGATTTAGGTATGTTAAAAGGTAAAGTTAGCTTTGTTAGTGTTGCATACTTTTTATGCATAAAAGAGGCTATCTGTGTATAGTATTGGAAGCAAAAGCATGATCAGCTTGCATATAGAATCATAGAGGAACAAGGTTCTTTGCATGCAATAGTTGTAAGTAGATTTCATCGGAAAGAACAAAAGTCTATATGTGGAAATGATAAAACACATTTTCTTATCACACTGTAGAAAATCAATTCTTTGGCCAAAGAAGATGAATTACATGTACAAAAACTAAGAAGCAATATTTTACGTTTCCTTAAAATACATACATGGTTAATGTAGGTATAATATTTTCGAGAATAAGGGATGTATTCTTGTGTTTTATTCCATTAGTTTTGTGGAAAAGAAAACCATGTTTTGCATGACTATTATGTTATGTGTCCTCGAAGAGAGATACTTGAGTTTGCCTGCTCAGATTATGTTAAGTATCTCTGGTGGGAAATTATGATTAGAGCCTTTATGCATTGTATGCATAGGAACAACGACCCGATGAGGTTAGCTTTATTATATTTTGCATGTTCAGGCAAAATGCTGAAGTGGTGGTTCTTTTGTTAAAGTTTAAGTAAAGTAAATGCACATTGTGTCATTTTCCATTAAAGAATTTATTAACGAGACATAGTGATTTGTCTTGTACAAAGGTGTGCGTGTGTGAAAAAATGTCATAATAATGTGGGAGTTATTTGACATGAGTGTGATTACTTACTCACACTAATGTAGAGATGTTAGAAGAAAAGCATGTTGTGACATTTTATTCACATATCATATCACGCACATGAACGAGGTGTTAAAAGATCTAACTCAAAGAGTTGATTATTTATTGATTAAGACTTTATCTAATCATGCTATAAAATATTGTCGATGTTGCTACAAGAAAACATTGTTGTGGAGGAGCAATGTGAATTCACTAATGAGGATGAGGATTGCGGTAGGGAGAGAAAGTCCTTGAGATGAAATAAAGATAAGTATTTTATGTTATTTTATTTTAAGAGAGTCCTAAATTGATTCCTTTAAAAATGTCGGCCTTTGTTACATACATGACATTGCATACGTTAAGCTTCCATTTAAGAGAGTTCTTAAAAAAGTACATGCTTATTATGATATACTTTTTCCGGATAAGAATATGCATATGAGATTAATATGTGTACTATGTTTTATTTCACTCAGGAAAGAAAAATATATAAAAGCATGAAAAAGAAAAATAGTGCTCTTTCATTTGAGTCTTGAAAAGAAGCAATTGACTGTTTTCATGCAATAGAAATTCTAAAGTTACCTATGCATTACTTAAAAAGATGAATGTGTATAGTGATGGTGTGTGCAACTAATGCATGAGATGCAAATGGTAAGGAAAGTCCTTATATAAGATAATATAGTGTTAAAAATTAAATCAAAGTAAAACCTCTTAATAGGTCAAGTTGTGAAACTTAACTAAACTGACTAGTTGACTAACTAACGATGATGTTTGCATGAGTACGTGCATGGATGTATTAAAACCTATTGACTAGTTATGAATGAATAACTAATGAAAGTTATATGCCACGAATCGATTTTGAGAAAAGCTAAACGAAATTTGTAGGAGCAAATGATTATGATAATTAGTCGTGTCGATCTGGTGGAACAGAACATTAGAGGAATTGGGAATGTTTTCACTCATACCTAATCGTTATTGACATATACAGCATTAATGAATATTTATATATCTTGGCATGCGTATTCTTCATTTTATGACAAGAACTTAAAATGATTGCATAGGACAATATGCTATGAGAAATGCATATTTATGATTAGCATTGTTTTCTATAGTAAGCATGGGTAGCTTAATAGAAACGAGAAAATGCAGCGAAAAGTAAAGCATCGCAAGCATTGCAATGTGAATTGCTTGATGACGTTATAGTATCATGTTTTCATCTGTACAACACACATGCATATGTTACTTGCAGGGGGAAGTTGTGTACGACTTGTTAAAAAGCTAGCTACGTAAACTAGCGAGTTAAAGACAATTTCTTTAATTTTACTGTTTACTCGACAAGAAGAACTTAAATCATCATTGTTGATAAAGCAAATTATTTAATTTGTTGGAATTAATTAATGAAAAGAAAATCTTTCTAAAAGCTGATGGTAAAAATGTTTCGAGAATAGGAAGTGGTTGCCAGGAGTTGGAAGAAACGGAGTTACCTACCTCTCCTGCGAGGATAAGTCGGATCGGGGAGGAGTAGGCGGTCACATTATGAAATTGGTAAAGGGGAGTATTTTCTTGAGCTGGTTGGAGACCCGAGTTTGAAAATAGATCCCGACAACCCTTGTAAAGCCAAAAATATGCGAGTGTGGCAGGGTTGGAGGAATTGGACCGGCCATTTGCTCCCAGATTTCTCTTTCGAGGGCTTTTACGAGTGTATTTGGAGTATGGCCATCCCGATGTCACAACGGAAGAAGAATCTTTGTTGACCCGTGACAAACCCAGCATCCGTGCACGGAGCTAGGGAAAGTGGAGGACATAATAGCCTCACTTGATGTGGTTGGGAGGACCCACTGGCTTGAAAGACTAAGTTTTCCGGATAAGTATAAAGATTGAGCACTCGAAAAATGGATGCTTGAATGTATAAAGCTCATTTCTAATATTACTAACATTGTTTGAATGTGTTAGCGGATGCTAGGATATGCCTATATGGTGCATGGATTGACCATTGACCTGATCGGAGCGCGGGTGCTCTTTGGGTGAAGCACATATAAATGTCTTTAGCGAGGAGATAAGACATTGTGCACATGATTCACGTGATGAGAGGGTTGGTCTCTGCGAGTACTTGTGGAAAGTACTTCGATTAAAATATCTCTATATATTGCAAGAATGTTTGAGTAGTTGCAAGTATTTTCATTTGATTGGAACTATGTGACTAATGTGATTGAATTGTTAGTCATACATTACGAGGTGTTGATGGGTGTTCAACCAAAATTTCTCGGAGGAGGCTTGTGCAAAAGCCCATAATTTCTTCCAATGATAGGTGGTTGTTAAGTTCGTATAGACATTTTTCTGCTATACTTTTGTGCAGATTGAATAAGGGATAAGCGGTTAGAAATGGAAATGAAATTTTCTTTGTGCTGCTATACATGCTTATAATGAATATAGATAAAAACATTATTGTTTTAAATAATGACATTGAGGAAAGCGAAAGTGTTTCATTGCCGAGGAAGGAACCCCTTTGGGTTGTTTATATTATGTATATCGCGAGTATAAGTTTAAATTTCGGTGAGAGAAGCACACCGGGGACGGAGTGTTCTCTTAAGTGGGGGGAGTATGTAACACTCACGTAAACTTATTTTTTACCATGTTTTACAAAACACGTTGTATTAAGAAAATCAAAGAAAGCAGGTTGATGTAAAAGCGGAATTCCCTCACGGGAGTATCTTTTCGTTTTTGGGGTTCCGACTTTATGTATTAAGAAGGAGAAATTTACTGAGCAAGTATTGGTTCGGCTACACGGTGAGTACGAGTCTCGTGAAAATCGGGAAATTAGAGCGCGCAGTGATCAAATGCGCTCAACCCTTCGTCAAACGGAGATCGGCTTAAGGAGGAGAGCGAGGGATTGTGTGTATTTTTTTGAAAATGGGGGTGAGTCCGTTTGTGGGGATATTTGGAGGTGAATTTATCGTGCAAGAGAGAATTTGAAGAGATGATCTTTGAATTATCGAAAGCCGAAATAGGATGTTTTCTTTAGCGAAAAGTAGAGGTATACCGTTATTTGGGTTGGAGTCGATTTGGTTTGATTTTTATTTTGTTGGAAACAAGAATCCACGGGATTCGGATTCTGAGGAAGATTTATTAGGATCGAAGTAACGTGACCAAAGATTCGAAATCGAGTTGGCGGTTGTTTTGCGATTTTCTTGCATGAACTCATTCGAGGAGCTCTATGTGAGTCATTGGCTCATTGACTTGCATCGAATTTGGAAGAAGCTTCGATGAGACAATGCACGGTAGATTTTCTTCCTTTGAAACTAAAAAGTGGCAGAGTAAAGCTTAGATATCTTTTTGGTAACACAAGGGGTAAAGAGTACGCATGTGTTTTTACTGCGCTAATGCACATTCAAGCAATTGCGGAGCCGATATTCCGAGGACCGGTTTTGAGGCAAATCTGAGGTAGGAACACGACACACTACAAGTGCCTCCACCATTGGGAGGCGCGAGAGATAAGTATTTTTGCTCATTTTTATTATATAATCTTTTGTTGTGAGAAAGAAAGATATAAATAAAGATTATATATATATATTTGCGAGATAGGTGGTTGGCTGCACTTTATTTATTAGATAGTCTTTATCTTTTGTGAGTTGAAAGATAAAGAAAATGTATATATATGAATGCCAAGATAGGTGATTTGGCACTGCTTTCTTTATTAGATAGTCTTTATCTTTGTGAGTTAAAATATAAAGAAAAGATTATATATATATAGTAGCTTGAGATAGGTGAATTTGGCTTGCTTTCTTTATTAGATAGTCTTCATCTTTGTGAGGATTAAAAGATAAAGAAAAGATTATATATATATATGTGTGTTTGTCAAGATAATAATTTTGGCTAAATTTATTTATCCATATAATCTCTTTCTTCGTGGAGTGAAAAATATATAGTTCACTTGTGAGTTTGTAGAGCATATAGTTCACTTAATTTACAATTTCTTTCATATCAAGATAGGTAAATATGTAGAGAAAATAATTCAAGGGAAATAAAGTTGAGGATTTTCCTTCTTAAGTGTGAAAATATGTTTTGGTGGACATATTGAGATTAAGGCTTTGGTGACCTTTTATTGAGACGTTTGAAAAATGCGTGCATATCTAAAATAGGCATATGTCTATTGTGTGAATTTGTTTCATGCATGCTTGGAAAAATATGTATGTTTTCATATTCTCCATACATTGTAGCCCAATGCATATAGATAGGAAAAACATATGCATATATTTAAAATATGTGAGAGTGCAAACAAGATTTATCAACTAATGATATTACATTGGTAAAGATTAGTTATTCAATAAAAATCCATGGATAGTTTCATAAAACCATGGGTAGTTTTTCCATGATGTTGGCAAAAGACAATTATTTCATAAAACCATGGGTAGTTTGCATGGTGTTGACAAAGATTAGTTATTTCATAAAACCATGGGTAGATTACCACATGGTGTTTGCAAATATGGTTATTTTAATAAATCCATGAGATAAATTACCATGGTGTTGAGTAAAGTTAAGTTGTTGTAATATGGTTAAAGGAACTAATCGAGTTTATTCCTTAGATGAATAAACTAAGTGATTATTTTATATTCTCATAGATGTGATGTTAAATTCCTTTTGGAGAGGAAGATCTTGCAATTGAGATTTTCTTTGGGAAGACTCGTGAAGGAGGTTACTGTGCTTTGTTGTGTAAGCACTCCTTTAGGGAAGAGTCTTTTGGGATACGGTATCGTCCTTTCGCACCATGAAAGAGACAAATGTTATGTTAACTTGCATTCCTTGAACTAAAGGTAATAGCTTAAAGGGTTTAGCTATTTTTATTAAAGGTATGTAATCCGCGTATAAATATCTTAGGCTGATTATTAGTTTATTTTAAAGAAAGCTTGGGAGATGTAGCCAATGTGCTTGCGGGAATGTGTGCTTATGCGACGTAAGCGTTAGTTATTGTGATGTCCTATAACTAGCACATATGAGGTATGTGTTATTAAAGAGAGAATGACAAGGTACTTTACTTGCTTGTCACGATTATACATGAGTAGATGGAGAAACTACTATAGTGATTGATTAATACTTTATGAATCTTGACATCATTTGTATGTTGAAGGCATCATAACGGGGAATGATGGTGACATGTACAAAGGAAGATTATGCTTGACATGGTGGCGAGGTAAATGATTAATGTTCGTGTGAGGCGAGTGTGAGTTTGCGGGGAAGGTCCCGATGTGCGATGGACCATTGTAGGTACATCCATGTCACCAAGATGCAAAGATCTAAATATATAGAGAGACCCGGAAGGGTAAATGGTGTCATGTTGTGCTGTAATGGCTTTAAAGCTTTAGTTATTTGCATGTTCTTTGTAAGATTATATAAACGATGGTTAAGGGATGGTCTCCCTTATAAGCCATTGAGTGATGGGTTGATCTCCCTCACGCGGCGTTTAATAATACAATTAATCGGTTTTGTTTGAGTTTTCACCCTACGTTTCCGGGTATATTGGTGTTCGATGGTGTGATTGATTATTGCTATTGTCCGACGATGATGAGGTTGAGTTCATTTCTTTTTACTGATGTTCATAATGGCAATTATGTGATGACTATATGAGTAATGAGATGAATGGATGGTTACATCATATAGTATTAAGTTAATATATTGTAATGGAAGTTGTTAAGGGTTAAAGGAGTTTGCTATTCTTATTTATAAATTGCCTGTGGCTGTTAAACATTCTATGTAATGATGAGTAAACGTGTATATTTAACTCCTTACATTTCCCTGTGAAGTTAATGGTGTATGTTACAAGTGGTATCCAAGCTGACGCGTTCAAAAAGCTGGCACCTTTGGGAGTTAGCGAAAAAAATTGAGAGATCGCGAGATAGAAGAGAGCGCGTATGTTAAGAAGGCATCACATCTCTAATCCGGAGTTGAATAAGGGAGTTTCAAGAGATAAGTATGTTATCTTTGCTTTTCTTGAAACACTGTCGTGCATTTATGGAAAATACACTGCTTACTGAAAGTAAATGCTGTTGAGTTAGAGTTTCTTTAAAAAAGGATCATATGTATTTTCCATGTACGTAAAACTTCTATTGTTGTGTTGAAGTTTTCATGAAAGCATGATCGATTTGTAGGTTTCGTGAAAAAATGAAATATGTGCATGTTTCTCTTGAAAATTTAAACTAACATACATTTGGATCCCTTACCAGGAGAGAAATATGTATATTTTGAAAATTATTCTTGTATGTGGAATCTTGCAACTAAAAGAGACAAATATAGAGGTAAAACGTGGTTTTACTTAATATGCAAGATCTGTGCTAGTTCTTTTGGAAATATTTTAGAAAGAGATATACCATGGTAAAAGACCACCTTCTATGCTCGTTTTCCTTGAGTAAGAACCCATGTGAGTCTTGCACAAGATTACTAGTACGTATTATCTTGAAAGGTGTGGCTTGATGGTAAAACAACAAATAAAGTAAACTTGCTTGCATTCTACATATGTTCTTGTTTAAGAAAAGGTGGGAAGCTTGTTTTTCTTTAAAAGGGACCTACGTACTTGTGTGTTAAGTGAAAAGGAATCCAAGTTCTTTTCTTGAAAATAAATATGGGCTAAAAGAGAATAACCTCTTGAATATACTACATTGCTGAGATAAATCCATGCAAACTTGTTGATTTAGGTATGTCAAAGGTAAAGTTAGCCTTGTTAGTGTTGCATACTTTTTATGCCATAAAAGAGGCTATCTATAGTAATTAAATTATTGGAGGCAAAGCATGATCAACATATAGAATCGTAGAGGAACAAGGTTCTTTGCAAAACTGCAATACGTTAGCTATTAAGATTTCCCTTCGGAAAGAACAAAAGTCTATGTATGGAAATGATAAACACGTTTTTCTTATCATACTTTAGAAAAGATTCTCTGGCAAAGAAGATGAATTACATGTACAAAAACTAAAAGTAATACTTTTGGTTTCCTTGAAATAGCATACATGGTTAATGTAGGTATAATATTTGAGAATAAGGAGTACTGTATTCTTATGTTTTCACTCCATCTAGTTTTAGGAAAAGAAAACCATGTTTTGCACTTGACCTATTATGTATATGTGTGTCTTCGAAGAGGAATCATGAGTTTGCCTACTCGATTATGTTAAGTACTCTCTTGGAAAATTATGATTAGAAAACTTTATGCATTGTATGCATAGGAACAACAACCAATGAGTGAGCTCTATTATATTTGCATGTTCCAAAAGGCTAAAATCCTAGGTGTAGTTCTTTATGTTAAAAGTTTAAAGTAAAGAAAATGCATATTGTGTCATTTTCCATTAAAGGAATTTCTTAATAGACATAGTGATTTGTCTTGTACAAAGGTGTGTGTGTGAAAAATGTCATAATAATGTGGGAGTTATTTGGCCTTGAATTGATAATTACTTACTCACACTAATGTAGAGATGTTAGAAGAAAGCATGTTGTGACATTGTATTCACATATCATATACGCACATGAACATGTGGTAAAAGATCACTCAAAGATTGAGTTATTTATTGATTAAAGACTTTATCTAATCATGCTTCTATAAAATCTTGTGATGTTGCCTACAAGAAAACATTGTGTGGAGGAGCAATAGCGAAATTCCTAATGAGGGTGGGGATACTTGATGGGGAGAGAAGTCCTGCAAATGAAATAAAGATAAGTATTTTATGTTATTTTATTTTAAGAAGTCTATTGATTCCTTCCATTGTTCTTCACCTTGACATTGCATAGAGATTAGCTTCCATTTAAGAGAGTTCTTAAAAAAGTACATGCTATTATAATATACTTTTTCCAGGATAAGAATATGCATATGAGATTAATGTAGTAATATTATGTTTTTATTTCATTTAGGAAAGAAAATATAAAAGCATGAAAGAAAAATAGTTACTTTTCATTTGATCTTGAAAAGAAAGCGATTGTTTTTACATGCTGATAAAATTCTCTCAAGTCATGTGCATTGCTTAAAAGATGAATGTGTATAGTGATGGTGTGTGAAACTAAATGCATGAATGCAAAAGGATGGAAATTCCTTATATAAGATAATATAGTGTTAAAATTAAATCAAATAAAACCTCTTAATAGGGTCAAGTTGTGAAACTTAACTAAATGACTGGATTAGTGACTAGTGTTTGCATGAGTCGTCATGGATGTATTAAAAACAAACTATTGACTAGTTATGAATGAATAACTAATGAAAGTTATATGCACGAATCGATTTTGACAAAAAGCTAATGTCGAAAGTTGTGAACAAATGACTATGATAATTAATTCGTGTGTCGGGTACGATGTTGGAACGAACATTAGAGGAATTGGAAATGTTTTCACTCATACCCTAATCGTTATTGACATATACGCATTAATGAATATTTATATATGCTTGGTATGCGTAACAACATTTTATGCGGGAACTTAAAATGAGCTGCGTAAAGACGATATGTGCTTGACAAATGCATATTTATGATTAGCATTGTTTTCTATAGTAAGCATGGATAAAGCTTAATAGAAACGAGAAAATGCGACGAAAATTAAGCATCGCAAGCATTGCAATGTGAGTCGCAACGATTAAACGTTATAGTATCATGTTTTAATGTACAACACATACATATAATAAAAGAAAGGGGGGGGGGGGGGGGGGGGTGTGTGTGTAGCAGCCAGCCCCCCGGGGGGGAAGTTGTGACAACTTCATTAAAGCTAACTAGTATTAACTGAGTTAAAGACAATTTCTTTAATTTTCTTTTATTCGGCAGAGAAGAACCTGAAATCATCACTTTTGGTGATAGAAATAGCAAATGTTTAATTTGTTGGAATTAATTAATAGAAAGAAAATATTTCCTAGTGATGGTCAAAAATGTTTCCCGAATAGCAGTGGTTGAGGACGAGTTGGAAAGACGATTACCTGCTCCTCGCGAGGATAAGTTGGATCCCGGGGAGGGTAGGCGGTGTACGCTGAAAATTGCTAAAGGGGAGTATTTTCTTGGTGAGATTTGGTGACTTGATTGAAAATAGATTCCGACAACTCCTTGTAAGCAAAAATATGCGAGTGTGGCGGAATTGGAGAGTGGGCCAAGGCACATCCCAGAATTTCTCTTCCGGGCTTTTCGGAAGTGTGATATTTGGATTGGCGTCCCGATCGTCTGAAGAATCCTTAGCGGTGTCTTTGTGACCTTGCGTCTGGGTCTACGGAGCTAGGGAAAGTGGAGGACGTAATAGCCTCACTTGATGGTTGGGAGGACCACGGCTTGAAAGACTTTAAATTTCCGGATAAGTATAAAGTGTTGAGCACTCGGAAAATGAATTATTGAATGTATAAGTTCATTTATAATATTACTAATTTGTTTGAATGTCTTAGCGGATGCTAGGATATGCCTATGGTGCGTGGATTGACCATTGATATGATCGAGAGAGCTAGGTGCTCTCGGTGAAACACTATATAAATGTCTTTAGCTTGAGGAGCTAAGACATTGTGCACCTATGAGTGCATTGATGAGAGGGTTGGTCTCTGCGAGTACTTGTGGAAGTACTTCGATTAAAATATCTCTATATATTGCAAGAATGTTTGATAGTTGCAAGTATTTTCATTTGATTGGAACTATGTGACTAATGTGAATTGAATTGTTAGTCATACCACATTACGGGTGTTCGATGGGTGTTTCGACCATTCTCGGAGAGAGCTTGCGCCACAGCCATAATTTCTTCCACGATAATAATTGGTTGGTAAGTTCGTATGGACATTTTTTTCTATACTTTTGTGAATTGAATAAGGGATAAGCGAGTTTAGAAATGGAAATGAAATGAAATTTTCTTTGTGCTATACATGCTTATGAATATAGATAAAAACATTATTGTTTTAAATAATGACATTTAAGGAAACGAAAAGTTTTTCATTGCGAGAAGGAACCCCTTTGGGTTGTTTATATTATTATATCATGAGTATAAGTTTAAATTTGAGTGAGAGAAGCACACCGAGGACGGTGTTCTCTTAGAGTATGTAACACTCACGTCAAAGACTTAGTTTTTACCATGTTTTACAAAAACCGTTGTATCGAAAAATCGAGCGAGTTGATGTAAAACGAATTCCTAGAGGAGTATCTTTCGTTTTTGGGGTTCCGGCTTTATGTATTAAGAAGGATAAATTTACTGAGCAAGTGTTGGTTCGAGCTACAAAGTAGAGTTTGAGGTCACTGCCAAAATCGAGAATTAGAGCGCTGATGCGAGTCATGCGCTCCAACCGCTTTCATACACGGAATCGGCTTCGTAGAGCGAGATTGTGTGTATTTTTTGAAAATGGGGTTGTCTGTTTGTGGGGATATTTGGAGGTGAATTTATCGTGCAAGAGAGAAATTTGAAGAGATGATGTTGGAGTGTCGAAGACGCTGAATGCATTTCTTTAGAAGAAATAGAAAGTTATCGTTACTTTGAGTTGGAGTCGCTTTGGTTTTGAGTTTTGTTTGTTGGAAACAAGAATCGCTTTGGATTCGAGTCTGAGAAGATTTTATTAGGATCGAAAGTAGCGGCTGAGGAAAAGTCAGAAATCGATTGTGATTGTTTTGGATTTTCTTGCGATCTCATTCAAGGAGCTCTATGTGAGTCATGGCTCATTGACTTGCATAGGGTTCGAGAGAAGCTTCGATGAATATTACATTGAGATTTTCTTCCTTTGAAACTAGAAGTGACGAGTAAAGCTTAGATATCTGCATTGACGAAAATGCCATGTTTTACGCGCATTGCGCATTCAAGCAATTATTTGGAGCGATATTCCAAGGAACGGTTTTTGAAGTACGGGGTTGAACCACGACACACTACAAGTGCCTCCACCATTGGGGCCAGCATGAGAGATAAGTATTTTTGCTAATTTTTATTATATAATCTTTTGTTGTGAGAGAAAGATATAAATAAAGATTATATATATATGTATTTCGCAAGACAGGTGATTTGGCTTGCTTTCTTTATTAGATAGTATTTGTATCTTTGTGAGTTAAAAGATAAAGAAAAGATTATATATATGAATGCCAAGATAGGTGATTTGGCTTGCTTTCTTTATTAGATAGTCTTTATCTTTGCGAGGTTAAAATATAGAGAAAGATTATATATATGTTATGGCCACATAAGATAGGTGATTTCGCTTGCTTTCTTTATTAGATAGTCTTTATCTTTGTGAGTTAAAAGATAAAGAAAAGATTATATATATATATGGTTTGTCGAGATAATAATTTTGGCTAAATTTATTTATCATATAATCTCTTTCTTCGTGAATTGAAAAATATATAGTTCACTTGTGAGTTGAAATATATGAGTTCACTTAATTTACAATTGTTTTCATATCAGAGATGGGTAAATATATGAGAAAATAATTCAAAGGAAATAAAGTTGAGATTTTCCTTCGTAAAGGTGAAAATATGTTTTGAGTGGACATGTTGAGATTAAGGAGACTGAGTAAAGCCTTATATTGAGACGTTTGAAAAATGCGTGCATGTCTAAAATGAGGCATATGTCTGTTGTGTGGAATTTGTTTCATGCATGCTTGGAAAAATATGTATGTTTTCATATTCTCCATACATTTGTATTTAATGCATATAGATAGGAAAAACATGTGCATATCTTTAAAATATGTGAGATACAAACAGAGTTTATCAACTAATGAGTATTACATTGCAGTAAAAGATGAGTTATTCAAATAAATCCTTGGATCGTTTCATACATACCATGGGTGGTTTTTCCATGATGTTGGCAAAGAATAATTATTTCATAAAACCATGGAGTAGTTTTTACATGGTGTTGACAAAGATTACTTATTTCGTAAAACCATGGGTAGGTCACCATGGTGTTTATGCAAATATTGAGTTGTTACAATAAATCCATGAAATAAAGTACCATGGTGTTGGTAAAGTTAAGTTATTTAATAATGGTTAAAAAGGAACTAATCGGTTTATTCCTTAGATGAATAAACTAAGTGATTATTTTATATTCTCATGAATGTGATGTTAAATTCCTTTTTGGAGGAAAGATCTTGCATAGCATTGAGATTTTCTTTGGGAAGACTTCCGTGAAGGAGGTTATGTGCTTTGTTGTGTAAGCACTCCTTTAGGGAGGAAGTCTTTTGAGGATCGAGTGTGCGTCGCTTTCTGCATGAGAAGAGACAAATGTTATGTTAACTTGCATTCCATGAACTAAAGGTAATAGCTTAAGGGTTGGCTATTTTTGGTAAAGGTATGTGAAATCACGGGCATACATATCTTAGGCGATTATCGGTTATTTTAAAAAGCTTGGGAGATGTAGCTTCAATGTCTTGCGAGGAATGTGTGCTTATGCGGCGTAAAAGCATTAGTTATTGTGATGTCCTATAACTAGCTCTATTATGAGGTATGCTGTTATTAAAGGAGAGACATGACAAGGTACTTTACTTGCTTGTCTTGCGTTATGCATGAGTAGATGGAGAAACTACTATAGTGATTGAGATTAATGCTTTATGAATCATGACATCATTTTATGTTGAAGGCATCATAGCGGGGAATGATGGTGACATGTACAAAGGAGAAGATTATGCTTGATATGGTGGCGGGTAAATGATTAATGTTTCGTGCGAGAAAATGCAGTGTGAGTTTGTAGGAAGGTCCAATGTGCGATGGACCATTGTAGGTACATGCATGTCACCCAAGATGCAAAGATCTAAAGATATGAAGACTAGAGGGTAAATGGTGTCATTATTTGTGTAATGGCTTTAAGCTAGTTATTTGCATATTTCTTTGTAAGATTATATAAACGATGGTTAAGGGATGAGCTCACTTATAAGCCCACAATGGATTGATGAGTGAACACCCTCACGACGTTTAATAATAAAATTAAACGTTTGTTGGTTTACACTGCACCCTACGGGGGTTTTCGGGAGTATATTGGTGTTCAATGATATGGTGTGATTGATTATTGTGTCCGGATGATGAGGTTGATTCCTTTCTTGTTATGCTTGTTCATAATGGCAATTGTGTGATGAGCTATATGAGTAATGAGATGAGATGGATGGTTATCCTGCATATAGTATTAAAGTTAATATCTTGTAATGGAAGTTGTTAAGGGTTAAAGAGTTTGCCTATTCTTATTTATAAATTACAGGATTTGTGAGCTGTTAAACATTCTATGTAATGATGAGTAACTTGTATAAAAAAAATTTAATAACTCCTTACATTTCTCTTGTGAAGTTAATGGTGTATGTTACAAAAACACATTTTTGAATGTATAAATGGATTAAGCACATGAAATCTCTAGACACTTGTAGATTAAACAATTTAAACTCAAGTTTTTAAAAATCTTTATAATATTTTGATTTAAATTAATGAAAATGAATTTAACACACTTAAATTTTCATAAATATTGAAATTTAATATATATACTATAATGACACTTAGTAATATAAATAATAAATAAATTTTATTTTTTGACCAATTATATTTATAATCCTATCAAATTAGTCATTTCATTTATACTAGCTAATAAGAAAATAGAAATTTCAAAAAAGCTCCTTAATTATAAAAATAAATAAAAATAAAAATAAATGGAAACATATGACTTTTCCCTGCTATATCAAGGAGCTCGTTGCGGTCATCCCTACAGTTAATTTAATAGCAATCAACGACTTCCCCTTCGAATTGAGGGAGCTCCTTGGTCTCAGGGTTTCTGAAGGTGGCGAAACAATTTTTTTGATAGGCGAGATACGTTTCTGCTTTTAAGTTATTTTCTTTCGGTCAAGATATTGAACAGTAAAAGAAATCATGGAGCGGACAGCTGCCCCACTTTTGGAATGTATGATTTTCAGAAATGGTACGATCAACTTGAACTATAAAAAAAAGGTAATGACTTTTTGAATCCAATATGCCTCTTGGTTTATTCCGCACATGACAATAGAAATATGAATAATCTATATAGTGCTATTTTTTTAAGTTAGTGTTTTTTGGTTTAAAATTTTTTAAATTTTAGTAAAAATTTATTGAAAATAGAAGTTTGATGAGTGATTTTACACAATCAAGTGTCCTAAAAGATTTTTAGGGCGCTGAATTCATATATATAATAAAAAAAACCAGTTTAAATAACATAAATTAAGATTTTACCTCAATTTTTTTTCACCCTATTACGGCACCTCAAACTCCAAAAAGTCACACTCCATACGGATATAGACAACCTACTTCTCACCTCATATTTACACTAAAGGTGTTTACTTTTGAATTATTCCACTGCTCACCATAGTAGACATTTTTTATTTTTTTGTAGTGGATTCAAGTAAACAATTGTTACATTGTCCACTATTGGATCTGTATAATAAATATATAGATTCTTCATAATAAATATAACCATATTTAAAAAATATATAAAAACCCAAAAAATAGGCACTCCCTTTTTAAAATTAGCAATGTATTACATATTTACACGAGACAAATTCTTTCCTTTTCCATTTAAAAAGATTTTTTAGGCCTTTGAAAGCAAAAATTAAATTAAAAAATGGTAAACTTTCTTATCCCATTATGATTTTCCATTTTTTTTTGTATTTTCTTACTCTCTTTCCCATTTTCTAACCTTTTTAAGTCTTTGAAAGGAAAAAATGAAATTATAAAATGGTAAACTTTCTTATTCCCAGTATCATTTTATGTGTAAATATTTTATGTCATTACATTATATGTTTTTTATTTATTGGATTTTTCGGTTTTAACCATTTATGTTATAAATATTGTTGTGATACGAGTACTTCACGAAGATGACCAGACTTCCTCTAGGTTGTTATTTGTACGAGATCTCAACTAGTCATCACTTCCCCCAACACCCGGATCTCAACTATCTGTAGCATAGATGGTGACCTAGTTTTAAGTGTTCGATATTCATGGACTTTCCAAGAAATCCTCATTGTGCTAAAACACTAGTGCTCATTTCCTTAACTACTAGCTTTGCTAGCAATGTTAAAAGACGTTAATTGACTTACAATGCTTGCGTGTGGTTTTTGTAAGGATAACACGTTGATCGTACTCATTTAAATTTATTTTATTTTTTTATTGTAGACTTAGGATGATTTTCTTGGGTTATTAACTAATAATTGTGTTAACAACCATACAAATTCTATGGATTATAATAATAATAATAGTAGTAGAGAGAAATTGAAGTCTTTGGATCATGTCAAAGTATTATTGAAATAAATTAGAGAAAAAAAATTGACATTATACATCCTAAAAAAACTATTTTTTTTGTGAAAATAATACCTTTCATTTACTATTTTTTTAAATTTATTTTTAAATTAAAAACCACACTTATCATTTCTTTTCAAAACTTATTTTCCTTTCTAAACTTAAATTTAAAATACTCTTCTAATTTAAAAACTTATGTATCTAAAATTCTTCATAATAAATATAACTATATTTAAAAAAATATATAAAATCCCAAAAATAGTCACTCATTTTAAAATTAGCAATGTATTACATGTTTACACACACAAATTCTTTCATTTTCCATTTAAAAAAGCTTTTTAGGCCTTTAAAAGCAAAAATTAAATTAGAAAATGGTAAACTTTTTTATTCCATTATGATTTCCCATTTTTTTTTGTATTTTTCTTACTTTCTCTTTCGCATTTTCTAAGCTTGTCAAGTCTTTGAAAGGAAAAATGAAATTAGAAAATGGTAAACTTTCTTATTTCAATACCATTTTTCATTTTCTTTTTTATTTTTTTTACTTTACCTTTTCCATTTTCTAAGCTTTTTTCCTTTTTCCCATTTTCTAAGTTTCTTAAATATTTGGAAGCAAAAATGAAATTAGAAAATAAGAAACTTATTCCATTATGATTTTTCATTTTATTTTCTATTTTTTTTACTCTTCCTTTCTTATTTTTCTAAGATTTTTAAAGCAAAACTAAATTTCTTTTGTATTTTCTTACCTTTTATGTGTAAATATTTCCATTAATATCATCTATTATTGAATATTTCTAACCCTCTCACGGATCACTAAATTCGTTTCATATGCAACTATTCATTCAAAATGAATGTTTTTTGTATTTTATTAATTTTGGGCCGCATGATGAAATAATATTAAATTAAAACGAGATTGTACATTGAAAAAGCAATCGATTTCAAACTCGATCGGACTTGAAATTATTATATAATAATAACATAGTGATAAAGATTATATAATAATTTCAAGTTGGCATTATAAATTATATATATAATAATTTCATGGTTGCAAGTTGGCATTATATATATATATATATATATATATATATAATTTAAGTTTTGTAATTTGTTTTATAAAATTTTTATATAATATATTATTTTAAAATTTAAAATTTGAAAAAAAAATTGCTGCATTTTAAAATTTTAAATTTGAAGAGTTTCTGTTGCCTTGAGTTTGATTTGGTAAAATTATTTAACAATAAATTTTTTAAATTAGAAAATGGTAAACTTATTTATTCCATTATGATTTTCCATTTTTTTTTGTATTTTCTTACTTTCTTTTTTCCTATTTTCTAAGTTTTTTTAAGTATTTGAAAGGAAAAATGAAATTAGAAAATGGCAGACTTTCTTATTCCAATACCATTTTATGTGTAAATATTTTATGTGGTTACATTTTATGTTTTTTATTTATCGGATTGTTTATTTTGTAAAATTGTAAACAAACGTATTCATGTCTTCACAATCACATGTTATTCTAGCCAATTTCCAATATTTATATGAGTAGCACATGGCTTTTAGCCTTTTTGATATTGAATTAGCTGGATTATGTGCAGGGACCCACATGGTTGTGGTTAAAATTTACATTAGCAAATTTTTTGGGAGTACTGCACTCCTAATTCTTAAATTTAGGACACGCCCAATTGACATATTTTGGTGATAATTCATTCAGTATGTTGTATGCATAACCATAAGACAAGACAAAATTACTACTTCAAGCACAACAATGAAAAACAAATCTTCCCAAATCTTAACGAGATGAACTACCTTGAGTGTATCTTTGCACCTTTACAAACAACCACTAATTTACTTTACGGACCCTCCTCTTCGACCAACGATGTAATTGATTTTTCGTTCTTCCTCTTTTACTCGAACTGTGCATCTGTCAGAATCGAGTTATCCCGGACCAGGGTGTTCTGTCTCGCGAGAACATAAACTCTATAGGCCCAAACTAACATTCTCTTCAATATGAGTCACTAATATTCTACAGCTATCCACGGTAAAGGGAAATACTTCAATATTGCAATTGCTGCAGATTGTACGTAAGCTTAAACCAAACGGAAACAATTAGCTAGATTTCTGGCACCTATTTCCTTTTGAACATTTCACATCACTATTTCTTTTGGAGATTCCACATCACTTGGTTGATTGCTTATGTAGTACATATTCCTCTCAATCTAAGAACCCAAAACATTGCAGTTATTTGAACAAAACCCTAGACTAGCACAACCATAAAAGAAACTGTTAAATATAAGTGGATTCTTCTTTGGTTGAATTTTTTGGTTGATATATTTTGATTGGTATCATTTTGTAGCTTTTAATGGTGCTCGTGTTCTACTTATAATTTACAAAAGTATGGAAGGTGAAAAAATGATATGGATATTCATGTCAAACCATTTTATTAATGTGGTTGTGTCACTAGAAAATGAATTATTTTTTTCTCTTGTTTTCTTATGGTTAAATATATTAAAGTTATGGTTGATAAGGGTGGATTATGATCAATGAATGATTTATTTTGGGTGGCCACAATTGTCCACATTGAATTAAAAGCTGTTTATGACACAATATTATTGACTAAGTTATTTATGATACATTATCATTGACTATGGTTGATCATGATTGACCATGTTGCTTATAGTTGGTTGACTTAGGTTGAACATGGTTCACTAGGTTGAGCATGGTTGAGCATGATTGACTATAGTTGTCCATGTCGACTATGGTTCACTAGATTGGCCATCTTGACCATGGTTGATGATGGTAGATGAATCTGTCTAAGGTTGACTATGGTTAAATATGGTCAATGGCCATGCTTGATAATGTTTTTCCATTCAAACCAAAATTGACCTTCATTTGACAATTTTTTTACCTTGGTTGACCATAGGGGACCATTGACCTCAATTTTCATAAAAGTAGTTGATCATATATGTGGACCAACACTATTTTCAAATAGTGCCAATTGAGTTATGAAAGGTGAAAGCTGGTGTTAATCAATGTATATCAAACACTTTTACTAATGTACTTGTGCTAGTTAATAATTGATTTGCAAGAGGATTAGTAGACCATGGTTGACTATGGTTGAGCGTATTGAACAAGTGTTGACCATGTTGCCCATAAGTGATCATGGTTTGACCATTTTGACCATAGGTGTCTATGATAGATTAAGGTTGATCATGTTGACCATCAATGGCCATGCTTGACCATGTTTGACCATTTTGACCCTGGTTGATCACTCTAGTCCGTGTCGAGCATGGTTAGGTATGGGTTGACCATGTCGACTAGAATTGTCCATCATTAACTATGGTTGAATATGGTAACTATGGCTGACCAAAGATGACTATGGTTGACTACAACAACTATGGTTGACCAAAGATGACCATGTTTGAGTATGGATGATTAAGGTTGACCATGGCTAACTATGGTTGACCATGGCTAGCTATGGCTGACTATGGTTGATTAAGGGAGTGGTGAAGAGAGTGGAGTAGGAAGAGAGAGGAATACTAAGAGAGAGAGATAGAAAAATAGGGAGTGAGGGAGGGAGGAGAGAGAGAAGGAGATAGATATATAGAAGAAGAGAGAGAAGTGGGGATAGAGAGAAAGAGATAAACGAGAGAGGGAGGGATGGAGAGAGTGGAGGGAGAATATAAGAGAGACAAACAGAGAGAGGGATAGATATAGTGAGGGAGTGAGGGAGAGAGAGAAGGAGAGAGGGAGGAAGATAGAGAAGATAGAGATAGAGAGGGAGAAGAGATCGAGAGACACATATGAACATGTAAATGGATATATATATAGAAATTGGGGGGGGAGGAAGAGAGAGAGGAAAGGAGGCACTAAGGGAGGATATCAAGAAGGAGGGGAGGGAGTTTGAGAGAGGAGAGGGAGAGGGATGTAGAGTGGATGAAGAGAGAGATAGAGGTGGAAGAAGAGAGAGAGAGGTGTATAAAAATTTCGTCAAACTCCGGAATCCTACTACAACAAGCGATGGAAAGTCTTCTACTCATTATTTACTTAAAAAATTATTTACCGTGTTCTACAAGTAAATATTGAAATCCATTCACTACAACTTACACAATTAAAGCTGTGGAAGAAATACAAGTGTAGAAACAAATATGAACACAAATAGATCACATAACCATTCGACACAATTATTTTTGGACTAATGTCCTCGAGAAACCAAGTGCAATAGATCTAAGGTTTTATATTATTATGCGATGAATTACGAGTACAAATCTATGATTGACGACATCGTCAAATCATACATAGAAACTAACATAAGAGATCTCGTGAGACAATCCTCATTCCTCCACGGGAAACCGACAACGACCCGCACTCAAGGTTGGATTTCCCTTTGCTACCTTTGCCCGAGTAGATGTGTCACAACTTTGGCTTCCCTATGCCTCTGCGTTGGTCTCATCGTTGGCTAGAAAGCTCGGAGACTACTAGCTCTCCCGAAAAAATCTCTCGGGGACTTGACTTTGGCTCTTTGTTGTATCCTCAACAAGAAAATGACGAAATTCCTCTAGCTCTACATAAGCACTCGCATCACCGGCTTTGCATTGCCGATGTGGCTCTCTCTGTCTCTACTATCGTGTACTCTCTCGGCTCAGAAATCTCACAACTAGATCTATCGCCCCCCATTGCAATCAAGAATCACTTAGATCTGATTTTCTTCCGAGCACTCGCTCCGTCGGAAAAAATCGATCTCTAAATCCTTTGTGTCTCAAAAAATGTAACTTCCAAATGACCCTTCAAGTCCTTCTTATAATCTTCTCGTTGAAACTTCAATGGCCTAGATTAGATCTCTAATCAACGACTAAGTTTTACTTTTTGACTTAATCCATGTATTTTAGATCATTCTCACTCATATTCTATTAATACACTTTAATTATTTTATTTTCCTAAGTTTAGACTTAGGGTCCCTTTTAAAATAATTAATTTTTTTCTATAGAATACAATCTCGAGTGGAATTTCACCAAACAGATATTTGGGTTATCTAGAATACATGTGTCTAAGCCTCTCCAAGAAATTTGAGACTTAGAGCACATTCGATGCTACCCAAAATCAACACTCCCCTCTTAGCGAGGAATGTGCTCTAACAATATGGCATGTTGCATATTGTTATGATCCCGAAGCATCTCCCTTTGCATTCCTAATGTCCGACATGTTTTCCACCAATTCTCGCACAAATTTTTCATCACGTACTATTGTTGTCACCGCCCTCGTCAACACTACATATGTACTCGCAACTCCTCTCGAATTTTGTATCTGTGTCGTTGTTGACTCTGCCACTTTCAACTCGCTAATACAACACTACATCACAATTTCTTTACGCAACAGAAAAACATCCAAAATTGGACAAGTATACTACATCTCGATGATGAATATCTCGATTGTTGCTAGCCTTTGCGCCGCCTCTCCAAGGTTGCTGCTTTGTATTGCGTCCCTCCGCACCGCTCGCAACACTACTCTACACTACTCAAACTCCGGCACTACTAACCACCGCTCGCAACACTTCTTTACACCAATTGGCACTATTCGATCCTATTACCGCTATTTTTTGGGTTCTCGTAGCAAGGTGAAGATTCAAGAGGTGGACTTCTCAAGGATCCTACCCATCTTGTAGATATATGGGTATACAACTCCAAATGAGTCCACCTCCCTCCCGGAGGTATATGAGCAATCATAACAAACTCCTCCTCCTCTATCTTCATCGCTTCGACATGAGGATCTTGCTTCTCATCCTTGTCCTTCTTTCCGAGATGACACTATGTGGCATAATGTCCCATCCGGGACACACCCGTAAGCAATTGATCTTTGAAAGATCCTTCTTCCTCCTACGTTGCTCTTATTGTCCCTTTGATGCAAGGGTTGCATTCTCATCCTTCTCCTTCTTTACCTTCGAACCACTGCCTCATCGTTGCTCTCAAGTTGACACTTGACTAAATCTCTCCTCATCTCTTCTTTCCGGAGTGTTTCCCACATCGATTCCCAGCCCGAAAATTTTTCTCTGTCTAGGATGCTCTGGAAAAGACTTGATAGTCTTCGGACACATAATTTAAGGAAAATTCGACCATCTTTGTGCCCTAAGGAGCTTCTCCCACAACTGCTAGCTGATCTCGGTTTTCTAGAAGTCTAGACAAGAATGGATCAATGTGTTCTCCTTTATACATCCCTGGTGGTCCACATTTTCTCCTCCAGAAACATCTTTCACTCCTCGAAAGACCCATGATATAGTGTTTCCAATGTATCCCACATCTCCTTGGTTTTTCCTTTGGCTAAGATGTGCGAAACAAAATGATCCTTCACTCCGTCGAGGATCAATCACTTGGCCTTTGCCATATTCTTCTTGAAGGCCATTAATGGTGTTGCATCCACCGGGTTCAGCTTGAGCACTTTTGATAAAGTGCTTAAGGTCATGCTCATCTAGAAGGAAGGAGACCCTTGTCTTCTAGATTACGTAGGTAGAGGCACCCTCTAACCGAGTCCAGATCATGCAACCCACTAGTTGCCATCTTAGCCAAACATTGTCGATCCGTCGCCTATCACCCTCTATGCAACTACATTTACGCACTCCTAATGGAGTAAGCCACAAAAATCTCTCTGCTATCGCATGATGAATGCGAGTTTATTGGGCAAGAAACTCATTGAGGTCAAAAATCCCCAAAAGCTCGTGTTTTAGTTACTCTTTCCCGACACTCGCACCTAGCAATCAGCATTTGCGTAGTAACCGCGTCCCTCTAGCTATTTAAATGCGTATATCTATCGTGCTACACCCTCTACGTCAAACAAACCGCAACCTAGAACAATACTACTTCTCGACGGCTCACTCGAGAGAGATTTTCTTGTTGGTTTACCCCTACTAGCTTGGGCTCGTGCACTTTTCCCGGGAAATCGATCTTCTTCTTACGGGAGTTATTTGATCCCGACTTCACCAACGTTGAATCTTCCGGATTTTTTCTTTGCTTCTCCTACACTCAACTTTAAACAACCTCTCGATACCATGTGAAAATTACATCAAACTCGAGAATCCTACTACAACAATCGATGGAAAGTCTTATATTCATTATTTACTGAAAAAAATTATTTATTGTGTTCTACAATTAAATATTGAAATCCATTAACTACAGCCTACACAATTAAACTACGGTAGAAATACAAGTGCGGAAACAAATCTGAACACACATAGATCACACATCTATTCAACACAATCATTTTTGGATTAATGCGGGAAAAACAAAGTGCAGCAGATTTGAGGGTTTATATTATTCGACGTAAAATTTTGAGTACAAATCTATGATCGACGAGACTGTCAAATCATATCGTGAGACAATCCTCACTCCTCCACGGAGCGGCAGCGATCTACACCAAGGCTGGACTGCCCTACATTGCCTCGCGTAGTGATGCGCATTACTCTACGTAGTAACTACGTCAAAATTGTGGCTTCTCTTTATATAGCTAACTTTTAGCACTTCTTAAAATCCTCAAAAGGATGAGAACCCATTTTGATTTTTTCAATTTGCATCTCAAACGGATCCCGTAACGCTGCGCTGCAACTTTTGGGCTCGGCTGCGCTTGTTACGAGCACGGTGAAGACTCTAGGCCGTGGCCCACGAGTGAGACCACAGCAACACGCCTTTATCTACGGAGGACGATGCATGCGTATGGGGTTCACCGCATTGACCGCCTCTCCAACACGGCCATGACGATAGAAGGTGACTCCATCCGCCTTCGATCTCGAGCATTCGATCTCTCATTGCTTCCCGCAGCGAAAAGAGGCGGAGCCTCGTCTCACGGCCAAAATTTTGTCAAAAAGTTGGACAGTATCCCTACGGTGTCTCTCCCGGTGGACGATGCTTGCAGATCAGCATTAAACCTTGCCGAGAGAGGCCTCATCGGCCAGTTCACAGGGCTATGGCCATCCCTGAAAGCAATGGATGATTGAGTCAAACGAAACTGGTCACCACTGGTCAATGAAGGAATAAAAAGCCATTTTGTAGGCAAGGGGTTCTTCGTCTTCGTGTTTGACAATGTGGAAGACCGAAGCCTGATCTTCAGAAATGGGCCATATTTCATGGGCCCCCAAGGGTTATATTTGAATAAATGGTCTCCAGATTTCGACCCTGCACAAGATGTGCCCACAGCCGTCCCCGTTTGGGTGTGTCTCCCGCACCTCCCTCTCCACTGCTGGAGTCAAAGCTCACTGTAATCCATCGGCAATGCCCTAGGCAGGTATATCGATCAGGCCCCGAGGAAGGATCAGTTCTCCTGCGCCCGTATCTGTGTGGAAGTTGATTTGGAGGTCGGGCTCCCCGAAGCCATCAAACTCTCAGTGGCAGACTGGACGCACATTCAAGAGCTCGATTACGAGCAACTGCCCTTTAAATGTCGACATTGCCATGAATATGGGCATTTTGCCAGATACTGTAAAAAAAAAATGAGGAAATAGCAGAGAAAGAGAAAGGCGAACAGTGGAAGCAAGCAAAGAGAACAACAAGCAGTAGACAGAACAACAAAAGTAAAGCAAAAGAGACAGGGGCCAAAACAGGGCAAGAAGATACAAGTAACCAAAACAGTGGAAGTAGGGAAGCTAACAGCATTGCAGGAGATAAAAACCCCTTCGAATCTCTTACACCACCGTCAGACCCTCCAGAGGTTGAGCAGGAAGATCCACCACAGCTGAACAATGCAGACAATGAAGAGCCAGGTAACATCCCAAACCCGATCCCTAGCAATACTCCTTCTCCTTCATATGCTGACATTATTAAACAAAAGAAGAAGAGCCTAGAAAACATGGGATCATCTGATGAAGAAACCTTTGAAAGGCCATCCAAAAAAGTGGGAAGAAGAACAAACAAGGAAACCAGGGAAGAAGAATCAGAAAGGCAGAAAACCCTAGGCAGTCAAACTACCATTGAAATGACCATCGGGAGAAATACAAGACCAAGGGCGCCCAAGGGAGGAGGTCCCACCCCATCAAGTGGTAAATGATGCAGATGGTCTCTTGGAATTGCAGGGGTTTGGGAAATCCCAATAAGGCAGATGCTATCAAAGACTTACTGAAGCTGGAAACCGTGGACATCCTTATGCTCCAAGAGACCAAAATAGAAGGGGAAACCCTTCTAAATACTAGCTTTATGAAATGGAAATATGACACTGGAAAGGCTGTTAGTGCAAGGGGCTCGGCCGGAGGTATAGGCACTTTCTGGTCAAAAAACTCCTTCTCTTTAGAACGATTCTCTGAGACCCAACATTGGATCTATACAGAACTGTGCCACACTGCAAGCAACCTCTCCCTTGCCCTGTTTAACATGTACGTCCCCGTCCATTATGAAGAAAAGAGAGAGTGCTGGAGGTCACTCTTGGATTACATAGAGCATATCAACCCTTCCAATATAGTCATAGGTGGTGATCTGAATGTAATCCTAGACCCCAAAGAAAAAAGAGGAGGGATTTACTCTAGGGATCCTTTCATCAACACAGTGGAAAATCTGATTCTGCAGTGGGACTTGGTTGACTACAAACCAGTGAAAGGCAAGTACACCTGGACTAACAACAGAACAGGAGAAAATCATATCTCAGCGAGGCTGGACAGATTCCTTATCAGCAGCTCGTTAATGATGGACAACAGAATAGTTTTCACCAAGATCCTCCCAAAGCTCACATCGGACCATAAGCCAATCCTCTTATGCCTGAAAGAAGAAGAAGATCTAGGCCCCCTCCCATTTCGTTTCAGTCCTCTCTGGGCCGGAAAAGAAGGGTTCTTTGAAACAGTCCAAACAGCATGGAGGATTGAAGTTTCCGGATCCCCAAGTTTTGTTTGGGAACAAAAAATGAAAAACACAAAAAAAGCTCTTAAAGATTGGATAAAGAAATCATGAAAACCCCCACTAGACAGAGGAAGGAGGCAGTTCTTCTGCTGGAAGGTCTCCAATTCGAAATGGAGGAGAAAGATCTCTCTTCCACTGACTTAGCCAACGAAAAAGCTGCCCAAAGGAATACATACAGCTCTTTTAGAAATGAAGAAGAGCATTGGCATTTAAAGTCTCAAAGTTTGTGGCTAAAATCCGGGGACAGAAATACCTCTTATTTCCATAGACAGTGCAGGGCACGTCTCTCACGAAACCACATTGCAGAAATTACCACCTCTAATGGCCAGGTGTATAAAGGATTTGCACAAATCAAAGAAGCAGCAGTAAATCATTTCCAAAACCTCCTTAGTGCAGAAAGAAATGGGAACGAGGAGGATGCATCAAAGTTTCTCACCAACATTCCAAATCTAGTCAGCGTGGAAGATAATGATTCTCTGATGAGCCCAGTCACTGAAGAAGAGATAACTACCATAGTCTGGTCCATGGAACCAGACAAAGCTCCAGGACCTGACAGATTCTCAGTGCATTTTTATAGAATCTGTTGGGAGATAATCAAATCTGATCTCTTCAGAATGATAAGGGGAATCTTGAGGAAGGCAAAAGTTGGAGGCGGAATTAACTCCACCTTCCTCGCTTTAATCCCCAAGGAAACAAACCCTGGCTCCTTTGACAGATATAGGCCGATCTCACTCTGCAATTCTTCTTACAAGATCGTGGCCAAACTACTGGCTAATAGAATTAAGCCCCTCCTTCAAAAACTCATCTCTCCGGCTCAAGGGGGATTTGTGAAAGGCAGACAAATTCTGGACAACGTCATTCAAGTCCAAGAAGCCCTACACTCCAGTCATTCTCGGAAAGAACCAGGTATGATCATAAAACTGGATATGTGTAATGCATTTGATAGAGTCAATCGTTCTTTTTTGTACAGGGTTCTTGCTGCCTTTGGATTCAGTCAGGAATTCATAAACCTCATCAAAGCTTGCACTGAGAATATCTGGATCACTCCAATGGTGAATGGAAGACCAGCAGATTTTTTCTTAGCCACCAGGGGATTGAGGCAGGGTTGCCCTCTTTCTCCCTTTCTTTACATACTGATGGCTGATTCATTGAGCAGAAAGCTGACATAGGAGAAACAAACAGGCACCATACCTGGGATAAGAATTGTGCAAGGCATCGCTCCAGTGAACCACGCACTCTTCGCAGACGATTCACTCCTACTTGGGGGTGCTTCCTTGAGAATTGCTAACACCTTCAAGACCATTCTCCAAAAGTTCTGCAACATCTCTGGAGCGTTAATCAGTGAGAGGAAAAGCGTCGTTTATGGATGGAATACAGACCAACAAACAATTGAAAGGATTGCCAGCGAATTGGGGTTCAATGGCTATGCAGTCTGGGACAAAATAAAGTATCTCGGACTTCCATTATCGATGGGATCCAACCGAAATCATATGTGGGAGGAGGTGATCTCTAAGTTCAAGAAAAAGATTACAGCGTGGGGTGGTATTTGGCTCTCCACAGGCGGCAAACTCACCCTTATACGAACTGTTCTTTCAGCATTGCCAACATTCCAAGCCTCTTTGCTGATGGCACCAAGACAAATTGCAGACCAAATCTCCTGTCTCATGCGGAATTTTCTGTGGAATGGTGGGCGGGGTAACAGCAATCGATTTCATTTAATTAATTGGGAAACTGTGAAGCGTCCATTGGTTGAAGGCGGACTCCAAATCCGTGACCCCCAGCATGCCAACTTAGCCTTGGGGTGTAAACTGCTGTGGCAGCTACTAATCGAGCCCTCCCATCCTGTCAGTCAGATCCTTAATCTCAAGTACCTCAATAATCAATCGATCATCACCTTCAACCCAGAGAATTCACCCAGAGGAACGCAGGCTTGGAAGCTCTGCAGCAAAGCAATCGTTTTCTTCAGAACTCACCTGTATAAAATCCCAGGGAATGGCAAAAACACATCGTTGTGGAGAGATCGAACCATGGGCCATCCTCCTCTTTCAGCTAACAATGAAATAGCAAAATTAAGAGCTTGGTTAAGTTCAAAAGGAATTCGAAAAATCGAGGATATTGCAGATTGGGATCACAATGGCAATTGGCAGAGTTGGACTTTGCCTAATATCCCAGCGCACTTAAAAAACCAATTAAATGTTCTCACAGCTGCAATTACAGACTTTACTCCAGTGCACAAGGACGAGGAAGATTCATGGGGATGGGGAAAGACGGGGGTGTACACAGCCAGACAAGGATATTTACAACTGCAAGGTAAAAAGGATTCTCCGCATCCTGAAACAGTGTGGAAACAGATCTGGGAAAATTTCAGCATTCCCAAGATCAATTTCTTTTTTTGGACTTTGTTTCACAACAAAATCCTCACTGGAGAAAATCTGTGCAGAAGAAACATAGCTGGCCCTCACCAATGTGTTCTCTGCAAAAACGCTTTGGAAACCTCAGATCACATGTTCATTGATTGTGAGTATGCACAGAAGGCCTGGTCTATCTTCTTGACAGGTCTGAATGTGAGAACCCCTGCACACTGCTCGATCATAGACATGTTCTCGTCATGGAAAGCTCGATACCCCTTCAACATTGCAGACAAATCTCTTTGGCACAAGGTGTGGATTGCAACTCCAAAATATGTTTGTTGGAAGTTGTGGCTTGCCCGGAACGAAATTGTCTTCAATCAAAAAGAAATGACTGCAGATATCGCTGCGGAGCAGGCCAAGAAACTTCTATTAGAAACTCTGAGACACTCCATAGTCAAAGACGATAGTTCCCTCCGAAATGAAGAAAGGGCATGGCTGGATGGCTTCTCCCCCATGCCCAGACCTTCAGCAACCACACGTCCAGATCACAAGGAAAAATGGCAGATTCGAGACACTTTGGACAGTTTTCAGAAGTGGTGGAAAACACAAGGAAAATGCACTATCTTCTTTGACGGAGCCTCAAAAGGAAATCCAGGCAGGTCAGGAGCTGGAGGGGCTATTTATTTTCCGAATGGGAAAAAAGAGGACTTCAGTTGGGGACTTGGGATAAAAACCAACAATCAGGCTGAAGTTCTCAGTCTTTTAAAAGCTTGTCAACTGGCCAGGAAAGAGAATCCAAGTGAAATATTAGTCTTCGGAGATTCAGAGCTGCTGGTAAAATCTCTAATAAACAAGAAAGGGCTCAAGGATCCAGCGTTAAATAAACAGCTTGCAAGAGTGAACAGACTCCTGAAGGATTTCCCCTCAGCTCAAATCTTCCACATCCTCAGAGAATTAAACACAGAAGCAGACAGACTGGCAAATATAGGATGCACTCTAGAAAAGAGCATGATCAGCATAAATGCAGGAGCAGTGAACATGGCAATTATTCCCTAACTGGACAAGGCGTTCATGTAAAAACAGTGAATTGTAATGCTTGAAGCAGTGAACTGTAATGTTTGATTTGGCTTTGGCCAACCCACCCCTATCAATAAAAATACCCGTTTCAGTTAAAAAAATATATATATTTTTATTTAGATAATTATTTAAAACATGTATATATATTGCTGCATATAATAGCTTATACTTCAAAAAAATATTTTATCTTTATGGTGTTTTTGTCTTTTTTCATATGATTGTTAAAATTTTGTTAGTTGAAAGTTGACTTTGTGTAAAGATTCATGTAAACATCCAAACTAGGAATCACTTTATTTATAGCTCACATTTAAAACCAGGAGGTAACTCCTCAAATCAGAATGTGTATTAGCTGAAGAATGCATATGTATTTATACATGGAGGTGAGGCTATTGGGATTCATCTCCCAATGACTCTTGGCCTTCCTTATTTCCTAATATTAAAATAACATACAATATTACATATGCACACCCAACCCATAGGATTAGGTGTCAACATTCCCCCCTTTAATCCGAAGGGATGTTGGTGAGGCCAAGCATCGAACAGAACTTTTCAAACTTTTCTCTTCCAAGTGCTTTGGTGAAGATATCAGCAGTTTGCTCATTTGTGGAACAATGATGTAGATGGATGGTTTTGGCCTGAACATGATGCTCAATTAGATGGCATTGTATTGATGTGCTTGCCCTGGGATCATGGAACTTGGGTTCTTGGCCAACTTTATTGCAGAAGTGTTGTCGATCGTGAGTGGTGTGGAGACGTGTGTCATCCGCAAATCTTCCGTGATTTTCTACAGCCACACAATTTTTGCTTCTCACTGGCCGCGACATATTCGCTTCTGCTTCGAATTCATTGAATCGATCATTACAAGTGGATTCTATGAGATGTACTTCCATCCAACTCATGGTGTAACCCGTAGTAGACACCCCTGTTTCTTTGTCGCCATCAAAGTCTGAATCGGAGTATCCGATCAAGTTGAAGTCGCCTACCTGTGTATATTTGATTCCAAAGTCTTGAGTCCCCTTCAAGTACCTTAACACTCTTTTCGCAGCAGACCAATGTCCTTCACAAGGTTTTTGCATGAACCTTGAGAGGATTCCAACAACAAATGAAATTTCAGGTCTGGTGGTGGTCAAGTAGATAAGACTTCCTACAAGCTGTCTATACTTAGTTGCATCCTCAAATTCCTTCCCTTCAATAGATGTGAGCTTCAAGTTTTGTTCCATTGGAGTGGTTAAGGGATTACAGTCATCCATGCCAAATTTGTTCAAGAGATCTCGAATGTACTTCTTTTGAGAAAGAAATATGAATTTAGGATGTTGAATTACTTCAATACCCAAATAGTAATGAACATGACCCAAATCAGTCATTTCAAAACCTTTCTTCAACTCTTTCTTCATGGATGCAATATAGCTCTCATTGTTTCCTGTTATCAAAAGATAATCTACATATACCACAAGATATACAATTGTTTTTCCAAATTTCTTAACAAATAAAGTTACATCATCAAGATCAAAATGTTTGAATTCAAGTTTCAGAAGATGCTCGGTCAATTTCTCATACTAGGCTCGTGGTGCTTGCTTGAGGCCATACAAGGATTTTACAAGTTTGCAAACTTTGTTTTCTTGACCCTTTACAACAAATCCTTCTGGCTGGGACATATAAACTTTCTCCTTTAGATCTCCATTCAAGAAGGCTGTTTTTACATCCATCTGATGGACTTTCCATCCATTCTGAGCTGCTAAGGCAAAGAGAGTCTGGATGGTGGTCCATTTTGCTGTGGGAGCAAAAGTTTCTTCATAATCGATTCCTTCCTTTTGTGCAAAACCTTTTGCCACAAGCCTGGCCTTGTGCTTGTCAAGTGAGCCGTCTGCTTTGTACTTGTTCTTGTAGACCCACTTACAGCCAATTGGTTTCGTTCCCAAAGGCGGATCAACCAGCCTCCAAGTGCCATTCTTTATCAAGGCATCATACTCCTTCTGCATCGCTTCTTTCCATTCATCATGAGAAGCGGCTTCTTTGAAGGAAGTTGGTTCATGATCTGTAGACAAACTCAATTCACAGCTATAAGCAATATCCATATCAACAGGAGAATCAGAATTATCTACATCACCTTCGATTTGTTGAGTGGAACTTCTTGTTCCTGTTTTTCTAACCTCATCGGGATGAACATTCTCCAGTGTCTTTGTCAGCCATTTGGGAGGACCTTTCTGAGATGGCCCAGGCTGGTCATTTGACTGAGTTGGGATTGATTCAAGATTCAATCTCCCAATTCTGCCAATCACATCATCCAATGTGTCATCCATGGTTGTTTCTTCATGTGGGGGAGAGAGTGCTTCAGGACATGATTCCACAGTTTGATTCAATATCAGAATCCCCCCTTCAAGATGTGGAATCTCATTATCAAATTCTTGGAAAGACTTTGCATGTGTGAATCTATCCAGGCGATCAAGTTGCCACTCAACAACCTTGTCACTCTTGGAAGATTCAAGAAATATGACATCTCTTGCTATTACAAATTTCTTATTTGCTTCATCATAGAGACGATATCCTTTGGAGGTATTGGAGTACCCCAAGAAGATACATTTTCTACTTCTAGCACCAAGTTTGTTCCTTTGACCCTTGGGTATCAAGGCATAAAAGGTGGACCCAAAGACCCTGAAATGCTTTACCGAAGGAATGTGGCCATGCCACATTTCAAAAGGAGTTTTGTTTCTAATTGAACTTGAAGGACACCTATTCTTTATGTAAATAGCACATAGAACTGCATCAGCCCAAAACATCAATTTTACATTCTTGAAAAATAACATGGAGCGAACCATATTTAAAATAGTTCTGTTCATTCTTTCAGCTACACCATTCTGTTGGGGATTATATGGCACAGTTGTTTGATGTTTGATTCCATGTCGACGAAGATAATTTTCAAATTCGTTTGAAGTGTATTCTTTTCCATTATCAGTACGTAGAGAGCCAATATGTGTTTGTGCATCATTTTCAATCCATGCATGAAAATTCTTGAAAGTTTGAAAAGCATCAGACTTATTCTTCAATAAGTAAATCCGACACATTCTGGTGTAGTCATCAATAAATGTCATCATGTATTTATTTCCATTTGCAGAAGCAATAGGCATAGGGCCACTTAAATCTGAATGAACAAGCTCAAGTTTTCTATGTGCTTTGGAGTGTGAATCATGAAATGGCTATTTGCTATGCTTTCCTAGAATACAAGCATCACATTCCTTAGGTTTTCTAGGAATTGTAGGCAGTCCATTAACACCATTTTTCTTCAACAAACGAAGGCTGTCATAATTTAAGTGTCCAAATCTAGCATGCCATAAAAGACTTGATGGAAATGTACCTTCATCATGATGTGAATTGAATGCAAAGTTTTGAGCATGAGCAGATGAACCTTTCAACTTCAAGAGTCTCCCTTCTTCTATTCCCTCCATGACAAGTGAGTGATCTGATGCTTTTCTGACCTCTGACTTGCCATCAAACAAGTGAATTGAGTGTCCTTGCTGCCGGATTTCGACCAGGGACAACAAGTTTCTCTTCAACTCAGGGAGGTATAGAACCTCATGTAGGATATGATCAGGAAGACCAGGCAGTTTAAGCCTGACTGTGCCAAGCCCCGATGGCTTGAGTTTGGATTTATCTGCGAAATATACTGCTCCATCAACTTTGTCAGTGAAATCTTCAAAAAAATCTTTTCTAAATGTCATGTGACATGTTGCTCCTGAATCTAGCAACTAATCATCTCTCCATGAAGTAAATGAAACATCAAAGAGGTTTTCAGTTACTCCATTGTTACAATGTGCTAGAACATAGTGAGCGGATTCAGGTGCTTTACCTTTGTCTTTGTCATTAGTTTTACCTTTGTCTTGATTTCTTTGCTGCTCAATTTTCTCCCATGGTGTTCTGCATTTGGATGCATCATGTCCATCTCTATTGCAACGTGTGAAATGAAGATTGGATTTGTCAGATTGTCTACCCCCCCTTTCTGTGAAGTTTCTTCTTCCTCTTCCTCTTATGCCACCTCTTCCTTTGGATGAATCTGGAGCATGACTCTTTTCTCTATGTGCCAAGTATGCAGCCTCTTCGGAAGATGAAGGGACTGTCATCTTCCCAAAAGCTTTCTCTCTTTCTGCAAACTTTTTCTCAAGTGTTTCAAAGGTGATATGGTCAAGGTTCCCACTTGCTTGCAAAGACTCAAGATAATGTGAGTAAGACTGATATAATGCCTTAACATATGCTATGAGAGGTATGTCCATTTTTACACCAGTGCTTTCAATATCATGCATGATCAATCTAACTTCTGAAGCTAAGGCAAGGGGATCATCATTCTTCATTTCAAGACTGAACAACTTAATCATCAATTGAACATTTTCTAATTCTGAATGTGAGTCATAGAGTTCTTTTAGCTTGCTCAAGGCATCATAGGCATTTGAGAAAGATGAAATGTGGCGACTCACCTCTTCATTTACGGAAGCTGCAATCAAGGCATAGGCCTTGCAGTTCTTGTTTTCCCAAATGGCGAGCTCTTTGTCTGAAGTGGGCTTTGCTGGTGGATTTCCTTCTTGTCCTTCACAGATTCCTCTCCACAACTCATTAAAAATGAGTGTGTGTTTAATCTTCCGAGACCATTCAAGATAGTTCTCTTTTCTGGAGAGAACTACCCCAACAATAGAGATGAGAGAATGCATTAGTTTGTTGGAAAAAAATCTTCTGAAGAGGGAAAATTTCTGCTAGAAAAACTTTCAACTCTGGAAATTTGCTCAATTAAAGGGGACAAAAATTGTTTGCTGGAAAATACTCTGAATTTAAAAAGACAAAAACTCTTTGCTAAAAACTGAATTCTACACCAAAAAAAATATATGTATTTTTTTTTTGTTTGGAAAATTTTTTTGTATGGGAGGTCGATATGGTATTGTGAAATGGAAGGAAGGGTGGTATTGTGAAATGGAAGGGCGGTATTATGAATGTGAATGGTATTAAAAGAATAATGAATGGAGGGGCGGTATTATGGTGGGGCGTGGTATTAAAAGATGGGAGGGCGGTGAGAATAAAGGGCGTGGTATTATATGAGGATGGTATTGACTATTAAAGAATGGAAGGGGCGGTGTTATAACATATGACAGCGTATTACATATGAGGAGGGGAGCAGTATTACAAGGTGGAATATGTGATAGCGCTGGAGGAGGGTGGTATTGTGGTTGTATGAAAGGCCGTATTGAATGACAGAGTGGATTACACACCACGGGATATGTGCAATCGGAGTGGAGGAGTAATGCAAGTAGGGGAGGCGGTAGCCCAGGAGTCGAGGGCGGGTAGACAGCGTGGTGCTTGCGGGTAGATCAGGTTCGAGCGTGGAGAGTTAGTCGACAAGCCACGGGAAATGCTGTTATTTTATAGTAGGACGAGGGCGGACTGTATATATATAACAGCGTTATATATATATATGACAGTGTTTTATATAACAGCGTTTTACGTATAGTGGGAGTTTTGCAGTGGGAGCGGTGGTCGAAGGGAGGGGCGGACTGTTCGATAGACAGCGTTGATATTATAGGTGGATTGTTCGACAGACAGCGTTGGTATATAGGTCGTATATTATAGGTGCGATATTTGTACCAGCGTTGATATCATAATACGACTGTCATATGAACAATGGTATAATATAGCGTATTATGAAAGGGTCGAGGGCGTTGAGCATATTGTTGACTGTAATGCAAAGGTGGGAGTAGTGTATTGGAGGGCGGAGTGTATTAACAGTGGTATGTAATGTGGAGAGGGCGATATATATTGGGAGTGGTATTGTATACGAATGGTGGGCGAAAATAGTATGGTGCGTGATGAGTGAGTCGAGCCAGCGCAGGTAGGGAGGGGAGTTAGGGCGTGGGGAGGGCCGAGAGGCCAGGTTGGGGAGTGCAGAGGTATGAATGGGGAGAGATAGCAGGTAGGGGAAGGGGTGAGGGCGAACACAGGTCGTGAGGGAGTGAAGGAGAAGGGGAGGCCGAGAGGCCGTTACAAAAAAAACTGGAATGGGATCTTTGCAGGACTGCATAGGGGACTGCAATTTGCAGTGTTTCAGGAACTGCAGGATTGCAGAATCTTCAGGAGCTGCAGGAGCTGCAAATGTTAGAGCTATGCAGAGAAAAAAAATGCAGAATAACAATATAGCAATAAGTAGGAGCAGCAAAAACTATTATTAAAAACTGACTGAGCAAAGGAGAGGGAGTTACACCACAGGCAAAAATGCCAATAGTGGGACTGGCTCTGATACCATGTCAAACCAGGAGGTAACTCCTCAAATCAGAATGTGTATTAGCTGAAGAATGCATATGTATTTATACATGGAGGTGAGGCTATTGGGATTCATCTCCCAATGACTCTTGGCCTTCCTTATTTCCTAATATTAAAATAATATACAATATTACATATGCACACCCAACCCATAGGATTAGGTGTCAACAAATTACATTCCAAAACTAAAGAGATGTAGTCATATGGAGCAGATTTAACGTGTGAACATGAAGCCATTATAATGGTGCTTAAGAAAATAAATCCCGTGAGGTTAAAGTTCCAGGTGATAGGAGAAACTAAGTGAACCAAAGAAAATGGTATTGCCAAGGGTGAAGAAGACATATTTATTAGGTAGGTGGAACCATTCAAGGTCATACACAAAAGTTGCTTTGAATGTTATGGACCTACAATCTTTTGCCAGAAAGAAGAAATTTCATCTTCCAATGCAATTAATATTTCAAAATGCAAAAACAAAGAAAACAATTGTGTTGGAAACCTATCTTTAATGATGATAGATAGTATTGTGAATATAAGAGTTAGTACCAAATATATACCCATCCTCCAATAAATGATAAAATCACCCCAATTGAGAATAATCAATTTAGAGTGGAAGAAAACATGGAAATTGTTCCATTTAATATGACCTTGATACCAACTTATACAAGTCGAGGATAAGAAATTTTGACAACGTTATATCAACATATCAAGGGTCATATTGTCTAAGCTAAAAATAATTGAGGGTCTTAATGCCAAGCAACAATTTCATCATTCTAATTCAAAGGTTTTTCAACTAAGTATGTGTCACTAATGAGAAATCTATTCTCCACAACATTGAGCATCATTATGCATCTCACTTGATTGTTGGCATGTAGTATGTGATAGTACACAACTCATACTAATAAAATACAAAACCATCACCCCCAATTTTGTCTTCTACCCATCTTCTATTCTTCTCTGTACCTCTTCTCTTTAGAAAAATATATTATCAAAAATTAGTGTGTGTGCAATACCCAATATATCACCAAAATAATAATAAAAAAAAACACTTTTATAATTACACTAAAATTAGTAAATACATCTACAATCTGAAATATAATACCTTATCAATTATCAAAATCATACAACTTTAAAACAATCAAAATTAACACTAATTTAATCTTCAGACAACTCAGACCATAAAAAACTATGATCCAAATTTCATTAAAACTCACACAAACTCATCCTCACATTTATGTCCTCTATTTAAATGTTTTCTTAATCCTTTTCCAACATAGTTTTGTACTTGGCCTACTTATCCTCGTCATGTAGGTACACAATATATACTTAGGTTGGCGGTTATATTGTTATGGAGATATCATAACCCTCCCTTCCCCTCCATGTATAAGTTTAATATTTTTATTTCATTTTAATTGTGATGCAATCTAATTGCTATGACTTTCAAATGTGTGTTCAAATATTTTTGGACACACCCGTCCTTCTATAAGTTTGAGATTTTGATTTTATTTCAATTGTGATCAAATCTAATTGCTATGACTTTTAGATGTGTGTTTAAATATTTTTGAGCACAGGTTAATATTATCCATATCTCATCAACTTCCTTATGTGTGGAATTCCAGTGAATATGCCCCTTTTTTTAAATATTTTAAATTTTTTTTTTTTTTAAATGATAAATGACCCTGATGAGTGCTAAAATTATTATTTCTTAAAAAACCTAGTCCAAAAATGACAATGTAAACGTGTTGAACTTAGAACCATGTAACTTACATGCTCAAACTCATTCCCGAGTTTTGAGGAAGACTTTTGAAAGTGAATAATTTTTACATTGACTAGTCCAATTTATCTTTTACGAATTTTGTTGGTGTGCTAAAATTTATTTCAAGGATTTTTGAAAAATAAATCAGTATAGGTCTATTTTAACTATAGATTTAATGTAAGTTGAGAGAGCTCAAATTATTTATTTTAAGATTTTTAGAAAGATTTTTGAAAAAAGAACAGTATATATCCATTTTAACTATGGATCTAATGAGTAGAGAGGGATCAAATTTTTTTAGATGAAAATTTATTTTAGAGTGTAAAAATGAACAGAAAGAGAGAAATTTATTATTAATTCATATTAAAATATTTTATTCATAATCCACATCGTATATTTTATTCTATACAACATTAAAGTATTTTCTTTTAATATTTTTTTTCCTATATATAGATATATATCAAAATGATATTATGTATTAAAATATTTTAAAAAAGTATAAAGTATAAATATATTACATATGTTATTTCTTTTTTATTATAGTCTGCATTGTTTTTCAATTTAAAAAATATTTTATTTTTATTTTAAAAAAGACAAACATACTTATACATCACCTTCACAGTGAACTATAAAATAAGCCTTAGACTCAATCATTCTTATAATCTAACCTAATCACTTTTAAAACCTAACCTAATCACTTTTATAATCTAATCAATCATTTTTATAATCTAACCTAATCACTTTTATAACCTAACCTAATCACTTTTATAATCGAATCAATCATTTTTATAGTCTAACCTAATCACTTTTATAACCTAATCTAATCACTTTTATAATCTAACCTGTAGAGCCTATCCTTTATAGTTTTGAGTAAAAATAATCAAAGTTTCGATATTGCCCTGTCCACCATATCTTTCAAGAACTCTGTTTCCTTGCTATCTGAGAAATTTTTTTGAAAAAAATAAATAATTTGTATAATCTGATCCGTCCAACCTATGCTTTAAATTTTTAAATTAAAATAGAATTTCTGAAGATGTCCAACACATGCTTTAAATTTTTAAATAAAATTAGAATTTCTGAAGATAGAATTTTTAAAAATTACATGATTCTAATTTGTTCAACCCTATCACTACAAAGAATTGAACACTCTTGCTAAATGGATAATCTTTACCAAGATCCAAGGTGTAATGCAGTACTTTAAACACGTGCTAAAAAGTAATGCAACATGCCATCGATGGAGCTGGATCTCATCAGCATTTCGTATCCATAAAGAATAACCAGCTGTTATCATGGAAGGCATTGGGTTTGGTGAAAGGCCATGCCAACTCTCTTTCACATTCACTCTGCTGTTACTCAATTCACTGGTTGGGCCCAGCCCTTACACAGTGAGATTCTCCTCTTCGTAGCGAAAAACCACATTTTGCACAGTTTGATTGCAGGTGCGGAATTTGGATTTGCACTGCACAGATCACACAGTCAGATCTAGAAAGCTTAAATACTCGCTGTTCTCTCCTCTCTGTAACCAGTCTCACTTTCTTTTGCATTGAAACATTCCTTCACCGATTAGTTTGTTGAGTTCAGTCCATAAAGCATTAAGGGTGAGCTATGGCTACTCCTACTCATTCTACGAGGAACATCCCCAGAAGAGGGCAGGTGAAGGCGGCCATTGCCTCTTCCCTTGTCCACTCCATCAAATCGCTGTTAACACCACCTAGATCCTTCAAATACTCTGTGGTTTCCTCTGTATCTTCTTCAGCTACCGCAAATCATTTGTGGGTACAGTGAATCAGTTTCAGCTTGCAGATCAAGATGGGCTTTATCTCCATAATGTTATACAGAATAGAGCTGCCTTCATTACCAGTGCAGTGATGCAGAAACTAAATGATCATGGATCAAAGTATGGGATTCTCAGATCAAATATCCAAATCATTTGGCTTACCCTGTTCGTCAGATTTGGAGCCTTGAAAAACCAACAGAGTTTGTTCTGTAATGATGAACTGCATATGAATAGGGAATTTTTTTTTTTCTACTGCAGCATTTCCAACCAGTTGGACTCAAATACGAAGATTTGTTGATTTCACTTTTTGAAATGGACTAAATGGGATTTGATATTAATGTCCTCAGCGTATCTCTCTGAGAGAGTTGTAGATTGGCCAGTGATCAAATGTTAAATTTCAATGTCAATATTGTTTATGGAACCTTCTCCATGTGTTGCTTTTAGCCAGCTCTGTTCTGTTCATGATGTCTGTTATGAGCTTAGTTTTCAAGGGAAAAAACCTAAGAAGTCTTCAATTTGAAAAAACTAAGAAATTTTCAATTACATAAAAGTTGTTTATATATATTTGTTTCTCTCTATAATCCTCATTATTTTTATAATCTCATTTTTGTCATGTTAATTTCAGTGTCTCACACTAATCAAATTTTGTGTACATTTTCTAGACAAAAAAATTCCATCAAAAACTAATTTGCACAGAAACTACATGACTGTGTGACTATGTCATTAGAAAAAAACAAAGATGGTATATGTGATGTTTACACCCCCAAAACTATGGCCAGAATCATTGAAAAATGCTGTGAAATATATCATCTCGGCAGCTTGTTACATCCTTTCTTGGATAGAATCTGCTACATATTTCTGTTCCTTCAGACACAGAATCTGCTACCTAATTTTGCTCCAGGTAAATATGTAAGAAAAACCAACTATAGAGAATTTTTCATCAACAATCTAATACAACATAACCAATTTATAAACGTCCAAATTCTAAATTCAATACATTCCATTTATAAACCTACTAAGTCCAAATTTTAAATTCTTCTGATTCTAATTTATAATCACTTTGGAATCTACATAAATATTTTCTTCCTACATGGTTAACGAGAGAGACCGCCTCGAAAATGGTAAATTGTGATGTGTTCATCTTGGATCCATCCAAATCACAATAGGACATCTCACGGGATGTCAATGGATGCACATTAAGGTACCCGATATATCATGGATGTTCTATGGCCAGGCCAATCATTCCGATCAGAAACACAGTAAAAAAAATTAGATAATTTAACCAAAATTACAACGAAAACCATACCTTTGTTATAAAGGTTTTTAACACATTCATATTTAAAACCTAAAGTTGTGTATCCTAATCAAGAATTTCAAAAATAACTTTCCCAATCATTAACCATTTCACTTGATCATTGACATGTACTAGTCTCCAACTCATATATTAATGGAGCACAAAGCCATAATATAATGGATCTCTTATAGTAGATCATCAAGCTAGGGTTTAATGGTTTAACTTTTAAATTAATGTTCGGGAAGAAGATATATGCAATCAAATTTTATTTTGGTGATGGGTCAATCTCTTTAACTAGATAATTATCTAAAACATGTATATATATTGCTGTATATAATAGCTTATACTTCAAAGAAATATTTTTGTGGTGTTTTTGTCTTTTTGCATATGATTGTTAAAATTTTGTTAGTTGAGAGTTGATTTTGTGTAGAGATTCATGTAAACATCCCAACTAGGAATCACTTTATTTATAGATCATATTTAGAATCTAATTACATTCTAAAACTAAAGAGATGTAGTCATATGGAATAGATTTAATGTGTGAAGATGAAGCCACTATAATGGTGCTTACAAAAAGAAATCCCATGATGTTAAATTTCCAAGTGATAAGAGAAACAAAGTGAACCAAAGAAAATGGTATTGCCTAAGGGTGAACAAGACACATTTATTAGGTAAGTGTAATCATTGAAGGTCATACACAAAAGTTGCTTAGAATTTTATGGGCCTAGAATCTTTTGCAAGAAAGAAGAAATTTCATCTTCCAATGCAATTGATATTTCAAAATGCAAAAACAAAGAAAACAATTGTGTTGGAAACATATCTTTAATGATGATAGATAGTATTGTGAATATAAGATTTAGTACCAAATATATACCCATCGTCTAATAAATGATAAAAAAGCCCCAATTGGGAATAATCAATTTGGAGCAGAAGAAAACATGGAAATTGTTCCATTTAATAGGACCTTGATACCAACTTAGACAAGTCGAGGATAAGAAATTTTGACAACGTTATACCAACATATCAAAAGTCATGTTGTCTAAGCTAAAAATAGTAGAGAGCCTAAATCATTGTGATGGAATAGCTTTAACAAATGATATATTTTTTACTTTTACCTTATGGGATATGAGATGAATTTGAAGATAAAGTGGTGCTTCTTAAGTACATGAATAGGCTACACATAACTATGGAGATGGAACTACAGGCTAGTTAAGGTTAAAATGCCAAAGAATACCTATAGAAAATAAATAACCATTGAATATGAGAAGAATTATGAAGAGAATAGTACTTTCTATTTGCCATCACAATGGTAATTTTCCATAGAACTAAATATCCAAGTCCTATGTCAATTGATGTTGACAAGTCAACTAATCCCAACAAGTTGATTTGTGAATAGATCAACAAGCTTAAGGGGAAAGTTTAAATGTAAGAAAAATCGATTGATCATGATACAAAGAATATTTGTTTCTTGCATTAAAAGGAATCATTTCCAAATTCGTTGCAGTGGAATCCATTGAAGAGTTAATTGAGATGGAAAAGTGGCATAAGCATGATGTTAAAGAGATTGATTACAAAATTCTTGGTCAAGGAACTTTACCTAAAGGCAATACCAAGAAAAGTTATATTCTTTTGGATAGCTAAATAAGTATATGTGCTAGTTTTTTTAGCATCGGATATGTGTTCTAACTAAGAAATTTGGTGGAGAGGCTAGAATACATGAGATCTACAAAACCCATAAATCCTTTCTGGAAATTCGACCTAGATAACCTATTTTTTAATGTTTCCTAAGTCTAAACTTAGGAAAATTAGTTAATTAATTAGAATTAATTAAGTGAAGGTGAGAATTATCTAGAAACTCGCACTGATCAATCTAGAAATGATTTGGGCCATCAATTAGGATTTAATATTGGTCTTTGGAGTCCCAACAAGAAGACACATGAAGGGACCGATGTGGTGATGGAGAATGCACCAAAGTCACTTAGAGAATTCGATTTTCTAGAGTAGCAGAGTCATTTGCCAGAAATTTTGAGCTTTAGTGTGGCACCAGAGATAGTGAGGGGCAGGGACAAGGATCTAGAAGAAGTTTTCCAGATCTGGAGTGGAAGCAACAAGAGGGTCGAGTTATTCCCACTGAGGCAGCGTAGAGGATTGTGTAGTTGCTTCAAAGAAGAAATTTGATTTAGCTGGAGAGAAATTTGTTCTCAGTTCTAGAGGCCGAGCGTACGGTCCATAGTGTTAGAGAGGCGATTTCCCCAGCAGAGACAAGCATAACGACTTCATCAGAGGCAGTTTGGAGGCTTGGTGTATGCCCAATGGATGATGCACATCATTCAAATTTCTTCAGGTGCAAGTTTATTTTAGAGTGTAAAAATGAGCTGAGAGGGATAAAATTTCTTCAGGAAAAAAATTATTTTACAGTGGAAAAAAAATGTGTAATTTTTTATTGTTTAAATTATATTTTTGAATGTGATAGAGATTACATAGCATGTACACATTAAACTATTTTTTTTGTTATTAATATATTTTAAGGTATACTTCAATATTAATTCATATTAAAATATTTTATTCAGAACCCACAGTAGATATTTTATTCTATACAACATTAAAATATTTTATTTCAATGTATTTTTCCTATATATCAAGTTGATATTATGTGTTAAAATATTTTAGAAAAGTATACGGTTTAAATATCTTACTTATTTTATTTTATTTTTTATTTATAATTATTCTACATCAAATTATATTAGGTTATATGGACAAATAATTAAATATTTATAACATATTTTTTTTTTCTTTTATTATAGTCTACATTATTTTTCTATTTAGAAAATATTTTATTTTTATTTTAAGAGGGACAAACATACTTATACATTACTTTCAGTTATAAAACAAGTCTTTCGTCTCAATCATTTTTATATTCTAACCTGTAGAGCTTATCTTTATAAATTTGAACAAAAAATTTCATACATATACTGTTAAAAATATGACAACAAATTGTAAATAATGTAATTTTGAGCAAATTACTTATTGACCGTTAATTGGTTGAGTAACGAAATGAAGTTAGAATAACGAAATAGGCTCAAGTTAAATTAGATGGCCCGAGAGGGTTGTTTGTAAGGAGAATCATTTTAATTAATAAGAGTTTCCAATCCCTTACCCCATGGATGTTTCCTTGACACCCTGTCAAGGTTTTACCACGTAAATTCTGTGTGTTTCATTGTGTGAATTTATTTCTTCCGTTTGTCATTCAGTTATGAATCTATTTCTTTCTCGTTTAATGTTTTCCGCTCAATAAGTGGTATCGGAGCATTTTAAAACAAAGTTGAAATTCCTTCATCGTGAGAGAAGTCTGAGGTCTCTGTGGGTTTTTCCATCCGCTGAAAAGGGAGGCCGAGCTGTTGGAAGCCATCGAGCAGAGAGCGAGAGCTGTTGGAATCTGTGCATCCATCCGCCGGAGAAAGGAGGGAGGCTGTCGACGAGCAGAGAGCTGTTGGAAGCCGTCGAAATCTGTAGTCGTTGTTTGACATCCCACTGCCGCTTGGTTCAAAACGTGATCGGTATAGTGAAGTGTGATGTGGCAGTTGAAGTGGTTATCGAGCCCATCGAGTCTGGAGATGAGAGCGAAGAATTTCTCGAGAGAAGCTATCGAGGGCCAAGAGATTGCAGAGGGTTTGATCGAGGACACTGCAGAGAGATCCCACTGCCGCCTTGTCTGAAGAATCTGCTGTGAGAGAGGGGAGGAGCTGTCGAGAGAAGTTGTATCTGCCATACTTGAAACCCTTGCCTAGAAGCAGAAGAATCTGCCATCCGCTGGAAGAAGAGAATCCACCTATTCTGAAACCGTCAAAGTCTGCTCCTGAAATTGCAAGCCAAAGCCTAGTTGCGACTGAGGAGTAAGTCAGGTAATTTTTTTTTTTTAAAGGAAATAAATTTACTGTTTTAGCTGAAACTGAGTTATTCTTTGCTTTAAAAATTCAAAAAAGGTTTCAAGAAATTAGTTTGAAGAGGGTTTTAAGAACTGAGAGTTTAAAAAAAATAAAGTTTAAAAAAAAAGGGCTCAGTTATTTAAGAATAGAGAGAAAGGGTTTGAACAATAAATATCTTAAAAGGGTTTGAAATTTTTTCTGGAAATTTTTAAAATAAGAAGGGAAGTCGAATTTTGAAAGGAATTCTGAAGATTATAAAACCCTATCTTAAAAAAATGGGAAACAATAAAATTTGTTTGAAACCCTAGTTTAAATTTTAAGAGAGAAAGTAAAATCAAGAATAAGTGTAGAAAGACTAGAAGGATGAAATGGAAAAAATGAAAAATGCAAAGTTCGAGGTGGATAAATTCACCGGGAAAAATAATTTTTCTTTGTGGAAACTAAAGGTTATGGATTTTTTGGTGCAACAAGGGTTGCACAAAGCATTAGACGGGGTAAATAAAAAACTAGCAAGCATGACAAATTCGGACTAGGAGGACTTGGATGCCCGACCTCTCAGTACCGTTCGATTATTTTTGGCAGATGAAGTTCTCTTCAATATTGTTGGAGAGAGTATAGCTAAAGGGTTGTGGAAAAAATTGGAAACATTGTATATGAAAAAATCTTTGACAAATAGAATCTATTTAAAAAGACAATTGTATAGTCTTCGGATGAAGGAGGGTACAAAAATTGCAGAACACTTAAATGTTTTTAATACGCTTATTTGCCAGTTTTCAGATATGGAAGTAAAAATCGAGGAAGAAGACAAGGCAATAATCTTGTTGTGTTTCTTTCCCGAGTCATGGGATCACTTCGTAACCTCAATCAGTTTGAGCATTGCCGATTCATTAAAACTTGAATCTATCGTGGGTGCTCTCTTATCTGAAGAGGTACGAAGGAAATCTAGCATTGAGACATCTGCACCTGAAGCCATGGTAGCCAGAGGTCGGTCAAAGGAAAGGGGGGAGAAAACAAGAGGTTCTTCCAGATCGAAGTCAAAGGGCAACAAGAAGTGTAAAGCCAAGTGCTGGTACTGCAATAAACTCGGACACCTCAAGAAAGATTGTTGGAAACGGAAGGAGTTGGAAAACCATAACAAGGAAGCAAATCAGGTTGATTCAGGTATGGTTGATGAGGTTTTAATTGCTGAAGCTCTCCTTGTCTGTAATGTCTCTCAAGATGCTGAAAATTGGCTATTAGACTCTAGTGCTTCTCATCATATGAGTCCGCACTGAAGTTGGTTTACTTCATATGAAACTGTAAATGGTAGTTTTGTATTTATGAGAAATAATGCATCTTGTCAGACTGTTGGGATTGGTAATGTAAAAATTAAAATGTATGATCATATAGTTAAAACATTATATGATGTTAGGCATGTACCTGATCTAAAGAAAAACTCGATTTCCTTGGGAGTTTTGGATTCGAATGGTTATAAATTTGCAGGTCAGAATGGAGTGCTGAAAGTCTCAAAAGGAGCCTTGGTTGTGATGAAGGCTAAAAAGGTCGGAAATATGTACAGACTCAAAGGAAGCACTCAAGTTAGTGAAGCAACGATCGTATCAGAGAAAGCGGAAGAAGGCTCTCGTCTATGGCATCAGCGGTTGGGTCACATGAGCGAGAAAGGTCTTCAGGTACTGATGAACCGCAAGTTGCTTCCTGATTTGAAATCCTTGAAGTTGGATTTTTGTAAATATTGTGTGTTTGGTAAACAACGTAAACAAAGGTTAAGACTGGAAATCATAATAGACTATAGTAAACAGATTTTAGACTACATTCATTCTGATCTGTGGGGACCATCTCCTACTATGTCTTATGGAGGCGCATTATATTTCTTAACTTTTATTGTTGATTTCTCTCGAAAAGTTTGGGTCTATATGTTGAAAAAGAAAGATGATGTATTTAATGTTTTTAAACAATTTAAAACAATGGTGGAAAAGAAAACAGGCAAATCAATTAATTGTTTAAGAACTGATAATGATGGTGAATTTACTTCTTTAGAAATTGAACAATTTTGTAAGGATGAAGGGATTGTTAGACATAAAACTGATGTTTATACCCCTCAGCAAAACGGTGTTGCTGAATGGATGAATCGGACTCTTATGGAAAGAGCCGGAAGAATGATCAGTAATACTAACTTGCAAAAGGAGTTGTGGGCAGAAGCAGTATCCACAGCTTGTTATTTAGTTAACATATCATCTTCAGTTGCAATAAACTGTAAAATTCCTGAAGAAGTTTGGTTCGGTCAGTCTTGTGATTATTCGCATTTGAAGATTTTTGGTCATGATGCCTATGCTCTTATTCCTAAAAATCAACGTTCAAAGTTAGATCCAAAATCGAAATGTTGTGTCTTTGTTGGATATGATTATTCAGTGAAGGGATATAGGTTGTGGGATCCTTCTTCATGGAAGATAGTCAGTAGTAGAGAGGTAACATTTGATGAATCTTCTCTTTTAAAATCAGATGTTGAAAAATTTGAACAAGAGCAGGTATCGCCAAGTCAACAGATTCAAATGGAAACTAAACATTTTCCAGAAAGTCGAAAGGAAGGAGAGACTTCTGATGAAAAAGGTGGAGAAGCAAAGGAAACTGGAGAAATTCCAGAACCAATTCAGCAACCAGTCACTCTACGAAGGTCTACAAGGGAAAAAAAAAAACTTAAAAGGTATGAATATTATGATTCATCGTTTGCATTGATTACTGAAGATGGGGAACCTTCTTGTTATCAGGAAGTAGTAGATGCTACAGATAGCAAGATATGGAAAAAGGTTATGGAAGAAGAAATGGACTCCTTAGCCAAGAACAATACCTGGGATCTTGTCGAACTTCCTAAAGGGAGAAGCATTGTTGGGTGCAAATGGGTCTTTAAGTTGAAAAGGAAAGTTGATGGAAGTATCGAGAGGTATAAGGCAAGACTAGTTGCAAAAGGGTATTCTCAGGTTGAAGGTATTGCTTTTCATGAGATCTTTTCACCAGTAGTTAAACTTGTTTCTATTCGTACTGTGTTAGCACTAAATGCTATACTTGACCTTGAGTTAAAACAGTTAGATGTTAAAACAACCTTTCTTCATGGTGATTTGGATGAAGAGATATATATGGATCAGCCAGAAGGTTTTGTACAAGGTTGCAACAGAAGATTAGTTTGCAAGCTCAGGAAATCATTGTATGGCCTGAGGCAGTCGCCCAAGCAATGGTACAAGAAGTTTGATTCCTTCATGGTGAGCCAGAATTTTATCAGAAGTGAGTATGATCATTGTGTATACTTCAAAAGTTTCAATGGCATATTCATTATCTTGGTGTTGTATGTTGATGATATGCTTATTGCAAGCAAAAGCATGGAAGAAATCAACAGGTTAAAGGCTCAGCTTTCTTGGTCGTTTGAAATGAAGGATCTTGGAGCGACAAAACATATCTTGGGCATGGAGATACACAAAGATAGGAAGAATGGTAAGCTTTGGTTATCACAACAGAAGTATGTGGAGAAAGTACTTGAAAAGTTTGGTATGAACAATGTGAAACATGTTAATGTTCCATTAGCTTCCCATTTTAAGCTTTCTTCGAATTTAAGTCCTAGAAATAACGAAGAAAAGAAGTATATGTCTTGTGTACTATATGCAAATGCGGTAGGCAACTTAATGTATGCGATGGTATCTACAAGACCTGACATTTCACATGCAGTTGGAGTTGTCAGCAGGTTCATGGCAAATCCAGGGGAAGAACATTGGCGAGCAGTGAAATGGGTGCTTCGGTATTTGAGAGGCACAAGTGACCATTGCATCAACTTTGATGGTCGTGAAGGTTCAGTCTGCGGATATGTGGATGCTGATTATGCAGGTGATTTGGACAAAAGGAGGTCTACTACAGGTTATGTTTTTACTCTTGCAGGTGGAGTAATCAGCTGGATGTCAAAGGTTCAAGAGACAATTGCTTTGTCCACTACTGAAGCAGAGTATATAGCTGCTTCAAATGTCTGTAAAGAGGCAATCTAGTTAAAAGGTCTGCTTGATGAGATTGGAAGGACGCAGTTGAAAGTGAATGTGTTTTGTGATAGTCAGAGTGCTATTCATTTGGCTACATCTAGCCTATCACAGCAAGACCAAGCACATCGATGTAAGGTATCACTTTGTGAGACATGTAATCGAAGGCGGCAAAGTAGTTCTCAAGAAGGTCTGCACACAGGAAAATCATGCAGATATATTCACGAAGCCAATTACAGTAGAGAAGCTGAGATGGTGTCTCACTTCTCTCGGCTTGCAGAAAAGATGATGAATGGGCATGGGCAAGGGATTAGGAAAATTGTTTTCAAGGTAGAGTTTGTTAAAAATATGACAACAAATTGTAAATAATGTAATTTTGGGCAAAGTACTCATTGACCGTTAATTTGTTGAGTAACGAAATGAAGTTAGAATAACGAAATAGACTCAAGTTAAATTGGATAGCTTGAGAGGCTTGTTTGTAAGGAGAATCATTTTGATTAATAAGAATCTCCAATCCCTTGCCCGATAGATGTTTCCTTGACACCCTGTCAAGATTTTACCACATAAATTTTGTGTGTTTCATTGTGTGAATTTATTTCTTTTTCGTTTAATGTTTTCCGCTCAATATATACATCACTTCCAGTTATAGAATAAATCGTGTCAATCCTATGGGCAAAAAAATTTCAAAATAAATAGCTTCGACATTGACCTGTCCACCTTCCATATATTTTAAGAACTTTGGCTGGTTTTTGAAAAAGTAAATAATTTGTATAATCTTATCTGTCCAACATATGCTTTAAATTTTAAATAAAATTATAGAATTTTGAATATGAGAATTTTTACAAATTACATGATTGTAATTTGTTTAACATTATAATCTTTACCAAGATTCAAGGTGTAATGCAGTACATTAAACACGTGCTAAAAAGTAATGCAACATGCCGTCGATGGAGATATATCTCATCAGTATTTCTTATCCATAAAGTATAACCAGCTGTTATCATGGAAGGCATTGGGCTTGGTGAAAGGCCATGCCAACTATCCTCCACATTCACTCTGCTGTTACTCAATTCCCTGGTTGGGCCCAGCCCTTACACAGTGAGATTCTCATCTTCCCCACGAAACACCACATTTTGGACAGTTTGATAGAAGGTGTGGAATTTGAATTTGCACTGCACAGATCACACAGTCAGATCTAGAAAGCTTAAATACTCGTTGTTCTCTCCTCTCTGTAACCAGTCTCTCACTTTCTTTTGCATTGAAACATTCATTCACCGATTAGTTTGTTGAGCTCAGTCCATAAAGCATTAAGGGTGAGCTATGGCCGAGCTATGGCCACTTCTACTCATTCTACGAGGGACATCCCCAGAAGAGGGCAGGTGAAGGCGGCCATTGCCTCTTCCCTTGTCCACTCCATCAAATCGCTGTTAACACCACCTAGATCCTTCAAATACTCTGTGGTTTCCTCTGCATCTTCTTCAGCTATCGCAAATCATTTGTGGGTACAATGAATCGGTTTCAGCTTGCAGATCAAGATGGGCTTTATCTCCATAATGTTAATACAAAATAGAGCTGCTTTCATTACCAGTGCAGTGATGCAGAAACTAAATGATCATGGATCGAAATATGGGATTCTCAGATCAAATGTCCAAATCATTTGGCTTACTCTGTTCCTCAGATTTGGAGCCTTGAAACACCAACAGAGTTTGTTCTGTAATGATGAACTACGTATGAAGAGGGAATTTTTTTTCAACTGCAGCATTTCCAATCTGTTGGACTCAAATACGAAGATTTGTTGATTTCACTTTTTGAAATGGAATAAATGGCATTTCATATTAATGTCCTCAGCGTATCTCTCTGAGAGAGTTGAAGATTTGCCAGTGATCAAATGTTAAATTTCAATTGTCAATATTGTTTAGGTACATTTTTTCTTCTCAATATGAAAAAATTAAGATTTTAATTAGATAAAAGTTGTTTATACCTTTTGTTTATCTCTATAATCCTCATTATTTTTATAATCCCAATTTTTGTAAAAATTTGAGCATCACGTTGTCTAAACAATATATCTAGAACATGGATCTTTAACTCTAAAAAAAATGTCATTTTAATTTCAGTATCTCAGACTAATCAGACTTTCATATTTTATGTACATTGTCTATGACAAAAAAAAATTCCATCAAAAACTAATTTGTAGAGAAACTACATAACTACGTGACTATGTCATTAGAAAAAAACAAAGATGGGCTATGAGATGTTTACACTCTCATAACCATGGCCAGAATCATTGAAAAATGCTGTGAAATATATCATTTCGCAGCTGGCTACATCCTTTACATCCTTTCTTAGATAGAGAATTTGCTACATAGTTTTGTTCTTTTAAACAGAGAATCTGTTACATAATTTTGCTTCTTGAGAAAAACTGATTCTAGAGATTTTTCATCGACAATTTAATGCAATGCATCCAATTTATGAACATAAATTAAGTTTAAGTCTAAATTCTTTGAAATCTAATTTATAATCACTTTGGAATTTCCATACATATTTTCTTCCTACATCATTTGTTAACCAGAAAGACTGCTTCAAAAATGGTAAATTGTGATGTGTTAATCTTGGATCCATCATCTCACGGTATGTCATTGGATACCGATATATCATGGATGTTCTATGGCCAGGCCAATCATTCCGACCAGAAACACTGTAAAAAAATTAGATAATTGAACCAAAAACACAACGGAAACCATACCTTTGTTATAAAAGTTTTTAACACATTCGTCTTTAACCAGGTTGTGTATCCTAATCAAGAATTTCACAAATAACATTCCAATCATTAAGCATTTCACTTGACATGTAGCATGTAATAGTCCCCCAACTCATATATTAATGGAGCACAAAGCCATAATATAGTGAATCTCCTATAATAGATCATCCAGCATCAAGCTAGGTTTTAATGGTTTAACCTTTAAATTAATGTGTGGGTAGAAGATATATGCAATCAAATTTTACTTTGGTGTTGGGTTAATCTTTTTATCTAAATAATATTGTATAAAATACATTGTTGCATATAATAGCTCATACTTCCTTCAAACAAATAACTTTGGGGTGTTTTTTTTCGTATGATTATTAAAATTTTGTTAGGTAAGAGTTGATTTTGTGTAAAGATTTATGTAAATATCCAAACTATGAATCACTTTATTTATGGATCATATTTAGAATCTAATTACATTCTAAAACTAAAGAGATGTAGTCATATGGAGCAGATTTAAGGTGTGAACATGAAGCCACTAAAATGGTGCTTAAGAAAAGAAATCCCATGATGTTAAATTTCCAAGTGATAGGAGAAACAAAGTGAACCAAAAGAGTGAAAATACACATTTACTAGGTAAGTGGAACCATTGAAGGCCATACAAAAAAGTTGCTTAAAATTTTATGGACCTACAATCTTTTGCAATAAAGAAGAAATTTCATCTTCCAATGCAACTAATATTTCAAAATGCAAAAACAAAGAAAACAATTGTGTTGGAAACCTATCTTTAATGATGATAGATAGTATTGTAAATATAAGAGTTAGTACCAAATCTATACCCATCGTCCAATAAATGATGAAATCACCCCAATTGAGAATAATCAATTTAGAGTGGAAGAAAATATGAAAATCGTTTCATTTAATAGGACCTTGATACCAACTTATACAAGTCAAGGATAAGAAATTTTGACAGTGTTATACCAACATATCAAAGGTCACGTTGTCTAATCTAAAAATAGTAGAGTGTCTAAATCATTGTGATGGAATATCTTTAACATGTGATAAATTTTTTACTTTTACCTCATGGGATATGAGATGAATTTGAAGATAAGGTGGTGCTTCTTAAGTATATCAATAGGCTACACATAATAATGGAGAGGGAACTATAGGCTAGTTAATGTTAGAATGCTAGAGAATACCTATAGAAAATCAATAACCATTGAATATGAGAAGAATTATGAAGAGAATAGTACCTTTTATTTGCAATCACAATGGTATCTTTCCATAGAACTAAATATCCAAGTCCTATGTCAATTGATGTTGACAAGTCAACTATTCCCAACAAGTTGATTTGCGAATAGATCAACCAACTTAAGGGGAAAGTTTAAATGTAAGCAAAATTGATTGATTAGGGTACAAAGAATATTTGGTTCTTGCATTAAAAGTAATGTTTTCCAAATTCGTTGCAGTGGAGTCCATTGAAGAGTCAATTGAGATGGAAAAGTGGCATAAGCATGATGTTGCTACTTTGAATTACCTAAGTAGAATGTACATATTAGTAAGTGAAAATTTTGGAGTTGTTAAAATCATTATAGAGATTGATTACAAAATTCTTGGTCAAGGAACTTTACCTAAGGGCAATACCAAGAAAATTTATATTCTTTTGGATATCTAAAGAAGTATATGTGTTATTTTTTGTAGCATCAGATGTGTTCTAGCCACGAAATTTGGTGAAGAGTCTAGAATGCATGAGATCTCCAAAACCCAGAAATTGTTTATGGAAATTTCACCTAGAGATGAATTAATTAGATCATTAAACTATTTTTTAATGTTTCCTAAGTCTAGACTTAGGAAAATTGGTTAATTAATCATAATTAATTAAGTCAAGGTGAGAATTCTCTAAAAAATTTCACGGATCAATCCAGAAATGATCTGAGCCATCGATTAAGATTTAATCTTAGTCTTTGGAGTCCCAATAAGAAGACATAAGAAGGGGTCAATGTGGTGATGGAGAATGCACTAGAGTCACTTAGAGAATTCAATTTTCTAGAATCGCAGCAGTAAGTTGCAAAAAATTTCGAGCTTCAGTGTGGCAACAGATATAGTGAGGGGTAGGGACAATGATCTAGAGGAATTTTTCCAAATCCAGAGATGAAGCAACAAGAGGGTCAAGTTATTCCCAGTGAGGCAGTGCAGAGGAAAACACAGTTGCTTCAAAGAATCAATTTGATTTACCTAGAGATAAATCAGTTCTCAGTTAAAGAGGCCAGGCATACGGTCCATAGTGTTGGAGAGGCAATTTCCCCAGCAGAGACAAGTATAATGAATTTATCAGAGGCAATTTGGAGGCTTGATGTCATAGGTTCTGCGTAATGGATGACGTAGAGGGTCCAGTAGGCCGAGTTTTCTGAAGGAAGTTGTGTCGTGATTGCTTGTGTAAGAAGGGTAATTCCCTTAAAATAATTCTACCCAAGTTTTCTTGTTGTTTCTTGTTGTTTGGATTTCCAGTTGGGAATCCATGGATTGTACTCATATTTCACTGTTGCTTAATAATAAAAGCCCTCATTGCTACATCGGTTTTCACAAGTTCGGTTTTTCCAGGGACATTTGTCTAAAAATAACAATGTCATTTTTATGCGTGTGTGCACAAGATTTTCTCAGTTTCCAACGATATTTATTTTTATGCGGAATTTATTTGTGAAGCTTGCAATGTGTTTAATTTTATGTTGTCGTAACAATTAACTAAATAATTAATTTATTAGTTAGAAGAATTAATACCAGTTGATGTAATAGGATTTTAGTTTTGAAATTTTCACATGGTATCAGAGCGTAACTAATCAACCAGGAAGCTCAGAAGTGAAAAAAGGAATTTCATTTTCTAGTAAGAACAACAGGTCGAAATTCCTCGAGGCAACACACTCCATTGCCAAGCAAGTCGAGTTTCTTGGGAAAGTTCAATTTTTTTTCAATGCAGTGAGGGAGAAAAGATCGACTTTCTAGTTTTAGTGATTCCAACAAGCAGAGGGAGCAACTTTGATTTTCGTTGAGCATATTTGTAGTTGGAAGTAGAGGGTTTTGCATCAGTTTTCTAGAGAAAAAACAACGTTGGGTGGAAGAGAAAAGTACATACACAGAGGGAGATTTCTCTCAGAGGGTTTCTAGTCAAGAAATCTGATTAGCAGCTAACAGAACAATGCATTCTAGGAAGGAGTGTGAGTAGAAGAGCAACAGTCGAGCAGAAGAAGAGGGAGTTTCCATATCAGATCAGAGATGGCTAGAGCTAGGCTCAGGGACCAAGTAATATTGGAGGGTGGCTCCAACTATGTCATGTGGAAGGCAAGGATGTTATTCCTTCTAGATGAATATGGTGTGAAGCCTTATGCAGAGAGTGTGGTAGCAGTTCCCCAAGATGCAGACTAGCTCAAGGAGTACAGGAAGGAGATGGATAACACCAAGAGGATGATTTTGGATGGAGTTCGGGATCATATACTCTCACATGTGGCAGGACAAGCAACAACCAAGGAGATGTTGGATGCCTTGACAGAGCTATTTCAAAGTTCTTCCGAGTAGCATAAGATGTACCTCCAAGAGAAGATGAGGAGCATGAGCATGCAGAAGGGAAAGAGCGTAGATGTCTTTGTCACTTGGATTCTGGAAGTCTGAGATCAGTTGGAAAATGTTAGGTCAGCACCTCAACCTATAGGGCTTGTTCAATTGGCACCGAATAGTATCTCAGAGGACTGGCAGTTATTCGTCCAGAGTATCTTGGATAAAGATACCTTGCCTAAATGGGACAACATGTCGTCTGATCTACAACATGAAGAGTTGCGGAGGAATTTTTTGAAGAGAACCATAAGAGGCAGTAGCATCAAGGGCGTGAAGAGTGGGGAGGACAATTTGACTCTTGCATCTAAGGGTCATAGTCAAGCACAGGAGGAGAAGAAGAAGGAGAAGAATGACCTATCTAAGGTCAAGTGCTTCAGCTGTGGTGAGTTTGGCCACTACAGTACCCAATGTCCTCTAATAAAGAAGGAAAAGAAGGAGAATCAGTACCAATAGGAAACATCTGTAGATATTGGCAAGTTTTATTCCAGGTTGGAAGAAGTGTTTGCCATGATTTCCCACATACCTCTAGGAGTGAGGTGGGGTGACTTGGACTTGTAGCCCTAGAGAGATACAAATTGGGTAGGATCCTTGAGGATTCCACCTCATGGATCAATACCTTGCTACGGGGGACCACAGTATTGAGTAGCTTGATGGATCAATGTTAGGGGGTGCAATCAGGATTCCAAAGTGATAGTTGCAGACTAATTACAGTCAAATGTTGGGGAGTGCAATGCAGAGTCAGAAACAATGAAAACTATTTGGAGACAATGCAAATGCTAGCAGTAGTCAAATACTCAGGAGACATATGTGTCATAGTGAACACAAATGATTTAGTATTTTGGATGTTTTTCAGTTGCAGGTGCAGTTTCAACAACAACAGAGTTGCAGTGCAGATGTAGTGCTGACAGCAGTTCAATTGGGCCAGCAGCAACACAGATGCAACACAAATTAGAGTTTCCCAATGGTTGGTGGGAATTATGGCCATACATCAGCAATGTGACAGAGGATGGTATATATACAGAGTGGTATGGTAGGGTGTGCAACACTAGAACATATTCCTCGCTAAGAGGGAGTGTTATTTTTTGTAGCATCGAATGTGTTCTAGACACGGAATTTGTTGGAGAGGCTAGAATACATGAGATCTCCAAAACCCATAAATTCTTTATGGAAATTCCACCTAAAGATGACTTGATTAGATTATTAACCTATTTTTTAATGTTTCCTAAGTCTAAACTTAGGAAAATTGGTTAATTAATAAGAATTAATTAATTCAAGGTGATAATTATCTAGAACCTCACGCAAATCAATTTAGAAATGATATGATCCATCTATTAAGATTTAATATCGATTTTTGGAGTACCAACATGAATACATAAGAAGGGATCGATGTGGTGATGGACAATGCACCAGAGTCACTTGGAGAATTCAATTTTTTAGAGTAGCAGTAGTCAGTTCCCGAAAATTTTGAGCTTCATTCTAGAAACAGAGATAGTGAGAGGTAAAGAAAATGATTCGGAGGAATTTTTCCAGATCCGGAGAGGCAGTAGCAAGAGGGCTGAGTTATTCCTAATGAGGCAACATAAAGGGCTGTGCAGTTTCTTCAAAGAAGAAATTCGATTTAGCTAGAGAGTAACTTTTTCTCAGTTCCAAAGGTCAGGCAGAGGGTCCAGAGTGCTACAGAGACGATTTCCTCAGCAGAGATAGGAAGAATGACTTTATCAGAGGAAGTTTGGAGGCTTGATTCCATAGGTCCTGCTTAGAGTAGTGCAGAGGTTGATGCATAGTGTCCATGAGGCCAATTTTTCTGAAGGAATTCCTGTCAAGATTGCTTGTGGAAGAAGGGTAATTCCCTTAAAATATTTCTACCCATATTTTATTTTTGTTGGGATTTCAATTTGGGAATCCATAGATTGTACTCAGATTTCATTGTTGCTTAATAATAAAAACCCTCACTGTTGCATTGATTTTCCCAAGTTCAGTTTTTCCAGGGACATTTATCCAAAAATAACAGTGTCATTTTTATGTGTGTGTGTGTGTGTTCTAGATTTTCTCAGTTTCCAACACTATTTATTTTCCGTAGACTTGTATTTGTGAAGCTTGCATTGTGCTTAATTCGACGTTTTGGTAGCAATAAAATGAATAATGAATTTATCAGTTAGAATAATTAATATCAGTTGTTGCAGTAAAATTTTAGTTTTGAAATTTTCACAATATGGAGGTGCCCACTATGGGAAAAAACCCTACTTACTCATATTAATTTTCCAAGAATTTTAGCAAAGACAAAAACATACCCATATTGATAAAGCTATTGTGTATATTATGCATTAGTCAACTTAGTTATATTGCATACTAAGAATAATCATCAAGAAAGACATTCCAAAATCCATACCACATTAAGTGAAATTTGAATATGAAGGAAGATTCACTTCTAATTATTAACAATATACAGTGATCGTAATTTTTTATTGATATAATTTTCATCTAAACTTGTTGAAAGATGAAGACCAATAACAAAATGTGTGCACATAACATACTTAATGATTGTTAATCCAAATAAGTAGAGGTTTATCCCTTCTCAAGTTCTTCAAAAAATGATCTTGCATTCTTCTAAGGAATCTCAAATGCAGGTACTCACAAGTAAAACTTTTTTATATTCCAAGATAACAAAATATTTGCACTTAAGATAAAGTTCTTAGCTTATCCATGATCTAACTCAAGCAACTAGCTTAGTATGAACATATTTTCACCCAATTGTAAGCAACTCTCTATGCATGTCATTCCTTAGCTAGATTATGCAACTGCTAGGGAAAAGGAATAGAACATCAAGGTTTTTAGGTCACTCACTTCATTCCAAATGCTTTTAAGGCTAAAAAATAAACTCACTATAGAATAATTCTACTGATATTTCAATCATCCTATCTACGACACTCCCTCCACTACCCCATAGAACACAATAATATATCTCTTTTCTACTCCGTAGTTCCTTTAAGTAATCCTTTTCTTCTTAGTCCTTTTAGTGTGTGTAGGAGGAGCCTAAATTATTTTATACTTCTAGATTCCCTTCTAACAAAAATTGTTTCCGAGATATTTAATGATTATGAATCTTAAAGGATATAGAAGATGATTCCTTATTCAACCTAACTTCTCTTTCTAGAATATAGTCTCCTCTCTATGAATTTGGCTTTTGGATTTTCCCTTTTTTTCTACCACCTTCATAAAAACTTTGCACATTGGTTTTCATGAGTAGTCTTTTCTCCTCCATAATGTTATTAACTCTAAAATTTTCCTTCGCCAATTCAAACAACCTCCCTATTACATGGTTGATGAGGGGTTTTAGGGGGGGAAGGGGAGGCAATCCTATTGAATATTTCATGGATACATGAAAGTATGGGGGTTATAATTCCACAATAAAAGGAGTCATTCCATTCCCATTGTCATGTCTTTGTTTGAAATGAAAGTTATCCTTTTAACTAACCATGAGTAGCATTAAACAAAGGAGTTGGAATATAGCACATAGTAAATAAGAAAAAGGGAAATATTATGAGACATGGGTAACTAAGATTATAGTTATTCCTCTTAGACATCCTCACTTCTTCCCCTTTAGTGGATTCATAGTCCCTTATGCGATCTTTCTTAGTTAGCTTTGAACCTTTATGTGTTTTGTTTGAATATTCATGATTATAAAGCTTAAGCCTACCATATGGTCCTTATAAATACATTTACATATATACCTAGTCATTCACTATTTAGACCTTGACCTTGATTTTCTGTACAAATCCATATTGACATAATTAAATCTATTGCATATATAACCATTTACAAAACCTGATTCTCATCCTCACAACACTTATCTACAGTTGCACATAATTGGCTCTAAAACAATCCAAGTGTTGAAACTTGGGATGTTACATATTATCCCCAATTTTAAGACACTTTGCATTGTACTTGTCCTCCCTTCTTTGCCTTCTCTTGGAAAAATATAACATTGAAGATTATTACTTGGAAAATACTTAATGAATCATCAAACTCATAATAATCACTGAAAAAAATGATATTAATGAAATTAATTATAAGAAAGGATTAACTAAGTTATCACAGTGGATGCTCATAAAGGGATTTCTCTTCACGCTCATAATATTATTTCTCTCCATACTTAGAGTTTGAATGTCCTTTGTTTTTCATGTGTTTCATAAATGCTGTTGTGCTCCTAATCCTTTTCATGTTTCTGCTATGCTTTGTTTGTTTAAAAGTAGGATATGCTTTGTTTTTTTATGTGTGTTTTTTCATAGATGTTTCTGTGTTCCTAATCTTTTTCATGTAAGACAATATATAAGCACAACATATACTTATTGTAGAGAAATGTTGACAATGGTATTGTTATAGATATATCACAACTCTACCTTATCTTATTTCTTTTACATAAGTATAGAAATCTTGAAATTTTGAATTTAATTCAATTTTCAACCAACATATTTAATTAAATGTTTCTTTCTAAATACTTTTGTCAAATAATTTTCAAACGTCAACCTACCTTCATAAAGTTAAAGTGGAGAATATCAGCCACTCTTCATAAAGTTTATGCAAAATTGTGCAGCTTTGCCAAAATTATCTAACTTTATAGAAATACTGTTAAGAACTTTGATGTGACATGAGAACATATTAAATTTAAAATTATATAATTTATTTTTCAAACAAAATTGCTGGCTAAATTTACTTTTAAATTATAAATAAAATATTTATTAATTTATTTTATCTATTAACAAAATAATAAAAGCAATAATCATCAGCGACTAACTATAAATAAATATTAACTCTCACGATTACTCAAAGAAAACACCACTATCTAAAAAAGGGTAGAGACTTCCGCCCTTGTTGACCTATTTTCTTTCACAAAAGAACACAAATTATTAAACTTCACGCGAGAATTAATTTTAAATGCGAGCCTATCATTTAAAATTTTGGTATCGGATAATGATCACATTACACAATGTGCTTAATGCATCATTAAAAAAATGCTAAAGAAGATTTTTGAGAAGTGGATGATTTTTTGGGGGGGCTGATTCAATGTTTGGTAACACATAATAATCACGTGCAAAAAAAATGGAACAAACCTTCGATGGATTTGGACATCATCGGCCTTTGCTTTTTTGATAAAGAATCATCGCCTTTTTGGGGGGCTGATTCAATGTTGGTAACACATAATAATCACGTGCAAAAAAAATGGAACAAACCTTCGATGGATTTGGACATCATCGGCCTTTGCTTTTTTGATAAAGAATCATCGCCTTTTTGGGGGGCTGATTCAATGTTTGGTAACACATAATAATGGAGTTGTCTACCGAGCTCGCGTTTTGGCTCGGACGGCAGAAATCCGCCGGAATCCGGTCAACTAAATTTGCAAAAATCAGGTAGTTGCAGTGCTTGGAATCCATTTTTGATAGTGGAAATGGATTCAGCACTATCAAAAACCCCTGGGGCACTCAAAATACTAATGTTTAACAACTATAAACAAGTTTCTGGGCAAATCTTTGCCGGTTTTTCTGAAAATCGTGACCGGAATTTGGGTCAAAACGCGGGCTCTTTAGGCTACGCTCATAATAATCACGTGCAAAAAAAATGGAACAAACCTTCGATGGATTTGGACATCATCGGCCTTTGCTTTTTTGATAAAGAATCATCGCCTTTTTGGGGGGCTGATTCAATGTTTGGTAACGCATAATAATCACGTGCAAAAAAATGGAACAAACCTTCGATGGATTTGGACATCATCGGCCTTTGCTCTTTTATAAAGAATCATCGCCTTTTGCTTTTTCATAAAGAATAACATGCGGTAACCATTGAAGGCCAGGGTTCCGTTCATGTCATGCCAAGTATCTTCCATATCCACTATATTACTATTCAACTCAGTGGTTGGGCCCCACCCTTCCAACGAACAGCACAAGTTGCACGATTCGACTGCATGTGCGTAATTTGGATTTGCATTCCAGCGATTTCAGTCACATCCAGAGACCTTAAATACTTGCTGTCCTCTCTGCTCTGTAACCACTCTCTCACTCCATTACTATCTGACGCCAGCTTCCTTGTTTAACCTTCAATTTGTTATCAGATTAATTTATACAATGTTAGGATAATGTCATCTCTTTGGCTTATGTCTTTGAGAGATTTGTACATTTACCAATGGTCAAATGTTAAATTGAAATCTCAATGTTGTTTATGCGAACTCCTCCATGTGTTGCCAAACTCTGTTCTGCTCACATCTGGTTGCTTTTAGCCAACTTTGTCGAGTTCTTGATCTCTTTCAAGATTCAATTTGTTATCAGATTAATTTATACAAGTAATGTTATGATAATGTAATATAAGGTGTAAATATATTTATGAGGGTTAGACTAGTTGAATTGGGTTTTTTTTTTTTTCTCAACTTCCAATTTGTTATTAGCTTAATTTATATGAGCAATGCTATCACAGTATAGTGCTCTTTGACTTTGCAGGTATGGACATAAGGTTTGTGCGTGTTATTTTATTTTATTTATTTTTATTTTTTTAACTACATTAAAATTATGTCTCAAAGGGTGGGTATCTGGTCATGGGAAGCATAAGTTTGTCCTTTTACATATATTTTGGGAAATCTAACATGCGAGAAACTTGTGTATTTTTTAGGGGACTCACACAGATGTACCCACGATATGTTCTTATATTTTGGCATGGATGAATACACAAGGGGACCTAAAATATATTGTCAAAGCGCCAGCATAAGAACGAGTCCCACTCAAATACATTTTTCAGCAGAGTTGTTTAACAGTGTCGCTCAGGGAGGCATTTGTGGTTGTGGTGCATGGCTAAGGATCTGATCTTGATCTCTTTATAAACTTTGTTGGAGCGGAGGACCAGATACGGACACCAGAGCAGAAATTATGGCACTTCAAGGACTATTATGGTTTTCTAAGAGGCTACAGTTGGATCACATCTTCATTTATGGGGACCCAAAGGCTCTCATCGACAAAATTTTGGGCCAAACCAATTTTGCACCCCCTAATAAAAGTTGTTGATTGGGTTGTATAAAACAATTAAAACAGTTTTTCGAGTCCATGTATTTTCATCATATATACCGGGAATCAAACATTGTGGTGGATGGTTTATCAAAAGGATTTCATGCACTTCCGGGCATCCTTCGCTACAACTATATTGTGGATGGTACTACTAAGGAGGAAGGTGTGTTGCCTCTCTTATAACTTGTTGTTTCATGTATTGTTGTTTTATCACTTCAGACTGTTTTGATCTAAGTTGAATTTCTGATATATGGATTTTTTATGCTTTGTCTGAAAGTTAAATTTGTTTTTTTTTAGGGGAATGGGGACTCTTTTTTCTAAGTAGCGCATGAATTTTTAAATATGTGAGATCCCCCTCTTATTTTGGGAGATTTTATGTTTATGGACAAATGTATTGAACTTTCACTTTTTTCCTCTGAAATAAAAAATGAGGTGTAAATATATTTATGAGATGTAGACTACTTAAATGATTTCGGTGGAATTTAATTTCATCAAATTTTAAATTCAAGCTCTGAAAAAATGTTATGAGTGAGAGTTATTTTTGAAAAATAAATTATCCCAATTCCGAACATAGATAAATAAATTACAAAAAAAAAAAAAAAAAAAAAACAAAAAAACAAAAAAAAAAACCTACATTCGAGCGCTACGGGTGGAATTATTGTGAGTAGAGTAAGTGGTGGAGGATAGGGTTATCCCAATTCCAAACACACAAATAATTTTTTAAAAACAAAAATTACATTAATACGAATATTGATTTTTTCCACACAAAATTTGTTGATAAAAATAAAATTTCCACACAAAATATGTTGATAAATTTTTTGAAAAAGACATCTCGCAAGATGTCTTAGATGTACTTTGACATCGCCATTATCTCAGGGAAGTTTCAGACAAGAACCACAATCTCAGCGAACTTTCAGACCAGAACCACATTAAAAACTTGATAATGTAATGAAAATTACAACAAAATCCATGCCATTGCCGTAAAAGATTTTAAAAACATTCAATATAATTATAGTTTACTCAATCAAATATCATACTATGATTTCTTGTTTGGATTGCAAATATAACATAATGAAAATATTTAGATTTTCAATTTTCATAAAGCACTCCAATTGTATTCATATGAAAATAATAATACAATATAAATACATCAAGTTATGTCTCGATATAGCTAATCTACCTTGGAGATACAATCTCTTGGTTGAGTGAATATCTCAACCACACACCAATCTAGGAAGCTAGCTAGTTGGTGAGAATCTCTCAGCCAACTAGACATCAACAAACTCCTAACTAATAGGAAGAAACTCACTCTAGAATTCATGAGCACACCAAATACAAGTAGGAATTATATTTTCCAAGTCCCCCCTTTAATGACTACTTGTCTCGATCTCAATGAGAAAAGTCTAATTGTCGTCCTTGTGTTTACAAACATGATAAAAAGAATATGTTGGCGTCCATATAAAGCAACAACCATCTACCAGAATTCATGGGTACCAACCACTGCAACCATCAGTCTATTAGGATGTCCTTTGTGTACATGCTCCAATCAACCATTGTCTGCATACCTACACCTGTACTTGTGAATCCCCATCCATCCTTGCCATCATGGGTTTTATCGAATTACCCATAACCATGTTCTGAGTTTTATCGGCTAACCCTAAACCATGCCTACAGGAATCCTTGTCCACTTCACTCTCACATGTGGTTTCTGTCTTACCACAAACCTACACTACAAAGTGGTTTCTGGTTTACCACAAACCTGCACTCACATAGTGGTTTATGGCTTACAATAAACCTGCATTTACAAAGTGGTTTTAAGATTACCATGAACTTTATGGGGGTACACATGCCTCATCTGGCTTACATTACACACTCCAATTCATGGATTTACCAGGTATTTACTTTACAAATACCACTACACAACACCATATACTTTCTTACAGTTAAGATGTGTGACTCAACATGCTCATGAGTCTCCCACAAACTCACACTAACTCACACAAATTTTCACTTTTTTTTTTCCATCATCCTTTAATCTCTAATGCATCTCTTCTGAGGCCATCTTCACTATCATGTATTTAATACATCTTATACTCAATAAATCCTACAAATAAATGTGTCTATTGTTGGAATGGCCAATTCCAACAGAGAGACTCAAACTCGTGACAATAGTTTGCAAGACTAATTGTCAACATCTATTTTTTAATGAGATTTACATTAATGACATGACAATTTTAATGGCTTGAATCAATGTGCTAAGAAACAACAATGATAGACCTTATATAACAAGTTACTTTTCCATGACAACTTCATCACTCCAATTACATAATAGGAAATAAAGGGACAATTTTTACAACTTGTGGAGGCATTTCAGTAACTGGAGTCGCATGAGTGCTTTTGGATTCCTCAACTGGACTTTTTTCTTTTGAAGCATCTTCGGCTTCGACCTTCACTTTTGTTTCGGTGATCGTCTTCTTTTCTTCTTCAACTTCGAGAACCTCCTTAACACCCTCAGTCTTATCACTTTAGTGCTCTTGCGATGCTCTTCGGACTTAGATAGAGTAGGAGGAGGTTCAACGAATTCATTATTTTTGAGAGTTTCCTCAAATCAAACCCTCAAATATTATAGAGCCTTTTTCTATGATTCCTTCAAATCGAACACAAATTTTCTCTCCTCCTTGAACGAAGAATGTAGTTGTTGGATTCTTTCCTTAGCAACAGAAGACCCCGGCTATGCATTTTTTGTTTTCACCATCTCACCTTCAACCTTCACGGCTTCCATTGTAGGAGCTTCGACAGGAACATTTGCAAGATCTTTGACCAGAACAAGAACATGATCAACCTCTGTACAACCATGTCGCGATTTAAAAATAAACATAGAAATTAGATTGATAGATCATATGGAAAAAATATCTGGAATGGCGTGATATGTAGAAAATCCACATATATTCAAACTGTTATTCATAACATGCTAAAACAAAATACTTGAATCTACTCTAAAAATTGTGGAAACCAATTACGATCACACAATCACATGAAAAAGAAAGAGAAACAATTCCAATTGCACAATACAAAGATTTATCTGGGGAAATCCTCGGCTAAAAACCATGTTATCTGTATATTTTATAAGTAAAAAAAAATGAGAACAATAATATGCTTATGTCAGGCTTGAGAGCTTTCTATACTATCTTTGTCTATCTCATTGATTCCTAAGAAATATTGTCTCAATACTTAGCGAAATTCTTGGCCTCGGGGATCCCTATTTCCTTGCACAATTTCCTTGGGTAATTAGGCCCTATTAACAAGGAAAATCCTCAATAATGATTGCGCAATACATCAAGGCTCTTCCTCTCACTCCATGCACCACCTGTAAAATTGGATGATTATACAACTGACAGTACACTTCCCTTTAACTCCAATCTCAACTATGTATTTCTAAAAACTGACATGCATGAGTCATTTTTTGAGTCAATTTTAAGTTATCAGATTGATAACTCTCTGTGAATTAAACCTAATTTAATTCACTTGACCTCTTACTATTTCCTCCATCAGTTAGAACTAGTTAAACCGATTTTAACTCAAATAAATTAAGTTAATTAATTACAACTCAAAATAAACTTAACCATGGCTCCTATAATGTAAGAGATGCTCTACATGCCTCCAATTTGACCCTCAACTTGAATTAAATGAACCAACTAAGTCTTCCTAACTTAGTTAACTCCTACAAGTTGTCATGTGATGTGGAATTACAATTTTCTTCTAATTTAATTAACGGGAAATTAAATTAGAAGCCTCTTCTTGTTGCCACTTTCAACACTCTCTCTTAACAAGAAAGGGATTGCATGCTACCCCGATCCTATCTCTGTGGAAATTTAATTTTCCTATTGACACTGCCTTTGTCAATATGTCTGCATCCTGCTCCTATGTAGGAATGTACTCTAATGACATAATCCTCCTCTGCAAAAAAATTCTGAGATGGTTCTACCAAATATCAATATGCTTTGACCTGTCATTAAAAATTGGACAAACTGGGAGTTTGATGCAACTCTAGTTATCACAATAAATCATCGTTGGATCCATCTATTGACCAAACAACCCAACAAGGATCTTCCTCATCCAGATAGCCTCACAAGTTGCTTGAGTAGCAAGCATGTGCTTTGCTTCTGCTAAACTAAGTGCAACTAATCTTTGTTTTCTGTTGTACCAAGAAACTATTGTTGACCCAATACTGAAGATTCCCCTTGACTCTTCTCTTCCTGTCGAATGGAATCCCTACCCAATCTGCATATGTGATGCCTTGAAGCTTCAGTCCCTCTGTTCGCATGTACCAAATACCAAACTGAGTGGTGTCTTTGAGGTATCTCAACACCTGTTTGGTTTCCTTCCAATAGAGGTAGGTAGGCTTAACCATAGTTTGAATAAGTTGTTTAACCACATAACACATGTATGTTCGTGTGTTCGCCAAGTACATGAGTGAACCCACAAGCTGCCTGTAAATGGTAGCTTCTACCACTTCACTTGAAGTAGCATCTTCCTTCCTCCAATTCCTTGCTAGAGGAGTCTCCATGGGTTTTCTTATCTCCATGTGAAACTTCTTTAGAATCTCATTGGCATACTTTCCATGAGATACAAATAGTTCCCCATCTCTTTTCCAAATTTCCAAAAAAAGGAAATAATGCAAGAGCCCCATATACTTCATCTCAAATTCTCTAGCAAGATCCTCTTTACAAGATTTGATTAGTTGCTCATCACCTGTCAGAATCAAATTATTGATAATACTATAATCAATATTTTACCTTCAACCACAATATGGTAAAGGTTCACATCTGCTTCACTTTTGGTGAAGCCCAACCCGATGAAGTAGTTGTCGATCCTGGTGTACCAAGCACAGGGTGCTTGTTTCAGTCCATATAACGTTCGCTTGAGTCTGCACACGTGAATCTTTGTCGAAGGTCTCAAATCCTTTCGGATGCTCTATGTACACCTCTTCCTCAATGACTTCGTTGAGGAAGGTTGTCTTTAAATCCATCTGATGTATCTTCCATCCCATCAGCGCTTAAAGTGCAATAATACATATGATTGACGAGTACCTTGCAACTAGAGAAAAGGTCTCCTCGTAATCAATTCCTCCACCTGAGAGAACTCTCTGGCCACAAATATGGCCTTGTTATTCTCAATACTCCCTTCTGCTACCTGCTTTACCTTGTAGATCCACTTAGATCCTATAATTGACTTTCTCTCTAGTCTTGGGACAACCTTCCATGCATAGTTTCTGATGATGGAGTCATACTCCTCTACCATGGCATCAACTCATACTGGTTGTTGCACTTCTTCCTCGAATGAGGATGGCTCAGCCTCACACTCTCACTTATAAAATCCATGTAGCCAGTGTACCGCTCTCGAGAACTCCTCTACCTGCATTATGATGTGGGTGCCTCCACATTCTCTCTAGCATCAAGTATCACCCTGTCAACCTCTCTGGTGTGCTTCCTTACATATTTGGATGTCTCTACATGAGTGGGTGCTTCCACTCTCTGCTCCTCTTCTTGTGTCTTCTCCACATCTTGAGGTTCTTCTTTTGGAGCTAAGAGCTCCTCAACTGCATGGAACTGAAGCTACCTCTGAAGGTAAATTCGCATGGCCTTCGCCTTCTCTTCATCGAATTTCACATCTCTCCTAAAACCTTTAATCCTTTGAGATGGCATGTACACCCGATAGTTGTGAGGTGTATCGGTGTGCCCCAAAAATATTCCCAACTCAACTGTTGGTTTTAGATTTTTCCTTCCATCTTTTGTTACATGACAATAAACTGATGAACCAAAAATTTTAAAGTATGCCACATATGGTTCTAACCTGAAAAATGTTCCTCTAGTGTACTCATCTTGAGAATCCGATGAGGACCTCTGTTTTGCACAAATACTGTTGTTTTTCATGCTTCATCCCATAAGTGAAACGGTAGGCCCTAATCATGCAAAATTGCTCCTGTTTCTCCCACAATAGTTATGTTCTTCCTTTCTGCAACCCCATTCTACTATGGGTTATGAGGTGCTATAAATTCCCATCAGATTCCTTCTGAAGCATGAAAGTTCTTGAATTCATTCGACACATATTCTCCATTGTTGTCACTCCTAAGAGCCTTCCTTATATCTTTCTCCACAAGTGATTTCAACTCACAAAATTTTGAGAATGTTTGATATTTCTTCTGCGTGAAGAATATCCAACACTTGCGTGAAAAATCATCTACAAAAAGCACATAATACATTTGTTTTGTTTTGGAGGCTATCGAGAACGGTCCACACACATCTAAGTGAACTCTTTCAAGGATCGCCTTCACTCGAATGTCCTCATCATGAAGGGTGGCTTTGATGTACTTACCCAATGTACACCCTTAATTGCATGTATCTTGTTGCTCAAGTGCAACCTTGGGAAACCCTGTAGCAATATACTGCATGATATTCAAAGCACCATGGTGTAGATGGCCTAATATTCTATGCCATAACTCTCTAATGTCTCGGCTCTGCGCCTTCTCTGCTTTCGTGCTCAAGGGAACATAATATTCTACATCAAATTTTTAGAGGTTCTTTACCTGAACCCCAATATTCTTCACTTATTTCGTGGCTTTGTGATGAAGGAATACCTTTCCTTTACTAAATATCACATCATAGCCATAGTCTTTTAACATAGCAACTGAAATTAAATTCTTCTTTAAACCGAGAACATACATGACATCTTTTAATGTGAGAGGAGTACCATACTCCCTCTGAATGGTAAAATACCTATGTTGGTCGTGCTCTACCTTCTATCATCTCCCATTTTGATGTGCATTTGGAGATCCTCTTTCCTCCAAGTTTCTAAAGAAATATTTGTTATCGGTCATATGGAATGAAGCTCCACTATCCAGGCACCACACAGAGCCCATCATCGATGACACCATGCATGTGATGAGTGAAATCCATCTCGAATTTTGAAGCAATAGTTTCACCTTCTGCTCCTCCTGAGGGTTTATTTCCGGCCATCTTGTGTGGACACTTTGTGGCATAGTGTCCCAGCTCATGGCAATGAAAACATTTAATATTCGAAAAGTCCTTCTTATTTCATGCCTAACCAGAATCCGATTTGGAATGGGATGCCTTCCCTTTCCCTTTATTTTCCTTTCCATCCAATGCACAATTCTCCTCATCATCAGTCTTTGATGAGGATCCATCTCTCGTATTGCACCAAATATCATCTTGTACCAAGTCAGACCACAATCGCTCCCACTCTGGTAGCTTCTCCCTCCCTTTCACTGAATCCTGGTAGTTGTGCCAGCTCTTAGGAAGGCCTAGAAGTGACAGTCTCACCAGATCATCTTTGATAACTGCAACACCAACACTTCCAATCTCATCTCGACATTGAGTCAACTTCGTCAAGTATTTTGGTATTGAGTCACCCTTCTCCATCTTGATTTTTCTAAGCTTTTCCTTCAGCACCAACTTCCAGTGGTCATTGTATTCTAAATTTTTTTTGTTAAAGCCTTCCACATAGAATATGTAGTTTCCTTTCCATGTAGATTCAAGGCAATATGATTTCGAACTCCTTCCAATAGAACCCTTCTTGCCTTTGCTACATTCTTCTTCCATGCTTCTAGATTTTAAGCATATGTTGTCACGGGCTTAGGAATATCATTTTCTATGAACTCCTTTAGCCCGTTGTCTTCCAACAATTCTTCCATCATGTCCTTCCAAGCTATGTAATTTGAACTGCCCTCAAGGGCATATTCGAGTCTCAATCCATGGAAAGACATCGTGATCCTGTTGTTGGTCCTGAAGAGTATATTTACAAATTCGATTCACCTACTAAAAAAAAACTCGTATTCTTCTCTTCTATAGTGACTCCTGCTTTGATACCATGTGGAAATTCCAGGTAGATTCAACTGATATTTGTAATATACTAAAACAAAATACTTGAATCTACTCTAAAAATTGCGAAAACCAATTACGGTCACACAATCACATGAACAAGAAAGAGAAAGAATTTCAATTGCACAACACAAAGATTTATTTGTGGAAAGCCTCGGCTAAAAACCCCGTTATATGTATATTGCATAAGTCAGAAAATATGAGAACAATACAATTCTTCTCTCAAGTTTGAGAGCTCTCTATACTATCTCTGTCTGTCTCACTGATTCCTCGGGGATCCCTATTTCCTTGCACAATTTCCTTGGGTAATTAGGCCGTATTAAAAATTAAATTCTCCAATAATTATTGCACAATACATCAAGGCTCTTATTATTACTCCATGCTCTTCCTATACAATTGGATGATTATACAACTAATAGTACACTTCCCTTCAACTCAAATCTCAACTAGGTCTTTCTCATAATTGACACGCACAAGCTATTTTTTTAGTGAACTATCAGTTATTTGATTGATCACTGCATGTGAATCAAATCTAATTTAATTCACTTGACCTCTCACTAGTTCCTCCATCAGTTAGAACTAGTTAAACTGATTTTAACTCAGATAAATTAAGTTAATTAATTACAACTCAAAATAAACTTAACCAAGGCTCCTATAATGTAGGATATGATGTACATGCCTCCAATTTGACACTCAAATCGAATTAACTGAACCAACTAAGTCTTCCTAACTTAGTTAACTCGTACAAGTTGTCATGTGATGTGGAATTACCTTTTATTATAATTTAATTAAGAGAAAATTAAATTAGAAGACTCTTATTGTTTCCATTTTCAACATGAAATTTGTGTGAGTGATTACTATGTTAGCAATCGTTGTCAGTGGTTGTAACCTTCGATATGCAACTTTGTGCTACGCATAGGTCCTCTCTGTAGGTCGAGTCTCTTATGGAGACATACGATGTCATTGACATAGTCGTTAGTCTATCATACAACACAAAGTCTGCTGGATTTGATGGATCAACACAACCATGAGATATTGTGGTTCCAAATGCAGGACAGATTCAATGCTTTTCTCTTTCAGCTGGCACAATCCATTGGGAAGCCTAGAAAGCAATAGGTGATCTTTCTCAAGTACAGGTAATCGGTCTGAGATCCATGGTTGTGTGTCATCACTCATATGTGCCATGACTTCCTCTCTATCTTCATGTACTGACTCAATCTATGGTTATAGGACAAGCCCTCGGCCTCATTATCACAAGAATTGCATGTGAGCTTCTTGAAAGAAGAGGATCCCAGGTGGAATGATCCACATCTATTCTCTAGTGATTTTTTTACACACTACAAGTATCTCCATCATTGTGCAGCTTCAAACACCTTGCGATCCCTCACTGGCAGGTCAGGCACAATTCGTCTCACAATCCTTGTAGGAGATATTTCGAGAGATACCAATTTAGAAAACTATTTTCACATCCTCTCACAACATACACACACTCTTACAAAAAAGATATATACTCTCTTATTTCCCTTGGCCCAGGAGGGGCTAAGTTCCCAGGCCCAAACTAGCTTTGATACAAATTCATATTTTCATAAAGCACTCCAAATTGTATTCACATGAAAACAATAATACAATATAAATATATTAGGTTATGTCTCGAGAGAGTTAATCTATCTTGGACATACAATCTCTTGGTTGAGTGAATATCTCAACCACACACCAATCGAGGAAGCTAACTAGTTGGTGAGAATTTCTCAACCAATTAGACCTCAAGAAACTCCTAATTAATAAGAATAGACTCATTCTAGAATTGATGAACACACCAAAGACAAGTAGGAATTATTTTTTCCAAGTAAAATTACAACAAAAACCATCCCATTATAATAAATTTTTTTTTAACACAATGTAATTATTGATATTTTATATACTCAGTCAACGATGAGACTGTGACTCCATTGTAATAAAAATTATTTTGACATAATAAAATTATTGTTTACCGTTTTTATTGAGTCAAAAATGAGACCGTGACTTCAGGTTTGGCTTGCAATTTTTTTTATGGTGGGTAGAGTCTCTAGATGTGAATTCAATATTGCAATTTTTTACATTATTTAAGAATTTCAAGATATTAGTTAAATAAAAAAAGTTATTAAAATATAATGGGATAGGTTTATATTGAAAAGAGGGTATCAAATTTTGTAGAGTTTTCATTATAAATATTATATGTATATTTGAGATTTAATAAAAAAGAATCATCACAATTTAATGAAAGGTTGTGATTAAATTTATTAAACTGCTTGCATTTTGTAATTGGGGATCTGTGACTGTGTGCATTCTTAAAAGGGTTTTTTCTATGTAGTGGACTTCCAACGCTATGATTTGAAGTCTTTCCAACCATGTTGCCACAATTGTTTTACCCTAAGATTTGGAGTCTTTTTAACCATTTTGCCACAATTGTATTTCTTCTTTTATTAATATCCTAATCCAATTGGTGTTCATTAATAATTTAACTTGTATGGTTAGATTAATATATTGATAGAGATCCATGTATTCACAATATCATTTATGCTAAAGTGGTCATTGGTGAGTTTGATTTTAAAGAGTTTTACGTATATTTAATACTTGGTTTTTTAATGAACATTTATGATTTAAAGCAAGGACAATCAAAATAAAATTATGTTTAGAAAAGGATAAAATGAAAATCAGAGAATACAAAGTTGTGTAAGAAAAAAAAATAATAATAATATATATATATATATATATATATATATATATATATATATATATATATATATATATATATATATATATATATATATATATAGTAACTTCATATTTCATTTCAATGACTTATTTTGCTAAATAACACATGAATATCATAAACAACTCATAACTTCCAAGATAACATTTAGTTTTACATCAGTTTGGTCAACTAAATTTTGTTGTTTTGTTGTTTTGTTGTTTTGTTTTTTCTTTCATTAAACCAAATTATGCAATCAATTTGTCACATATGAACTTATGAATAGATTGATGAACAATGAATCAAGTTCAAGAAGATAAAATTGTTATGTGTGTGGGTGGGGGGGGGGGGGGGGCGGGGTTGGTAAATAATCAAATTACATAATTCCATCAATGATCTCTTATCAAGGTTTTCACATTGGTTCCATTAAATTTTTGGTTCATTACTTTATACTAGAGTTGATCAAAGTTAGCCAAGTCATCACCCATTTACTATCACAATAAATTATTTCTAATTGGGTTTTTCTATGTTTAAGGAACCAAAAGTTTTGGTTCATTTCTTAAAGGTTGGTGTTTATCCAAATTGGCCATTTCATCACTCTTCCATTAGTTGGATTCACATCAAACACTCACACTCATTTACTCTCACACAAAATTGTCTTATGTTACTGTGCCCTCTAAAAATTTACAATTGTGCTCCATTTTCTTGCACTAAAATTCCATGTGGTTATACTCAGTTACACTTGTCTTATGTCACTACATCTTATTCATCCCATGTTAAATTGATACAAAGTAGTGTGGACCAAATTAGGTAGCCTCCTCTTTAACCAAGAAATCTAAGAAATCCTTCAACGCACGATAGAATAATGTAGAGCTTTAGAAAATAATAACCAATGTTAGCGTATCTCAGTCTTAAATCTCTAATTCCTAGTTGGTTAGTACAATTAACCCCAAGTTCCCATTGTAGATCCACCTTTAGAAAAAATGTGCATGGAGACCATTGAAACCTTAGGGAGCCTCAAACACCATGTCCATTATCACCTCCCACCAACACACCACACATAAAATAAATTAATGATCCATAAGGTTGTAAGAAAATTGAAAGCGGTGTGAAGGAATAATGAAAACCTAGTAGAAAATTACCAAATCCTCTAGTGAGATAACCCCTCATGTTCCTCCTCAACCTATTTCAAGTATGATCATGTTTCAAATCAATCACAATAACAAAGTCGCATGTAGTTAAGTGCTAGACTAGCAACACATAGAAATGTTTTCACATAATCTTGGATGATGAGAAAGAGAATGCTTAAGTCATCTACAGAACCTTTGGCTAACATCAAGATAGGACATACATTATGATTTTGGTCATCTATAGAAAACGTAGAAGACTGGTATTCAACTATCATCTACACAAACATTGACCACACCTCCACCTTCATCCACATATATTTGTACTCCACCATTTGAGGACCAGGGTCACAAAGATTATTAACCTTTTGATGGAAAGAAGGGTCACAAATAGGTTCAGCAAGTTAAATATAATAAGAGATTAATAGATATCTGCTAACATAGCTAATTTGTACTACCAAGGTTGTTACCTCTCCCCTTTGATATTATATTAGTTTGTGAATTGGAATCTAACTTTCCTTTATGAAGGAACAAAAACAAAGGAAGTGAAGAATCGATAAAGAAATTATATCCCTTCAAATACCATTTCACTTATGGTGAACTTAATTCATTATAATAAAGATTATTATTAAGTTTAGGTTAGAAAATGAAAAAATGTGCTCTTCACCATACAATTGCATAGTCAAAGAACCTCTATTTTTTAGCAAACTTTCTTCTTCTTATTTGATAAAAAGTTGATGTTTTCATAAGTGTAGAATTTGAAGTTTGATTTTTCATAAATCCAAATCAATGTCATCTTTTGTAAGAACCTTAGAAATATTTTTACACATACAAAAAGATTATACCTAAAATTTCTACTAAATTTATAAAAAAAATTATTTAAAGAAAATTCTGATTAAATATTAAAACCAAATGTAAAAATCATCGAAACATTAAACGGAGAGCGCAACTACATTGAAGGGCGCAGCTACACACCACACGCCCTACTTTTGAAATTGTTGCTATTATACAATATTGGATCAAGCTGCTACTATACAGTATTGTATGATTATTTAAGAAATAATTCAACGTAAAGTATGATATACAACCTAGAAGGAGGAAGAATCTTGATCATTCAGGTTTACTTTTCATCTTCTTCATTTTACAAAATCTCGACAATTCATGTTTAGTTTTCATCTTCTTCATTTTAAAAAATCTCGATATTTTTGTTAGCCCTTCATATTTGGAAAAACGAGTTGTCTTTAGTGTGACTTTTTGAAGGCTTTTTCGGTCTAATTTCTCTAAAATCCTATAGGAATTTATTGAAAACATAAGTTTGACGAGTAACCTTGCACAATCGAAGTGCCCTATAGGTTTTTTAGGGTGAAAATCCATATATACAGTCAAAAAACCAATTTAAATGACATAAATCAAGATTTCACCTCAAAAAAATTCACCAGATTCCGGCACCGAAAACTCCAAAAAGTTGCACTAAAGACAACTCCTTTGGAAAAATATGTAATCATGCTGGGTTTTTTTCATTGGGAAATAGTATATTCATAAATAGGGAAAATATGTAATCATGCTAGCTCATTTTCAATGGGAAATTGTATATTCATAAATGATCAATTCAACATGGGAAAATGGTGGTAGCACCATTGATATTTCTTTGTATTCATAAAAATGAGAATGTTTACGCATTATATGATTCCAATTTGTTTAACTTATCACTACTAACGCTCTGAACACTCCTAATAATTGAACAATTTTTCCAAAATTCAATGTATCATAAGGTACATTCATCACGTGATGAAAAAATTAATACAATTTTCCATCAATGGAGATGGATATCATGAGTCCTTTGTATCCATAAAGAATGACCATATGTTGTCATGGAAGTCATTGGATTCGGTGAAAGGCCATGCCAACTATCTTCCACTTTCACTCTACTGTTACTTGATTATTCACTAGTTGGGCCTCGCCCTTACACAGTAAGATGCTCCTCTTCCGGGCCACCAAACACCACATTTTTCACAGTTTTATTGCATGTACGCAATTTGGATTTTCATGGCAGAGATCACACAGTGATATCTATAAAGCTTAAATCCTCGCTGTCATCTCCTCTCTGTAACCACTCTCTCACTTTATTTTTCATTTCAACTCTTCCACGATTAGTTCGTTGAGCTCAGTCCATAAAGCATTAAGGGTGAGTTATGCCTACTTCTACTCATTCTATGAGGAACATCCCCAGAAGAGTGCAGGTGAAGGTGCCCATTTTCCCTTCCCTTGCCCACTCCATCAGATTGTAGTTAACATGACCTAGCTCCTTCAACTACCCTGTGGTTTCCTCTTCCTCTTTTTCAGCTACTGAAAATAATTTGTGGGTACAATGAATCAGCTTCAGCTTGCAGATCATGATGGGCTCCATCTCTATAATGTTAATATAGAATAGAGTTGCTTTCATTACCGGTGCAGTGATGCAAAGACTAAATGATAATGGATCTGTTAAATAATGAACATGTGAGTTGTGTATCTCATTCCTTGAATTGGATTACATTTATACTTCAACAATCAGTTATCACTAACTTCCTAACTTCCTAACTACCTAACCTAACTGAACAAAATCTCGTAGGATTCCCGTAGGATTACAACATATCCCCCCTTAATTTGAAGGGACATCTGACATACCAAGTAAAGATCTAAATTTTTCGAAATTTTCACGCCATAATTCTTTGGTAAAAATATCTGCAATTTGTTCAGAAGTTAGACAATGTGTCAGATGAATTATTTTGACATCTACATAATGTTGAATCAAATGATATTTGGTGTTGATATGTTTGGTTCAATCATGAAACTTTGGATTCCTGGCCAACTGAATTGCAGAAGAGTTTTCGACAAATAAAGGAGTTTAAGCTTTTTGTTTCTCCTGCAAATCTTTGAGTATTTTTCGTAGCCAAATGATTTCCTTAGTGGCTTGAGCTACGACAACATATTTGACTTCGGTGGTAGAATCAACCGAAACAGATTGCTTACACGATCTCCAACTGATGGCTATTGATCCAAGATTCATCGAATATCTAGAAGTTGAGACTCCATTTTCTTTATCTCCATCAAAATCTGAATCTGAATGACCAACAAGATGGAAGTCTAAAACTTTGGAATATTTGATGTTGTAATTTTGATTTTTTTTTAAATATTTCAAAACTCTTTTTGCTGCTACCCAATTCCCCTCACAAGGATGATGCATGAACCTAGAAAGTATTCTGACATCAAAGGTTATATCAAGACGAGTAATAGACAAATAAATCAAACTTCCAACAAGTTGCATGTACTTCGTTGGATCTTCAAACGACTTTCCTTCTTCGGAAGTGTTTTCAAATTCTGCTCCAATGGAGTAGAAACAGGATCACATTTTGTCATACTATATATTTTCAATAACTTATCAACATATTTCTTCTAAGAGATGAAAATATGTTGTGGTTTTTTATCAACTTCAATACGAAGATAATAATGAATTAAACCTAAATCTGTCATATCAAAAACGTTTTTCAATTCCTTATTTATATATTATATATATTCATCATTTTTTCCTGTAATCATCAAATCATCAACATATACAACTAGATATACAATTGATCTTCCAAATTTCTTAACGAAAAGTGTTTCATCATCTAGGTCAAATGTTTATAGTTTAATTTAAGAATATTTTTAGTTAGATTTTCATATTATTCGAACATTTCCGAAGAAATATGACGAGTTTAAGGCTGGAAGTTCCTCAAGTAACTATTCTCATTGTGAACTTAATTTTTTTTGTGGATTCTGAACCTACTTTCTTTGAAGAAGCTACTAGTTATGAACAGTGGTATCAGAGTGCTTGAGATCCGAGGAGGTTGGTGGAAATGTTGATGTTAGGTTTGTTTGTTGTCGAATGGTTGGAGCAGTTGATTGTTTTCAACATGCGTATGTGCCCCCCTCTGTCTTCAACGCGTATGTAACCCCTCCGTCTATACCTCAGTCATATATAATACCAATTAGTTGGAGGCCGGTGCGAGAATCTCCTCTCGGTGCACTGTGCACTGCCAGTGGATTTTTGGTGTAGAAGAGGAACCCAACTGCACTAGGAGAGACCTCCAACACTTCCAAATGTTTTTTTGTTTGTTTTTTGTGCACCTGCATAACCTCTTGCGGGAGCGTTGAACCGAGGAATTGTTTTGGTGGACCAGCATAACCTCCAGCATTGTGGAGGACCAAGTTTTTTGTTGTGGAAGATGTCAACTCCTTGTGTGCTCACTATGGAGGAATGAGGTTTTTTTATGGTCGCTGTGGAGATCAAGTGATTGCCAGCGTGAACCCCGAGAGCGAATGCTTTTTTGTTGGGAGAAAAAAATTGAATTGTGCAGAGTAACTTTTCCAGTGTCGGTTTTGGGGATCAATAAGTTACAACTTTAAACACGTTTTTTTTTTTAAAGAAAATGTGTGCCTTGTTGGGATGAAACAAAATCATTACTAAATCTGCAAGTTAAATCAGTGTGTTTCTAAGCGAAATATGTGTCTTCAAAGGATTAAAACATATCACATGTTCATTATTTAACAAGGTCGAAGTATGGGATCCTCAGATCAAATGTCCAAATCATTTGGCTTACCCTGTTCCTCAAATTTTGAGCCTTGTAACACCAACAAAGTTTTTTTGTGGTGATTAAATACATATGAAGAGGGGGATTTTTTTCTACTACTGCATTTCTCGATGGGAATTAGAGGGAAACAAAATTCAATCCAGAGACAACACAAGGAAAAAATTAGAAACAAGAATATCCAAACTTCTTCAGGAATGCCACCACCATCCAAAGCTTTAATAGGACATGGATTTATAATATAACAAACTTTAGTTACTACTTCTGCCCAAAAATGCTTACTCAAAAAACAATTTGACAACATATTCCTCACTTTCTCCATAATAGTGTGATTCATCCTTTCTACAATACTATTCATGCTTAATCTGGTATACCCATTTGTTTTGCAGGACCTTTCTACCTTTTGGAATATTTAACAATTGCCTAGTTTTATTTCACAAGAAATGGAGGAAATTTAGATTCTTGATCTCGGGAAATTTAGAAAACAAAGACTAAATTTTCTACATTCTCTTTTTTTGCACCAATAGATGGATTTTCTCTTCCATATGGTTCTCAGAAATAAGCAAGTGGACAATTATAAACTTTTTGTAGGATAAGAGGACATTAAACGAATTCTCTGGAGTATACACTTCTACCTACATGATATAATCTCGTGTTTGAGTAGGTTTGAAAAATATGTGGTCTCCAACTTTGATTCCAATGAGCTCTTTGATCCTCCTACAGTCGTCAATGCTCCACTTGCTAATACCTCTCCACCTGCTAATACCTCTCCTCTTTCTCTAGTTGTTATATCGAATTGATCTCGGCTTTGATGATTCAATTTTTTGACTACCTCCAGCAACATTATAACTCTGCTCCCTGGAACTCTTGGAGGTGTTGTTGGTGTTTTCTCTAACGAATTTTCACTGTGCGGGGAGGTTCCTAGAAAGTGCAGTGGACTTCTCTTGCCTACATGATGTTGCGACATATTTTCTGGTGTTTTCATAAAAAAAATCTATATGATGGACAACACCATTTTTTTCCACATCCGCCGTGAACTTTGGTTTTGGTTTTTGCAAAGGGGCGATGAATGTTTCCTTTTAGCCTTCTATGCAAGTTTTTAAATGGTGTTTTCCTAAAGGTGCATGCTATTTTTTGGTCTGCTTCTTGAGCACTTTCTTATTACATCGATGTGACATTTGTATGGCAATGATAACAATGGCCTATGGATATATTATGATGTCAATCTCTTGGTCCTATGTTTTTTTCCTCTGGTCTTGTGGCACCCAAGTTTCAGCCTCTTATAGATAGAAATGATGTTTAGTTTGCATTACTTAGGTGGACGCTTGCACTCCCAGCTCAGTGTTTTTGGGTTGTCAAAAGCTATGTGCTCTCAATTGAAAATTTGTCTTTATTAATATAAATCGTTTGCATCTACTTACAAAAAAATCATATAATACATTATATTTCTAATAATAAATAATAATGATGACTAGAAAAACAAAATATATTACATAATATTGTATATAAAATTGTAACTATAGAAAGAACAATGACAATTGGAAAATCAAACTATATTACATAATATCATACAGTGAATTGTAAAATGAAAAATCAAATCCCATCTATAAACATTAATAATTAATTATTAAAATTTGTTATATTATTGATTTTAATTACAATTATGATTACAATGAACAATCCAAAGCATATGATTATGGGAGACTAACCATAAAAATGGGGTATTGAAACAACCACTAACATATTACATAGTATTGTATATTGTGGTCTCAGATGTAACCACACCAATGAGAAATTTAAAATTTCATTTGGTTCCAACTTTCTAATGTGTTTGTGTTAATGTTTACAACAAGGCTTTGATACCAAACATTCTCGACGTTGAAAAAATAAATCCTCTAAAAGTTGTTATGACCTAGTGCCTTTACTTTGGGATCGTATAAAAAGAATCATTCACAATTTTTGTACCCCTAATTAGCTATAATGCTTCTTTGCTCTTTGAATTTCAACATTGGTAAGTTGTACTAGTTAGCTCTACTTTGAGAGACTACACCTGGAGGGACTGCATGCACAAGTCGCTCTACATTCTCATTAGAAATCAAACAATATATAGGTTACATGAAAATATGGAAGTTAGAACCAAAATCTAAGAAATAGGAACAAACTCCTAACCTAAGGTTCATGTGAACTGAATCTCTCTAATATAGTTTCTCCATTATCTTCAACACTCCCCCTTAATGGAGAAAGGGTTCACAAATATTCCTAACATTTCCCTAAACATCTCAAATTTAATTCTACCAAGAGGCGTAGTAAAAATATTGGCAACATTATCACAAGTAATACAATATTCAACAAGAATTTCTTTAGACTGAACTTTCTCCCTGACGAAGTGGAACTGTGTATCAATGTGCTTAGTGTTTTTATGAAACACCGAATTGTTCTCAAGTTTAATGGAGCTCTGGTTATCACATCTGATCAATGTTGCAACTTTATGTTCATCTCCTGCATCTTGGAGAAGTCGCCTCAACCAAATTTCCTCACAAGTGGTTGCACATGTCGCTTGGTACTCTGCTTCCGCTGAAGACAAGGAAACTGTGTTCTGCTTTTTACTACATGCAATTACCCCAGATCCAATGCTAAACGAATAGCATGTTATGGATCTCCTGTCATCTACGTTTCCAACCCAATCGGAGTCTGAAAATCATGTCAATTTCACATCACAAGAATCAGTATACAAAATACCATAGTCTAAGGTTCCTTGAAGATACCTTAAGATGCCTTTAGCTGCAATCAAATGGCTCTCAAGTGGCTTGGACATAAATTGGCTCAATGAACTAACTTCATAAGCCAAATCTGGTCTAGTAGTGGTCAAGTAGATTAAACTCCCGACCAACTGTTTGTACAATGTTGTATCTGCCTCCTTTGAACCATCATCACACTGAAGTTTGGTGTTCTGTTGTAGTGGCACTGTTGTAGCCTTACACTCATCCATCTTAAAAAAATTCAAAAGACTCCTAACATACTAACTATGTGGTAGAAAATTATGTCATGAATCTCTCCAGATCTCTAGACCCAAACAGTAGCGAAGCTCACCGAGGCCTTTCATCTCAAACATTTGTGACATTTGCACCTTGATTTATTCAATGAGTTTATCGGCATTTCTTGTAATGATGAGATCATCTACATATAAAGAAATCAAAACAATTCATCCCTTTTCATCAATCATGGTATAGAGATTGGGGTCATTTTTGCTTCTACTATAGCTGTGTTGTAAGAATAATGAATCAATTTTATCATACCATGATCTTGGAGTCTATTTTAGTCCATATAAAGCTTTCTTTAATCTACAGACTAAATGTTCTTTTCTCTGTTTGACAAACCCCTCAGGTTGCTCTAAATAAACTTCCTCTTTCAACTCCCCATTCAAGAAAGCAGATTTAACATCTAGTTGGTGCATCTTCCAGTGATGCTTAGTAGCTAAGGTGATTAAAATTCTGATTGTATTAAGTTTAGCTACGGGGGCGAAGGTTTCCTCATAGTCTATGCCTTATGTTTGTGAATACCCCTTTGCAACCAGTCTAGCTTTAAACTTATCTATGCTCCCATTTGCTTTAAATTTGGGTTGTATAACCATTTGCAACCTATGGTCTTTTTTCCCTTAGGTAATTCAACTAACTCCCAAGTTTTATTTTTCAGAACTGAATCATGTTCTTCTTCCATGGCTTCCCTCCATTCATTAATTTGACTCGCTTCTTTATAACAAGGGGGTTCAAGAACACTTAACATGCTAGTTATAAAATCATTCTCTCTATATCTAGCTGGTAGTTGTGTTTTCCTACCTGATCTCCTAGGCATCGGAATGGAAACCTGTTGAGATAGCAACAAGATAATGAGCTTAGTGGAAAGAAGTTGCCTTCACTAAGTGGGCCCGCAGGCTATTTTTGGCGCAAAGTCTATTTTTAGACTGTGTCTATTTTTAGACATATGGATCATGTTCTATGAGTTGCAGGATGCTATTTGTGGATGGTTGGTCAAGTTGGGAAAAATAGATGGACTTCTATTTTTATACATACTGGGCGGAATCTATTTTTAGATTGCCAGTCTAAAAATAGATATGTCGAATATTATTAGCTCTTAATAATATTTGGACTATAAACATTATCTTATTCTCTTGGAGCACTTCAGTTAAGTGCACAGATGTGGCACAGGAGCTGACAGAAGGAATTACGCTATTCCTAAGGGTTAAGTGGAGCTATTGCATGGATACTTCAGTTAGAACTCATGTGACAGAGTTTGGTGGAGTTGATTGAGGAAGTTAGTGGAGTTGTATTCAGTTTAAATAATCTAAACATAGTTGAGCTATTTGTATTTAGTTTAACTAATTGATACAATTAGTGAGAGTGGTGTGAATTAATTATTAATTAATTCACTAATTATAAACTCATTAATCAACTAAAGAATGCATCAGTTAACTTCAGTGCATGGATAGTTTCAGTGGAGACCAGTGCAGAAATAGGTGAAAGAGCGGGTTAACTATCAGTTGTGACTATACTGTTGCTATTTGCAACACACAGATAGGTGGAGAAGCCCATGAGGATTGCGCAGTACAAGCCAGGTGGTTTATCTATTTAATGAAGCCATCCCATAGCATTTATTACGCAATAGAGGCTGGCTATCAAGTGGCAAAATATTGGAGCATGTGTTTTGCTAGATCTAGCTTGATAGTGTGTAGCAATTGAGGGTGTGCATGAGAGCTTGTGAGGAGCTTTGTACTATGATTTTTACATGATCTCCATGACATATAATATACAGATAGTTGGGGTTTTCAGCTTTAAGCTTTCCCATTAAATACTGTGTTCATATGTGTGATTGTTTGTGGTTTTAATGTGTGCATGCAATTGATTTTATTTCCGCATGTGATGATCAATGGTAGAAGAGATTTTGTATTGTGCATGAAGCTAAAATAGTGTGTGATCAGGAGAATCTCGGTGAATAATATATCAGTTATTCAAATTTCTACATGGTATCAGAGCGATATTGATCATTGGAGCAATTGCAGAACATTGAAGCGGTTGAGTTTTGTGCTGGTGGAATTCGAATTTGCAGCAGTGTTTTCTTGGTGTCGAAGTTGAGATGTCTTTCAACGGATTGCGATTGGAGTATGCCCTTGAGGGCAGCTCGAATTATATTGCATGGAAGGACAGGATGGAGGCGGTGCTGGATGAAAATGGGTTGAAGGAGTTCATAGATGCAGAAATTCCAAAACCTACTTCTAGTGATGCTGCCGTACTTGACGCATGGCAAAAGAAGACAGCAAAGTGTCGAAGGATTCTGTTGGAAGGTGTGAAGGATCACATAGTGTCCAGCCTTCATGGTAATGCTTCTCCATTCTTGATGTGGAAATCTTTGACAAATTTATTTCAAAGCAAGAGCGACCAGAGGAAGTTGGCGCTCAAGGATAAACTCAGGAACATAAAAATGGAGAAAGGCGACAGTATGCCCAAGTACCTCACGAAGTTCATCCAATGCAGGGATGAGCTGGGAAGTGTGGGGGTTATTGTTGATGATGAGGACTTGGTGAGCTTGGCTCTCCTTGGGCTTCCGAAGAGTTGGCATTCCTATCAGGACTCTGTCAATGGTCGAGAGAAATTTCCAGGATGGGAGCGACTTTGGTCGGATCTTGTGCAAGAGGAGATAAGGCAGAGTACCAGGGATGGATATTCATCAAAGAACTCTGATGAAGAGAATTGCGCTTTGGCTGCCAAAGCAAAGAAGGGAAGAGCAAGCGACTAGAGGAAGTTGGCACTCAAGGATAAACTCAGAAACATAAAAAAGGAGAAAGGTGACAGTATGCCCAAGTACCTCACGAAGTTCATCCAATGCAGGGATGAGCTGGGAAGTGTGGGGGTTACTTTTGATGACGAGGACTTGGTGAGCTTGGCTCTCCTTGGGCTTCCGAAGAGTTGGCATTCCTATCAGGACTCTGTCAATGGTCGTGAGAAATTGCCAGGATGGGAGCGACTTTCGTCGGATCTTGTGCAAGAGGAGATAAGGCAAAGTACTAGGGACGGATCTTCATCAAAGAACTCTAATGAAGAAAATTACGCTTTGGCTGCCAAAGCAAAGAAGGGGAAGAGAAAGAAGCATGCTTCTCAATCCGGTGCGAAAGGCAAGAAGCAGGACATGTCCAAGGTGAAGTGCTTTCACTTTCACCAACACGGACATTACGCCACTAGTTTTCCACAAAAGAAGAAAAATAAGCAGGTTGCTGGATCTGCAGCGGGAGAGGCCTTAGCCTCGCAGTTTGAGCTATATTTTTCGTTGTTCGCATGCTTGGTCTCAAGTGTGATGGGTTCAGTGTGGTTTCTTGACAGTGGTGCATCTTTTCACATGACAGGAGATCGAGAGTTGTTTACTGATCTGGATGAGAAAGATCTTGGAGTGCACATCGAGATGGGCGATGATGGTAGATACAGTGCGACCGTTATCGGTACCATTTCCTTTGAGAGGGAGCCTGGTAAACCCTTCGTATTGAAGGAAGTGATGCATGTTCCAGGATTGAAGAAGAATCTTATCTCTATGGCGATGTTAGAAGATAAGGAATATGATGTTGTCTTTAGCGAGGGAAAGGCTTTCCTACGCAGTAAGGCAACTGGTGAGACCCGGAGGATAGGGGTTCAAGTTAAGAACCTTTATCAATTGTAGGTAGATGGCTGCGCAGCAATGGCAGGCAAGGCGAGAGGAGTGGTGAGCCGGGATGATGGCGAGTTGTGGCATGATTGGGCCACCTTCACCATGTGGAGCTTTGAAATCTTGCTTGATTTCTACTGGGCTTTCTAAGGGCACTCTTGCGCAGTCAGATTAGTGCAAGGGGTGTACCTTGGGAAAATTTGTGAAAGCCACCTTTCACGAGAAGGATAGTCGCACCACGACGATCCTTGAGAGAATTCACATAGACGTGTGTGGACCTTTCTCGGTAGCTTCGACAGCAAAGCACAAGTACTATGTGATCTTTGTTGATGATTTTTCTCAGAAGTGCTGGATCTTCTTCATGCAGAAGAAGAGCGAGACATACTCAAAGTTTTGTGAGTTCAAGGCGCTGGTTGAGAAGGAATTGGGGAAGCATGTGAAGGCTCTTAGGAGCGACAATGGTGGTGAGTTCACATCAGCTGAATTCAAGGACTTTTGCAGTGTAGAAGGAATTCAGAGAGAGCTCATAGCACCTCATAACCCACAGCAAAATGGGGTTGCTGAGCGGAAGAACAGAACGATCGTGGGTGCTGCATAGGCAATTTTGCATGATCAGGGCCTTCCCATAAAATTGTGGGCTGAGGCATGCAATACTGCAGTATATGTGCAGAACTGTTGTCCTCACAGGATACTTGGCATGAGTACACCTAAGGAGGCGTTTTCTGGTAAGAAGCTTGATATTTCCCATTTGAGGATTTTTGGTTCACCTGTTTACATTCATGTGACGAAGGATTCCAGGAAGAAGCTGGAGCTGACCACAGAGGTTGGGATATTTGTGGGGTACACTGATACACCCCACAACTATCGTGTGTATTTTCCAAACAGTCGCAAGACTGTTGTGCGACGAGATATCAAATTTCATGATGAGAAAGCCATGAAGTGTTCGCTTGAGAGGGAGCCACACTTGCATGCAGATGAGGAGCTATTAGTTCCTAAGGATGAGCCTCAGGATGTGGATCAGCCACAAGAGGAGGTTCATGGAGTGAAAGAGACCACTCATGCAGCGCCAACCATCAGAGGGCGAAAGTGCACTACAGAAGCTAAGCGACTGGCTCAAGATGCAGAGAGGGTTGTAGGAGCACCTACATCACAGCGCAAAAAGAGACAGTCACCTGACCGGTATACTGGATACATGGCTCTTATGAGCAAGTGTATCATGACGGAGCCATCCTCTTTCGCGGAAGCTGTGGAGGATCCCGCATGGGTAGATGCCATGGTGGAAGAGTATGATTCGATTGTCAGAAACAGTGCATGGGAGATTGTCCCGAGGCTAGAAGGGAAATCAGTGGTGGGTTCGAGATGGATCTACAAAGTGAAGCAAGAAGCTGACGGGAGTGTGGAGAAGTACAAGGCAAGATTTTTTGCCCGAGGCTTCTCACAGATTGAGGGAATCAATTATGAGGAAACCTTTGCACCTGTCGCAAGGTATTCTTCCATACGGACGATTCTTGCTCTCTCAGCGCAGATGGGGTGGTACATTCATCAGATGGATGTGAAGACTATGTTCCTCAACGGAGTCATTGAGGAGGAGGTGTACATAGAGCAGCCCGAAGGTTTCGAGATCTTCAGCAGCGAGTCGCATGTGTGCAGGCTCAAGAGAGCGTTGTATGGGTTGAAACAAGCACCTCGTGCTTGGTACACACTGATAGACAATTATTTCAATGGACTTGGATTCTCCAAGAGTGAGGCGGATCCGAACCTATACCAGATAGTGGTGGAGGGTAAGTTGCTAATCATTGTACTTTATGTAGATGATTTGATTTTGATAGATGATGAACTGTAGATACACTCATGCAAGGCTGACCTTGCAAAAGAGTTTGAGATTGAGGACTTGGGCCTACTTCATTATTTCCTGGGATTGGAAATTTAGCAGCGCAATGATGGACTGTTTGTTTCTCAAGGCAAGTATTCCTGGGAGATACTGGAGAAGTTCAACATGCATGGCTGCAAGCCTATTGATACTCCTCTTCCTGGTGGATGGAGGAAAGAGGATGCTACTTCGGCGGAGGTAGTGGATGCCACTTTTTATCGACAGTTGGTGGGGTCGCTTATGTATGTGGTCAATACATGACCCGACATATGCTATGCTATTAACCAACTATCACAAGTTATGGTTAAGCCTACCAATCTCTTCTGGAAGGCAGGCAAGCATGTATTGAGATATCTTAGAGGCACATCGGGATATGGATTATGGTACAGACAGTCAGATGAGGTGAGGTTATGTGGCTTCACGGATGCAAATTGGGCAGGGAGCCCAACGGACAAAAAGAGCACATCTGGAGGGATTTTCAGTATCGGGTCGACAACAGCTTCTTGGTACAGCAGGAAGCAAAGATCCGTGGCACTCAGTTCAACAGAGGCCGAGTATATGGCAGCAAGTTTGGCTGCATGTGAGGCTATATGGATGAGGAAGATCTTGGTCGGGTTTTTCGGCTCACACTTAGATCCTATTGTGATTTATTTGATAATCAAAGTTGCATTAAGCTCTTAGTTAATCCAGTATTTCATGATAGATCTAAACACATTGACATCCGATATCATCATATCAGAGATTGTGTGCAGCGGAAGATCATGTTACTTTCATACATTCCCACGGAGGATCAGGATGCTGATATCTTGACGAAGGCGCTCACCAGGAGCAAATTCGAATACCACAGAGGCAGGATAGGGGTTGCAGATAATCCATATCTTGTTGAGAGGGAGTGCTGAGATTGCAACAAGATGATGAGCTTAGTGGAAAGGAGTCGCCTTCACTAAGTGGGCCCGCAGGCTATTTTTGGCGCAAAGTCTATTTTTAGACTATGTCTAATTTTAGACATATGGATCATGTTCTATGAGTTGCAGGATGCTATTTGTGGATGGTTGGTCAAGTCGGAAAAAATAGATGGACTTCTATTTTTAGACATATTGGGCGGAATCTATTTTTAGATTGCCAGTCTAAAAATAGATATGTCGAATATTATTAGCTCTTAATAATATTTGAACTATAAACATTATCTTATTCTCTTGGAGCACTTTAGTTAAGTGCACAGATGTGGCACAGGAGCTGACAGAAGGAATTATGCTATTCCTAAGGGTTAAGTGGAGCTATTGCATGGATACTTCAATTAGAACTCATGTGACAGATTTTGGTGGAGTTGATTGAGGAGTTAATGGAGTTGTGTTCAGTTTAACTAATCTAAACATAGTTGAATCAGTTGTATTTAGTCTAACTGATTAATACACTAGTGAAGAGTGGTGTGAATTAATTATTAATTAGTTCACTAATTATAAAATCATTAATCAACTAAAGAATACATCAGTTAACTTCAGTGCATGGACAGTTTCAGTGGAGACCAGTGCAGAGATAGGTGAAAGAGTAGGTTAACTATCAGTTGTGACTATATTGTTGCATATTTGCAACAAATAGTGATTGGAGAAGCCAATGAGGATTGCGCAGTACAAGCCAGGTGGTTCGAAGTTATTTATGAGCCATCCTACAACATTGATTACGCAATAGAGGCTGGCTATCAGGTGGCAGAGATTGGAGCATGTGTTTTGCTAGATCTAGCTTGATTAGTGTGTAGAAATTAGAGGTTGTGCTGAGAGCTTGTGAGGAGCTTTGTACAATGATTGTTACATGATCTCTGTGACATATAATATACATATAGTTGGGGTTTTCATCTTTAAGCTTTCCCATGAAATATTGTGTTCATATGTGTGATTGTTTATGGTTTTAATGTGCGCATGCAATTGATTTTATTTCTGCATGTAATGATCAATGGTAGAAGAGATTATGTATTGTGCATGAAGCTAAAATAGTGTGTGATCAGGAGAATCTCGGTGAATAATATATCAGTTATTCAAATTTCTACACAACCAACCTGTCTTGATTATCCCTTGATGGACTTGATTCAATAGTTGTATCTGATCTTTTTGCCTCTTCCTTTTTATGCTCTTGTTGCTGATGCTGCTAGCTTTATCCTGTTTCACTATTCCCTTCTTCCACTAGGAAAGGAATATCACATTCAACATTATTGTCTACATTGTTTCCATCATGTACCTGTTCATGAAACACTACATCTCTACTTGCAAAAACGTTATGAGTAGAAGGATCAAACAATTTGTAAGATTTAAATTATGTAAAATACCCAAAAAAAGGTACATTTGATAGCCTTTGAATCTAGTTTCTTTCTATCCTCCTTTGGCACATGGGCAAAGGCTTTGGATCCAAAAATTCTTAAATGCTCTTAGCTGTAGATTTAAATCCAAGTAAAGCTTCAAAAGGAGTTTTAAATTCAAGACTCTTTGTAGGACTCCTGTTTTTCAAATACACTACAGTGATTATCACTTCAGCCCAAAATCCGTTAGAAAGATTCTTACCTTTCAACATACTGCGAGCACAGTCCATGAGAGTTCGGTTTCTCCTTTCTGCAACCTCGTTCTGCTGAGGAGTGTGGAGTACTGGAAACTTCCGCAGTATGTTCTTTGTAATATTTGTTGAAGTCAGCCTTCCTATACTCTCCCCCTTGATCTGAGCAAAGAATATTGATGTATTTTCTTGTTTTCTTCTCAATCATGCTTCTAAATTTCTTGAAATATTAAAAAACATGACTCTTTTTGCTCAGAAAATATACCCACATAAATCTAGTACAGTCATCGACAAACAATAAGAAATAATATGCACCTCCCAAAGATCTTGACTACATTGGCCCACATAAATCAATGTGGACTAACTCTAGTATATCTATTTTTTTTTATTAACATTAATAGGAAGCTCATCACTGTGCATCTTCCCAAGAGCACACGCTTCACAATCAACATGACTATGCTTTAAATCAGGAAGACCAGTAACCATACCTTTCTTCTAAAGTAACTGCTAATCTTTGAAATTTATATGACCAAATCTCAAATGCCGTAGTTCTTCCACAGAAATTCCTAGCGATATCAAGGCTTGATGTGGTGTACTTCTCACATTCATCTTGTAAAGGCCACCCACACGAATCCCTATTGCAATGGTCTTCATAGAATACAACAAATATTTAACAACACAGTATGATTTATAAAATTCTACCTTAAGGTTCTGATTTGTTATCATTTAAACCAAAATCTGATTCTTATTAATGTTGGGTACATACATCACGTTCTTAATGTGCCTAATATTATCATCAGGCAGAGTTACAGGATCATTACCATGTCCTTTGATTGGGTACCCTCTATCGTCTCCAAGATATATTTTTGCTCCAGTGTTGGTTTCCTTGATTTCCTCAATCCATTGTCGATTTTCTGTCATGTGGGTGGACACTCCTGAATCCACATACCACAATTCTGCTTCATGCTTTTCATCAGAGTCGACCATAAACAATATGAGATCTTGGTTATGGTCATCGTCTGCAAAACTCCTTGCATGTCTCTTGTATCTCTGCTGAACTTCATCATGTTTCTGTAGAAATTATATAACTAATATGTTATATGTCCAAGATTCTCATGATCACACACTATTTTAACTTCATGCACAATACAGAATCTATTCCACCATTGATCATCACATGCGGAAATTAAATCAATTGCAATGCACACATGAAACAATAAAAATTCACACATATTAACACAGTTGTTTAACGGGAAAGCCTGAAGCTAAAAACCCCAAATATCTGTATATAATATATGTCATAGAGATCATGTAACAATCCTCATACAAATCTGAACATGTCAAGCTCTCAGTACAATACAATCGCTACACAGTAATCAAGCCCTAATCTAACAAATCCATGCACCGATCTCTGCCACCTGCTAGCCTGCCTCTACTGCACAATCCCTGCTGAAGAATGGCTCTGAATTAACTTGAATTGCTCCAGCCTTGCTCACGCAATCCTCATAGGCATATCCAATGAATGTGTGGTGCAAAAAATGAAACACTATAGTCACAACTGATACTCACACTTGCTATTTCACCTATCTCTCCACTGGTCTCCAATGAACTGTCCATGCACTGTAGTTAACTGATGTATTCTTCAGTTGATTAATGATTTAATATTTAGTGAATTAATTATTAATTAATTCACACCACTCTCACTAGTGTATCAATCAGTTAGACTAGATACAACTAGCTCAACTGTGTCTAACTGAGTTAAACTGAACACAACTCCACCAACTACTTTTACAACTCCGCCAAACTCTGTCACATGATTTCTAACTAAAGTCCTCCATGCAATAGCTCCAGTAAACCCTTAGGAATAGTGTAATTCCTTCTGTCAGCTCCTGTGCCACATCTGTGCACTTAACTGAAGTGCTCCAAGAGAATAAGATAATGTTTAGAGTCCAAATATTATTAAGAGCTAATAATATTCGATATATCTATTTTTAGACTGGCAATCTAAAAATAGATTCCGCCCAATATGTCTAAAAATAGAAGTCCATCTATTTTTCCAACTTGACCAACCATCCACAAATAGCATCCCTCAACTTATAGAACATGATCCATATGTCTAAAAATAGACTTTGCGACAAAAATCACCTGTAATCACCTGTGTGGGCTTAGGTGATTATTTTCCAACTAGGATCAAGGATGATGTTTCAGGATGCCTCCTTCACTGTTTCTTGTTGCAATCTTCAACACTCCCTCTCAACAAGAAAGGATTGTCTTTGCATGCGACATGAAACTCCATGCATTCGCCCTGCAACCTTTGCAAGCGTCATGCAACTCCATGCATCTACTCTGCAACTCTTTCGAAACTAAAAAGGCTCCAAAAAACTCAATCAATCTGATGCATATATCATCAAATTCTTCGACTTTTGCTGGTACCAACTGCACATGTCTTCAGGAACCACTGCACTATTGAACTCTGCACCCATGCACTCTGCACTTGCTGTCAACTCTGAACCGCGCTCCAGTATCCGACATTGTCACTTTGATCTGCCCGCATAAATACAACTAATCATGCTATTACTGCTCTGTGGGCACCTCGTAGCTAGGTTCAATTCATGAGATCCACACCATCTCAATGAATCCTGCTAAAAAATATCCTCTTGGGATTACTCATGCATGTCGCCCCACCTCTCACCTGGTGGTATAGCTGCATGCACTCCCTCTGCCCATCTGGCATGAAATTTCTCTGCATGAGTGGTTTCTCCCACTCCATGATCCTCATCTTGTGGCTGCTCCACATCCCGAGGTTCACTCTTACCTGCATGCAAATCCAACTCCCTCTCAAGCTTCAATTGCATGTCTTTCTTGCACTTCCAAATAGTAGGAAGCTTCGTAGAAATCCAATCTACTTCAAGTCTGTAGAGATTCTTTGCTCGAATCCCAACCTTCTTGAATTTTCTTGTTGCTTTGTACTGAAGGAAAACTTTTCCTTCACTAAAGACAACATCATATCCTTTATCCTCTAACATCGCAATTGAGATTAAATTCTTCTTTAAACCTGGAACATGCACTACATCTTGTAAAAGAATGAGTTTACCTGACTCCCTCTGAAAGGTAATGGTACCAATGCCGGTCGCATTGTATTTTCCATTGTCGCCCAACTTAACATGCAACTGGAGATATTTCTCCACCAAGTCACTGAAAAGATTCACATCTCCCATCATGTGAAAGGAAGCACCACTATCAAAGTACCACCCCGATCCCAATGCACTAGACACCATGCATGCGATCAATGAGAATTCAAGCTCAAATTGCGAGGCAAGAGCCTCACCAGCTGCAGCTCCAGCAGCCTGCTTGTTCTTCTTCTTCTGTGGAAAATTTGTGGCGAAATGCCCATGTTCCTGACATTGAAAACACTTCACTTTGGACATGTCATGATCTTTGCCATCCGCACCGGATTGAGAAGGATTTTTCTTCCCCTTCCCTTTCCTTGCCTTGGCAGCCAAAGCGCAATCCTCTTCATCATCATTCTTTGATGAAGAGCCATCCTTGGTACTCCGCCTTATCACCTCCTGCACAAGATCTAACCAAAGTCGCTCCCATCATGGCAGTTTCTCCTGTCCATTGACAGAGTCTTTGTAGCTATGCCAACTCTTCGGAAGCCCAAGGAGAGCCAAGCTCACCAAGTCTTCTTCATCCACACTGACTCCTACACTCCCAAGCTCATCCTTGCAGTGGAAAAACTTTTTCAAGTATGCCGAAATAGTGTCATTCTTCTCCATTTTTATTTTCCTGAGCTTGTCTTTAAGCGCCAACTTCCTCTGGTCACTTCTTCTTTGGAAAAATTCTGTCAAAGCCTTCCACATCAAGAATGGAGTGGCTTTACCATGAAGGCTGGACACAATGTGGTCCTTCACACCTTCCAACAGAATCCTTCGACACCTCGCTACCTTCTTTTGCCATGCGTCAAGTGCGGCTGCATCGCTAGAACCCGGTTTAGGAATATCAACATCTATGAACTCCTTCAACCCATTATCCTCAAGCACCGCCTCCATCCTGTCCTTCCATGCAATATAATTCGAGCTCCCATCAAGGGCATACTCCAATCACAATCCGTTGAAAGACATTTCAATTAATGCTCAACTTTGACACCAAGAAAACACTGCAGCAAATTCGAATTCCTCCAGCACAAAACTCATCCGCTTCAATAATTGCAATTTGCTCCAATGATCAACTACTCTGATACCATGTAGAAATTATATAAATAATATGTTATATGTCCAAGATTCTCCTGATCACACACTATTTTAAATTCATGCACAATACAGAATATATTCCGCCATTGATCATCACATGCGAAAATTAAATCAATTGCAATGCACACATGAAACAACAAAAATTCACACATATTAACACAGTTGTTTAACGGGAAAGCCTGAAGCTGAAAACCCCAACTATCTGTATATAATATATGTTAATAATATCATGTAAAAATCCTCATACAAACCTGAACATGTCAAGCTCTCAGTACAATACAATCGCTACACACTAATCAGGCCTTGATCTAGCAAATCCATGCACTGATCTCTGCCACCTACTAGCCTGCCTCTAGAGAGCAATCCCTACTGAAGAATGGCTCTGAATGAACTTGAATTGATCCAGCCTTGCTCACGCAATCCTCATAGGCATCTCCAATGAATGTGTGGTGCAAAAAATGCAACACTATAGTCTCAACTGATACTCACACTTGCTCTTTCACCTATCTCTCCACTGGTCTCCACTGAACTGTCCATGCACTGTAGTTAACTAATATATTCTTCGGTTAATTAATGAGTTAATATTTAGTGAATTAATTATTAATTAATTCACACCACTCTCACTAGTGTATCAATCAGTTAGACTAGATACAACTAGCTCAACTGAGTCTAACTGAGTTAAATTAAATACAACTCCACCAACTACTTCTATAACTCCACCAAACTCTGTCACATGAGTTCTAACTGAAGTCCTCATGCATTAGCTCCAGTAAACCCTCAATAATAGCGTAATTCCTTCTGTCAGTTGTTGTTCCACATCTGTGCACTTAACTGAAGTGCTCCAAGAGAATAAGACAATGTTTAGAGTCCAAATATTATTAAGAGCTAATAATATTCGACATATCTATTTTTAGACTGGCAATCTAAAAATAGACTCCGCCCAATATGTCTAAAAATAGAAGTCCATCTATTTTTCCAACTTGACCAACCGTCCAAAAATAGCATCCTGCAACTCATAGAATATGATCGACATGTCTAAAAATAGACTTTGCGCCAAAAAATCACCTGTGTGGACCCCACCTAGTTTAGGTGGTTATTTTCCAACTAGGATCAAGGATGATGTTTCAGGATGCCTCCTTCACTGTTTCTTGTTGCAATCTTCAACAATTTCTTCTTACGATAGTGCTTAGCCATATGGCCCATTTTTCCACAATAAAAACATTTTAATGGTGGAACATTCCTGTTTGGTGACATACCTTGAGATGGATTAGGCCTTTTTTGTGTTGTGCCTCCACCTCTCTATCCTCCATTCCCTTTTCCTCTAAATGGCTTCTTCTTTGCAATGAGAGCTAGATTTGAATTATGGGGTTTCAATGTCTCCTTTCCACCTCTTGCATGAAAATCCCTATCAATTCTTCAAATTTGGAGGCTTTTTCTCTAGCATTCAAGCATGTTATAAACATCTGGTAATCGCCAGTCATACCATTCATAGTAATAGTTACTAGATCAGTATTACTTACAACCTCTTCGATTTTTCCAAGCTTGTCTTTCAGGTCCTTGATGCGTGAGATGAACGTTGCTACTATCTCATTCTCCTCCATCTTGATGTAGAGAATCTTGCTTTTCAGGAATAGTAGGCTATTTTTATTTCAGATTTCTTACAGGTCTCTAAGAGTTGTCCAGATTTCATTCGCAGGCTTGCAATCTATGTTGTGAGGGATGATGCAATCTTTGATTTCTATCTTCAAAATTGCTCTTGCCTTGTTATCCCTCTTCTCCCATTCTTGTACTGTCGCAGCTGTCACGCCCTTTGCAATTGTAGGTTTCACCTCATCTCCAGTCGCGATCCCCCATGCACTATGCCCTTCCAGCATAAGATGTAACTTGAATTTCCAATTAGAATAATTGGAACCATCGAGCTTGTTTCTCTCATTCAAGTATACCTCCATCAGATTATTCATCTTGAAAAAAAAAATTGACCTCTAGAAATTGATATAAAACCGGATCCACAAACGAATCTACCCGAGATCCACAAAAAAAACAACAATATCAAGAAACAGATTTACCTTTTCTTCGACCACTCTGGCAGGTTGCTCTACGCACCGCACCACGGGCTCACTCTGTCATGGATCACACTTACAGGGACCCTCCCACTGTTATTGCCTCTGATTCCACAGCTCTCTGGCTCCTCTGACAAAATTTCACTAGCTGTGCAGGCACGAGCTCTTTGGCTCAATAGGCAAAATCTCTCTGGCTTCAATCAGCGATCTGCATCATGAGCTCTCTCGCTCCACTAGGCTCCACAACATGATCTCTCTATTTCTTTCAACACGAGCTCTCTGGCTCTTTCAACCACTGTAGTAACACTTTATCAATTGTGATAATCGCTGGCGGAATTGACCTATGGAGAAAATTTTCATAATACGAATTTTCTTGTCCATATACACAGTAATTTTGCATCTTGAACACATTGAAGTGCGATGGACTTCTCTTTCCTACGGGATGTTGCGGCATACTTTCTAGTGTTTTTAGAAGTTAATTTTTCCTATATGATGGACAATACCACTTATTTCCACATCGGACATGAACTTTGATCTTGGTTTTTGCAAAGGGCAGCGAATGTTTCTTTTTAGAATTCTATGCAAGTTTTTAAATGGTGTTTTTTTTAAAGATGCATGCTCTTTCTTGGTCTACTTCTTGAGCACTTTATTGTTACATCGCTGTGATGTTTGTATGGAAATATGGGAAGTGGCTTGTGTATCTATTATGATGTCAATATCTTGGTCTTATGTTTTTTTCCTATGATCATGTAGCACTCAAGTTCCAATGTGTGCTTAGTTTGCATCACCTAGGTGGAGGCTTGCACTCCCAGGTAAGTTTTTTGGGGTTTTCAAAGGCTACATGCTCTCAATGTAAAACTTATCTTTATTGATAGAAATAATTTCCATCCACATACAAAAAAAGTCATATAATATATTATATTTTTAATATTAGAAAATCATAATATGTTACATAATATTGTATAAAGGATTGTATCTATACAAAGAAAAATGTCAACTAGAAAAGAAAGCCATGTTACAAAATATCATATATCATATAGTGAGTTGTAAAAAGAAAATTCAAATCTCATCCATAAACATTAATAAATATTAAATAATTATTAAAAAACATTATATTATTAATTTTAATTACAATTAAGATTATACTGAACAATCCATAGGATATGATTACGGAAGGCTAACCATAAAAACGGGTTATTGAAAAATTAATTCACAATATGTTAAAATAAAAATTGGGTATTGAAACATTAATTCACAATATGTTAAAAGAGAAAAACAAAAAGAGAGAGAAAACCACTAACATATTACATAGTATTGTATACTGCGGTGTAAGATGCAACAATTACCAATGAGAAATTTAAAAATTCAATCGGTACCAACTTCCTAGTTTGATTATGTTAATGTTTACAACAAGTCTTTGATACTATCCATTGTAGACATTGAACAAATAAACACTCTAAAAGACATTTTGATCTAGGGCCTTTACTTTGGGATCCTCTAAAAAGAATCATTCACAATTTTTGTAACCCTAATTAGCTACATTGCTTCTCTACTCTTTGAATTTCAACGTTGGTAGCCAGCACATTCCTTTGATTATCATGTTCCTCTTTCTTCATAGCAAGGATGTTGTGGTCTATGGCTTTTTCAATGATTCATGCATGAACACGATGGTCTAACAAAAGAATTTTCACCACATACTAGTCTAGGTCTAGATTACTTATCGATAAAACATGTGAGAACTACAACCGATTCGACTGAAATAATAGAATAATCCATGCTAAATTCAATCAGTGGGTGGGTAGTGAATTTAGTCATAGAATTTTCATTCAAACATTGGAAGTTGGATAACCAAAAGAGAGAGGATAATAAATATCACACCCTTTCAGCAACATCTTGAATGGATAGAGGAGGTTCCTTGACTCCTAAAACTCTCTTCGTCTTCTCTGATATGCTAAATTCAACCGAGTCCCCTCAATCTAAGAGCTAAGGAATGGAGTTACTTTTTTCAGGTAACCAAGGCAAAGTAATGGACTACAAGTGATAAACAAATTGGAACATCATTATTAGAGAAATTTGGAGGTCTAAAATGAGGCCCAAAAAAAAAATGTACAACCAAAATAAACTTTATAAGAACCAATAGGATTCAAGATGATGATGCCAACCATGGGGTATGATTCGCCATTTTTGAAGTAAAAAGTAAAAAGATAAAAAGATACAAAAATAAATAAATAAATATTTCAACTCGTATTTTCAAATTATTTCCCTACGATTTTACTAAATTTTTTAGCAGGATCACTTTTTGGATGCAAAAATTAATTCCTCATCCAAGGAGTACCCATGTTGCATACTTTCAATGGGTCTTACTACATGAAAAATGAGAAATATGTGAAGATTATGATTGCAATCATGTTTTTTCATGTAATTCTCATTTTTCATGTAGAAGTGTCCATCAAAAGTATGAAACATGAGTAATCCTTGGGTGAGAAACTAAATTATTCATCCAATTAGTGCTCCCGCTCGAAATTTGAGTAAAATTGTAGGGATATAAGTTGAAAATACGAGTTGAAAAAGTAGTTTTTCCTTTCTCTAAAATTTGATGATGTAATCCAATCCTATTTTATTATTTCTACTATTATTTTGTAATATTCCTTAGGAGGCCCATTTTAGGCTTCAAAATTTCTCTAATGTTGGCAACTTTGGTTCAAAATCTACAACAGGGCCTTCCAACTGAAATTATCAATTGAGTTTCCACATATCCAAACCAATAGTAGAAAAAAAATGGAAAGATTAATCAAATCCTGAAACAAAACGAACCATTCTCATCTTTTTTTTGCTAATTTATTGTCTCCCAGAACCTCTACCATTCAATACACTCAAAGACATGGTATTTGAGAAAAAAGAAAAACCCACTGCGGTAAAACTTTCTCAACTGTGATTATTGTTGGCATAATTGAACTATGGAGAAAATTTTCCTAACATGAATTTTCGTGTCCATATACATTGTGATTTTGCATCTTTAACACATTTAAGCTAGCAGCATATGCTATTACATGTTGGTATGAAAATATATGGTTCTTTTTTTCTTCTTTCTTTCTATTCTTATTTCCAAGAAGGAAAAAACAAATAACTTTCATTATAGCAAAATATAGTTACATTTTTTGATTGTCATGTGTCCACATTTACCCCAAAAACAAAGAAAAAAAAAAAAACTATATAAAAATTGCATTGTACAGAGAAGCTAGAATCGACTTCAATCTTTCACAAAAAACATCATACGAAGAGACAATAAAGTAGAAAAAAATATGGATGCTCCATGCTCCTAGATATTGCTAGGAAATTAACATTTATCTGCAATACCATTAATTTACATAAAACCTTTTCCAAAAGAAAAATTGTTGATCATTCCAACTATTTGATTGAAAGAATATAATCAAAGCGTTGGTTAACCACAATTTATCAACTAAGGCATCTCAATGGCTTCTTTTTTTGCAAGTGATACCTTGGGGAAACTAATGATAAACACTACAAATACAACCAAGTAAACAATAACTAAAGAGAGATGTATTAAATAATTCATAAGCTAGGTGTACCAATAGATTCAATGTTTCAAGTAATTATCAAAGTAATGCATTAGAACTATCAAATAGTCATATACTGAATTATTGAGTCATTTTTGAAAACTTGCAAAGGTAAAGATAACATCCCTTGCAATTTAGAAACCAATGCCAATGGTTTACCCTGTCAAACCAACACCGAAAGTTTACCATGTCCAAGCCAATTTTCGTAACTTGTGGGTTGTTTTGGTAAATAAAATATGCAAATTTATGTTACGACCATGTGTAATGCATGCACACATCCTTTTATTTTATTATAAGTCACCAATATATGTTGCGAACATAAAATTAGCTATTATTATATTTTAATTTAAACTTCACAACATTTACGGGTACATGGGTACATGTTTGACCATAGTGGTGTGGGACCTCGCATTAGGGGCATGTGCTTGATAATTTCATTAGGAGTGGGCCATGCATACATATTAATTATATGGCCTCTCTACTCTCCAACCTTACCTGGAACATGTGAAAGGTATTTTCCTTACTTTATCTATTTGTGGATCTCATTCAATCAAAGTAAGGTTTCTCCTATTTTGAAACAAGAATCTATTGGTTCAACAGGTGTAGTGCCTACTGAATCAGAAAGAAACCTTGAGGTTGGCATATCAACCAACCCATCATCCATAGGGATTTCCCATAGTCCTATTGTTCCAAACTTCCCCCACCTGTCCCTAATATGTTAATATTGTGTAGGATAGTTATGGTGTTGAAGTGAAGGAATTGGTCCCTTGTGTTCCCTACTTCCACTAACATTCCAACTTTTGAGACGCATGCTCCACATACCTATGTTCCACTACATCTACTTAGTCCAGTGATCCTAGCCCATAGTACTTTTAAGGCCGATTAGCCCTCAGCCTGGCACAACTTACCCAGGATTAAGAGAACCTCGTCCAATGAAATGAGAAAGAACAATATTATTTTTCATAAATTGAATGTGGTTGGTGCTTCATTTCCTTAATATTTGAATTAATTTTAAGTGATCATAGACTAAATTCTTATTCATTCATTTGGTAAACCTAGAACGTAGAAAATGATGCCTATTGCACTCGTGTGGTTTCACCATTAGTAACTCAATGTCTTCCCTACAAATATTTAAGAACGAATCGAATCCTAAATACCTTATACTTCCTCATGCCTACTTAATAATCCCTTGTACTTAATATTCACCCTCTAGAGGATCTAGATGAGTGTTATAACCTTCCAAGTCAGCATGAGTTTCCATGTCTTTGTCTTGCACCAAGATTCTTTCATGTCCTCCATGATGGTTCCTTCCTTTTCTCCTTCTTCACAAGTGCTCTCTTATAGACCTCCCTTGATGACCTCCCTTGAGGATCACCTTGCCATGTTGAAATGATAACACCTATAGATGAATTCCACTCATGACAAGAAAAAATAAGTCCGGAAACCACATATTCTACCTTTTCTTACTCATGGAATATTTTTATTGTGATGAGGAAACATGCAAGAGTTTTCAGAGCAGAAGACTACGAATTGTGCATTTGAGGGCTATAGGAACCTAGGAATGGATACACTATCCTCTGGAACCACGCAATGCATAATTAGGGAAGGTTTGTCAAGGTACTATGTAATCGAGGGAGTTAATGATGCAGTGAGGCAAGATTTATCACTATGATTACGCAATGCGCAGCTCTAGAATGACTGAGGCAAGTGATTGTACAATTGATAAAGTCAGGGACTAAGATAGGATTGAGTGCTGACTGAGATGGCATAATGCATAAGGAAATCCTCACTGAGCAAGGATTACGCAGTTTGTAGATGTGGGAGGTAGGTACTGAGCATTGGAATTGTGCAATGTGTAGTTCTTGGAGGTAGATACTGCACAATGCGCAGTTCCAGGAGGTAAGGATGCTTCACTATGACTTAAAACTGTGCAGTGCACAGTTCCAAGAGGGAAAAAAGTTGAAAATTTGCACAGATAGTGAAAGCTCCGAAAAATTACAACGTGGTATCAGTGTGACAAGAGAGAGAAATACATGAAAACAAGTCTTAGAATTGTTATTTGTGATCTCACACTCGTATAACATCAACACAAGCCAATATAATGCACAATACCCAAAATCAACATGCATACCTTGAAGCAACAACAACACAACACTTTAGTGATCTCACACTCATATAACATCAACACAAGCCAATAGAATGCACAATACCCAAAATAAGCATGCATACCTTGATGTGACAACAAAGAGACACTTATTTCTAAGTGTGGCAGTTGAAACGTAGCTTTGCAACATTTAGAATACAAGTTACGAAACAAGTGTTGACTACAACTAGAAAGTGTGTTAAGGTGTGGGAGAGTGTCAAGCACATATTATTATGATATATATGTGATCAACTAATTCATAAGAGTGCACTAGAGCAGCCTCTAGTGGTGCATCAAAGTGCAACACATGAAAAAGTACAAATAGTTAAAAGTGATACTTGCAGTAGTAAGAAAAATTGAACACGAAACTTGCAAAAGTTAAATAAAGATAAAGTGACACATGATAAATTGAAGAGAAATCAAAAGCGACACTTGTGAGAATGAAAGCAAGAAAAAAAAGTAGTCACGAAATTCAAAGCAACAATTGTGAAAGAAAAAGGTGTGCAAAAGAAACAGTTGAGAAGACTCATTAGAATGATGATACAATTGCCACTAAGAGTGAGAGATAATATCAACTAATGCCACATACTAACTATCAAAATGGATTACGCAATACATTTTCCTCATTAACTACACAAGCATTATCGATAAGGGTTGCACGGGGTCTACGAGTTTCATAATTCCTATTCCAAAGGATTGTGCAATCATTTTTACTAGTGGTTGTGCATGCTTTATTTCCAAAGGTTGCACAAGCATTTTAGAAATTAAATACTGAGCTTGCAATAAAGCGGTGTGCTTGTGAATGCATCGAAAGCTAAGAATGTGTAAGCAAGTGACATGACAATTAGAATCTCATAACAAAAGTATCAACCAATCACGAAGTGGCCATGAACAACTTAAGGTGACAGATCATGAGATCATAAGTAGGCTTCAAAATTCAAGTGTAGGAAAACTTTTGGAGGGTGTTTGTAGCAACGAAAACAAAGGGATCAATCATTGCTTTAGTATCTTACTCCTCTCTTATTCAAACCTTCAATTTGTGTGTCTCCAAATGGTGGTTCAAATATGTATGGTGTGGTCAGGGGCACTTGAAATGCATAATCTTCCTTTGGCTCGTCTTGGAAAATAGGATTTTGATGTGGGACAACTGCCTCAAGAAAGGGTGGACCAGGCCTAATATCTATGTCCTGTGCTTCAAGGATAAGGAAAATGTAAATCATATGCTCCTATTTTGTTCAAGAGAAAGAAAAATTGGGATTCCACCTTATTTTTGTTCTTAATCAAGCCCTCCTGGATGGAAGGAAACCTCGACGAATGTCTCCAGGACTAGATTGAGTCTAACAAACGATATGCTATAAAACTCCCACCTATCTTCATCATTTTGGGTATCTGGCTACAGATAAATAAACATCTCTTTGAAAACTAACATTTTGATGTATCTTAGATGTCCCACAATATTAGAGTTGTCTTTATGGAGTATGTTTCCCCTCCCAAGATTAATAAGGTCAAGTGTTTTGCTCCCTTTGAAGCATCGGTCCATGGGCCATTGGATTTCTTCGATGCAACTTGTGTGGACCTCTCTTGTGGTGTTGGGTGGGTGTTTTATCTATCCCATGCTCACTTTTTTAGAGGGAAAATAGGAGTCAACATTGGTACCAACACAAAAGTGGAAGTTCTCCTTTTATGGGGTATGATGAGAATGGCCCTTCTCAAAGGTATTAAAAGTGTTAATTTTTTGGTGACTCTAAATTGAATGTAGACTAGCTCAATTGTAGTTCTAATCTCAAGTTATGTGGGTGGATCCTTGGCTGCTCAAGATCAAGGCCCTTCAGGAAGCTTTCAAAGTCATTCGAGTTCATCATGTCTTTTGGGTATTTAACTATGTTGTTGATCAATTATCCAAAGAGGCCTTGTTCTTGGATATAGGCTTATGTATTGTGATTGAATATGGATCGGGTGGTATTTTTTTTGTTTCTGCTTATAGGTTTTTTAATTCAGCAGGTTGGGTCTTTTTTATATGTGTGCCTTTTTTGGGCATATTTTCTTTGTTCTTCCATCTCTTTATGGAGGTTTGATCTCAGTTGTATTGCTTCTTTTGTATGGAATACATCTTGCCATTTTTGCATATTTGTTAGGTTATTATTTTGTATGCTACGTTTCCTTTCTATTTCAGAAGGCCTCTTTGTTGTGGCTCATGTAAGAGATTATAATTTTTAAATACAAAAAGTATGTTTTTTCCTCAGAAAAGAAAAACATGGCATGAGCATCTAAAAAACGTGGAGCAAGTTCTCTTTGTTAAATTGGAAAAAAATCAATTCTACGCAAATATGTTGAAATGCACCTTCGGAAAGGAATTAGAGTATATGGGACATGTGATATCACATGAAGGAGTGAAGGTAGATCCAAACAATATTAATGCAATCACATAGTGGCCTAGGCCAACTAAAATTTCTAAATGAAGAGGATTTATGGGTTTAACAAGATACTATCGAAGGTTTATGCACCTGTATTATCAACTCCAAACTTTTCAAAACCTTTTGTAATCGAATGTGACACATCAGGTTTTGGAATAAGGGAAGTGTTAATGAAAGATGGCTATTCTATAACATTTTAAAGCATGAATATCACTAAAAGAGAATGTTTAAAATGTACATACAACAAGAAAATTCTTGTCATTTTGCACACATTAGCGAAATGGAGATGAATCTCTTGAGAAGTAAGTTTTTGATTCAAGTTTTTTATTCGAACATATCATAATAGCCTTCGACGCCTTCTCCAACAAAAGACACTTTCTAAAAAACAATAGAAATGGATCGAGAAATTTGGCACTATTGATATGGAGATATTACATAAGGAAGGAAAAGACAACATAGTAGCATATGTTCTCTCCCAAAAAAATTAAGAGTCAGCATCACTTGCAATTTCAGTTGTAGTCCCATAATGGCTCAATAAAATTTGAAGTGAGTACGAAAAAGATCCAAATACATGTTATAATCAATAATCTTGTTCAAAATTCAAAATTTGAATGGAAAATTTATATTCTTTTTTATAAAGGAAGAATTTACTTAAGCCCAAATTCAAATTTTCAATCTGAAGTTCTCAAGGAATCCCATGATTCACTAGCAGTAGGACATGTGGGTTTCTTTAAAACCTACTATAATACTTGCCAATCATTTTCTTAGAAAGGGATATATTCAAAAATATGCAGTAGAGTGATCAATGGAAAATAAATAAAAATGATAACATTATGAACCCCATATTGCTCCATCCCTTAAATATTCTAAACCAAAAATAGAAAGAAATATCAATGGACTTCAATGAAGGACTGCTTATGTCGGATGGAAAATAAAAAAATCTCGTAGTGGCCAAAAAAATCACCAAGTATGCACACACTTCATGGAAATAAAGAAATCAGACTCCGTAAAACAAATCGTTAAATTATTTTGCAAAGATGTTGACAAAACACATTTATTTCCAAAAGTCATTGTTAGCAATAGAGAAAACAATTTTAAAAGGAATTTATGGAAGCAATATCTCAAATAAATTGAAACATACCTCAACATGAGTTCAACTTATAATCCCCAAACAAACGATCAAAGAGAAATTGCTAATAAATGTTTAGAGGCTTACCTTCGTTGTAAGGAATAGACAAACAAAATAAGTGGTTTCATTGGTTACACCTAGTTAAATGGTGGTACAATTCTACTATCATACTTCAACCAAATTGACTCCATTTTAAGCTCTTTACAATTATGAGCCCCCAAAATTGAAGGAATTTGCTATTATCAAAAAAAAAATTCAACAGTAAAAGCTCAGTTAGAAGAAACCTAAAAAGTCTTTCAAACACTAAAATAAAATCTAAATATTTCCAGAAAGCATTTGAAACAACAAGCCGACCAACATAGAACAAAAAGAGAAATTGAGGTTGGAGAATGGATATTTGTTAAACTTCAACCTTACAAACAATTATCCTCAAAGCAACAAGGTAAAATAAAATTGGCACCAAAGTTCTAGGGACCATATCAAATTAACAAAAAGATCATCCAAGTAGCATACAACTTGAGTCATCCTAATAAAAGTTGCATTCACATTGTTTTCCATGTATTTTGCCTCAAAAAGGCACTAGGTAAATACAAAGAAACACACAATACACTCCCGATAGTAGATGATAGAGGGAAGATAAATTTAGAACTAGAAGGGAGTCACCACTCGGAAAAAGGTATTACGATCACAAGTATTTAAAGAATATCATATTAAGTGGAAGAACCTACCAAAATAAGAAGTCTCTTCGGAGAAAGAATATTTTCATCAACAACACCCTTCATTACCTATTCTTTGGGTACAAATCATTTTCTCGAGAGGAAGGAAATGTTGTAAATAAATAATAATTAATAAGTAGTTATAATAAGTCGTGACTCAGGTCATGACTGTTCAGAAAAGGTGTCGTGGGATATATTTAAAGTTGAGCCCTTCATTGTAAAACACCATCTCTCATTATATATATATATATATATATATATATATATATATATATAGTATTTGTTTCATAGTCCTAACATGGAGACCCACTAATGTTTCACCATAGGGTCTTCACTTAGTGAACCTGTGACATAACATTTGTGTCCATGTGATATTAAAAAATACCCCTAATTTCATTTGATATCAATAAATATCTCTAAAATCATTTTTGTTGAATCCCTCTCCCCAATACATCTTTCCAATGAAAAAAACCTTATTTTTACTAGATACCCTTATTTATATCACCAACACCTCTCTTCCTTGTGCACCCCCCTAATGCCCCGCATCTCCATGTGAGTCCTCGTAGTACCTACAATACAGTAACTTTATTTTTTACAATTTTAACCTCATTTTATGGATGAATGAGATGAGATATTGGTCAACAAGGTGAAGCCCTCATGGATTTCACTATTTCCTACCTTGTAGCTATGCAAGGTTAGTGCCCACATCAAACTTGTTCAATATCAACTACAACAACATTTTTCCTCTATCGCAAATGCACCAAAGGCTAATGATTTTATTATTGGTAGGAATGATATGGATGCTTGATTATTATATTTGTTATTACTATTTACATGTGAAAATTAATCTCCAAAGTTATTGAAATACATGCTATAAAAAACTTACTACTTTTGATGCAAATCTATTTAAGCTTAAAATTTGCTAATACAAAAATAACAAGGCCACATAGCTAGTGCTCCTACCGCTTAGTTTAATTTTTGAATTTTAAAAGGTATGAACCAACTATCACATTTGAACAAGAGCTATAATGTAGATACTCTAGCTTAGTTTAAATATAACTAAATTAGAGACAAAAAAGTAACTTTCATTGGGGATGATTGAGAAAAATATAATCATTTTTATTTAACTCAAATTTCCATGTTAATGTTAATATACATGGCCATTGAGACATGCATATCATACTATGGTGACTGATAAATTTTGTACCATTAACAATCAAGAAATGAGAGTATATCCAACATGTAATATACAGTAGTAGTTAACTTTGTCAACTATCTTTAAGCTAAACATAGAGATTGATAAAATAATTCAACAAAAATAACATTATTTAAATATATTAAATATTTATATAAGTAAACTAACATTTATCATTGGAACTTGGAAATTATTGTCATGAAATATGCATTTTATATCCTAATAAACCTAATCTTTCCCGATAATCTACACTGATCCTATTTTAAGATTTGTTGCACTGATTTTGTTGAATATGTGTATATCTGTGTGTTATTGATATGTATTAGCTTTTTCACATTTTATAACCATAAATAGGTTAATATAATAACAACCTATAAACAACATCGTCCACTTCATAATGTACTAATGGAATGTTAAAATCAGTTATGATTCAGATGTTACATTTAAAAGTATACATTAGACAAGGACTTTGCGGGATCACTTAAGTAGTTCATGTGTTTTACTTTTTTAAATTCATTATCCACTGTGAAATTTGTCACTCTGGATGTGCCATGTATTAAATATAAATATATATATCAATTATTAAACTGGATGAATGGAACCCAAAGTTTTTTTTCAGAAAGAAAAAAAACGTTGTATATTAATTATAACAGTGCATTTGTCCATACATTGGATTCTCAGCCAAAACCAGCAATAATAGACAGATTATGACAGCCACTGGCAGAAAAGAAAACCTCTAAGCAAGAGAGTCAACTTATGTGCAACGACTAAGCAAAATTTTTGTGGATAATATTCATCCCCATCATGAATTGTACAATCAATTCCTGTATCCATAGACCATTCCTGTGTTCAAAGAAAAGGAAGTAGACAGAAAAGGAAGAAAGATATAAGGCATATGGAAAAACTAAAGAAGACATAACATACACAAACAGATAAGAACTATGAACTATAAGTAGGATATAGACTGTCGATGCTGTTGTGGATCACGAACTCCAAAAAACAAAATCTCAGGCTCGCTTGAAAAATGCAATAATCCACAGCAGCATCAGACATCATGGCCCTCTTGATTATGGCAATGGAATGGAGTTTTCCCAAATCTGTTCTCCCTCCCTAAACTGGATCACCTACAAAAAACCAAAATCTGCCTTGATGCCTTTTTTAGAAAGCCAATCAGCCCGAGTATTGAGATCTCTGTAAATATGTTTGATAGGAGGACAGTCCAATCTCAGCCATAGTCTTCTAGTTCTATGAAGCCAACCCTATAGATACTGAATAACCATGGAGAAACTGTTAGTGACCCATCCAATAACAAGCCTGGAGTCTCCATATAGACTAACGCCCTGTAGTTGAAGATTGGAGGCCGCAAGAAGTCCTCCCCATAGAGCCATGATTTCTACTTTGTTGTTGGTCCCATGCCGACCATTCCAATAGATATGAATCCTTTCAGACTTAGATACTTTAATCCAAGCACCACACCCCATGATGTCTTCCTCACATGCGCCATCAAAGTATATGGCAGGAATCGATATTTCATGTGGCCTGATGCGAAGAGAGGCATCCCTGACCCCGGCCACAGGCAGAGGTCTCCCATCGATCCACTTCATGATAGCAGAAAAAACATGTTTGATCCGGAAGGGTCTATTTTCAAAAATCAAAACATTTCTCGCCAACCATACTTCTCAGATGAGAAAGAAGGGAAGCGATTTAAATTTTCCATGCAATTTATCCCAATCATAAGCAGCAGATATGAAGTCCTCTGTAGACCACGCAGGCTCCATGAAATGTGAACTGAATAACCTCCACAACCTAGAAACCTCTGGACATAGAAAAAAGAGATGAGTAATGGATTCCAGATCACAACAGCATATAGCACATCTATTAGGTCCATGTTGGCCCCGCTTAACCAAGTTATCCCATGTGAGAACCTTCCCCCTCCAGACCATCCAGCCAAACAGAGTGATCTTTGTGGGAATTTTACGGTGCCAGAAAGGATAGAACATCCTTGAGGACTGACCCACATACAGAGAGTTGTTGATGCTCCGGTAGATGTCCTTCACAATCACCATATTATCTTTCAGCGGCCCATCCCAAACATTCTGATCACCCCCGTGTGACCAGCAAAAACCAGCACTTCTCAAAATGTTGCGGAATTGTTCCCATTCAACCGCATCAGCACCATCAAGGCCCAGCTGTTGAGCGGATTTGAAAACCGGGGCACCAAAGGACCACTTCAGAATAGTCTGCAATAGCAAATTAACACGCTTGTGAGCTAGTCGATGAAGGAGTCGAGGAGAAAGAACTGCATGTCGTGGAAGGGAAAAAATATTACGATAACTCAGAAGGATATGGCCGCCATCCCGGAATAACCATGAAAGTCAGTCTGCCACAAGACCCAAGACCTTTTTGAAACTCCACCAGATTGTCAAGATGGACCGAGGAAACGAGAGTTCCCGGCACATGAGACGCTATAGAACGTCGTCTTCAACATATTTGCTTCTAATAATAGTGTTCCATATGCCATTTCCTTTAACCGCCCTCCAAAAAGATTTTATAAGCAACGCCTTATTGAACACATGGGTGTTCAATATGCCCCATCCATCGTGGTCTTTTGGCCTACACAATACATCCAATTTGCAGAGATGGAATTTCCGCTCCAGATTAGGGTCCCCCCAGAGGAATTGGGTGATGGTCCTATTAATCAACAACACTATCTGCTCAGGAAAATAAAAAAGGTGTCCCCAGTAAACCACCATCTGAGACAAGAATGCCTGAATCATTATGAGTCTGCCACCTGTAGACAACCACCTGTGCGTCCATCTACTAATCCGCGATCTGAATCTGTCTAATAGCCACATCCAATCCCGAACCCTGTAGCCACATGGTTTAATTTGAAGCCCAAATAGGTAATGCCCTCAGCAGCCTGTTTAAAAGTAACTCCCTTGAAATCCACAATGAAAGAAATCTCCTGTGGATCACCATTTTCATAGAAAAGAAAGGACTTACTCTTGTTAATACCTAGGCCAGTGGTTGTTTCAAACCTCATTAGCATAAAGTGAATGTTAACCAGTGATTCCGAATAAGGTAGCCAAATAAGAGCAAGTCATCCACAAACAGTGAATGAGAAGAGGAGACAGAGTTGGAAAAGGAGAAACCCTTGATGTAACCATTATGCTCATCTATGTGCATGATCTTGCTGAAACCATCCATGATTAGGATGAAAATAAGAGGTGATAGCGCACAACCTTGTCTCAGACCTCTGCCAGCTTCAAAAAAATGAGTCGAGATACCATTGATAATGACTGCATATCTAACCGTAGAGATACATGCCATAATCCATCTAATAATCCTTATAGGGAGGCCAATCTTAAGAAGAACAAACCTGATATACGACCAGTCAAGGGAAACATATGCCTTCTGTAAGTCAACCTTCATCACAACCGCCTCCAACTTCTCCGAGTGCATAGAATGAAGCACCTCCTGGGCGATTGCGATAGCATCATGGATAGACCGCCCTTGTAAAAACCCGTATTGCTCCAAGGAAATGTGGGCCAATAAAGTACCTTTTATATGGTTTGCAATGATCTTTGATGTAATTTTATATAACACGTTACACAAAGCAATCGGCCTGAACTCAGAAAAACATTGTGGATCAGTCGCTTTAGGGATTAGAGCAATAAAAGTAGAGTTGATATTAGCGGGCATATGACCCCTGGTTTGGATTAGATCAACTATCTCCGTCAGTTCAACACCCATTAAATCATAAAAAAATATGAAAAACTTCGCAGGCCACCCGTCCGGCCCCGAACATTTATCCTGTTAGAAGTTGTGAAACTCCTGCAGGCCACCCAAAGTTGTGAAACACCTCACTAATAATATAAAGTATTTTAAGAGCAAGCCTGCGATTGATTGACGTCATCCATTAATGGCTGCCAACATACGGAGGGGACGCTAAGTATATCACAATAGAATGAATGAAGCTAAAGGTGGAAGCAGATCTGGTGTTCTGATTGCTTGTTTGTGGTTGTTTCTGAACCAACTATAATCATAATAATAATAATAAAATTATTTAAATTTATGTTTCAATCTAATATAAAATTTTAATACGCTTCATACCAAAAAAAACAACAAACTAATCAAGAGATCTTAATATATCCTTCGACTAAATACGTGCTTACTGGAATCAATGCCTCTCTTATAAAGGAATATAACCTCTATTCAACCCTTTGGTGTCTATATGGTTACAATTTGTATCTAGTCATAAACAAAACGAAACATGTTTAAGACATGAAGTCGTGTCCCTTATAAAAATGCCCACCGCTTACAGCACACTTCCATAGCTTTTCTTCTCACTTGTGTCGGTATGTATTGTAAATTATTCCTCAATAAATTGATTATAGATATAACCCGTTTAATTATCAATTTATTATTAAAAATAATATTATAATTATTAAAAAAATTAATAAAGAAAATAAATAAATATAAATCAAAGTAAATAAATTAATAATATTATTTATAGCTATCCTGAATGGTTAAATATGTTTGTTATCTCCCTGACAACATTTAATTGTTTAGGAGTGATTTAATATGTTTGTTATCTCCCTGACCACATTTAATTGTTAGGAGTGATTTAATATTAATATTATTAATATAATAATTTCATAAAAAAATATTATTATATTGGCATTCATTTTAACTCTCAAAATAAGAAAAAAAAAACCTGCAGTTAAAACTTAAATTGCAATTATAAATTTATTACCACAAGAAATGAACCTCTACAACAGGCCTGATCAATTACGTCATGCTTTGCAATTGTCTTAGAGCCTTACTTTTTCCGTCATCCTCATAGAAAAAGGAGGATGAAGGTGGTATTTTCATTAATATAATATAATTTTTATCTGAATTTTTTTATAATAAAAAATATATATATAATTATAATTTATGTAAAAATATATCATATAAATTATTAAATTTAAAATATTAATATTAATCAAACATATTTAATTAAAATTATATATATATATATATGATAAATTTATTTTATTATATAAATCAAAATAATAGTTTAAATTTAAATATTTTATCTATATAGAAATGTTAAATTTATTTAAATATAAATAATATTATTAATAATTAGTATATATCTCTTTTAATTAAGATCAGAGGACAATCAAAATTTACAAAATATAAATATGTTTTTCAAATTGTGAAGAAATTTGTATTTTAAGAGATTTTATTTTTTGAATATTTAATAAATTTTAAATTAAAATGATTTTTTGAATATTTAATAAATCTTAAATTAAAATAGATTTATGATGATTAAATAATTTTTAACCAGATTAATAAAAAGAACTTAGCTCAAATAATTAATAAATAAAACCAGTTATATATAAACACTGACCTTACAAACTTATATACATGAAAAATTTTGAATTCATTTTATATTTTTAAATTTATGAAAATAACTTTAAAATATCATAGTGAGAAAGTTTCAAATCTAAAAAGCAGATTTTAAATTATACTTACCTGTATCGCATCACGTCTCTTATGTAAGCACTGACCACACAACTTATAGACATGAAAATTTTAGAAAGTAGTTTTAAAATATTATAATGGGAAAATTTCAAATCTTAAAAACATATTTCAATCTCGCAGCTCGTCTCCTCTCTATGTAAGCACAAACTTAGATATGAATATTTTGAATTCATTTTATATTTTAAATTTTTTTAAATAATTTTTTAATTTTGTCTTTTACCTTTTAAAAAATTACTATGTAAATTTGAATTTTGAATAATTTAACAGTTCTTTCCATGAAGAATCCTATAACATAGGAGATACCATGTTTAAATATATTTAAAATTGCACAAAATCTTATGAATATTATTCCTTAATTTAAAAAAAAGAAAATAACGACAGTAAAAACTTTTACTTATCCACAAAAACATATAAATATAAGATAAAACTCAAATAGGAATAATAAATTTAAAATTGTGCAAACTCGAATCATGATACAAACTTTTCTCAAACAAAATCATATGAAAATATCAAAAGCCAAATCCTTTTCGTACCAGGTGAGCATATTGGCCTCCTCCTGTAGCACCGTATATTAGTCACGTGCTGTATATCAATGCAACTTGTATTTGTTGTCGCTGATAGCATCTTTCGTCTTTTTCATAAAGGATAGACCGTCTTTATCACGGAAGACAGTGACTGGGGTCCTGGGGACCATGCCTACTGTCTTTTCATGAACAATATAGCCTCTCTTTATCTTGGAAAAATGTGGGTGGGGACCATGCCAGACCGATTATCTTCCACTTTCACTGCATTATTATTTAGCCGACTGGGTGGGCCCAGCCCTTACCCACTGAGATGCTCCTTTTCCTCGACTAATAATACATTTTTATTGCATGTGCGGAATTTGGGTTTGCATCGCAGAGATCACATGCTCAGATCTAGAAAGTTTAAATACTTGTATTTGTTCTCTTCTGTGTAACCACTGTCTCACTTTCTTTTGCATTCCATTCATTCATTCTCTGTGAACTTCAGTGCCTCTAGCCTCCTTCCTTCACCCAGTAATTCATTGAGTTGATTCCACAAAGCATTAAGAGTGAGCTATGCCTACTTCTACTCATTCGAGGAGGAACGTCCCCAAAAGAGGGCAGGTGAAGGCAACCATTGCCTCTTCCCTCGCCCACTCCATCAGATCGCTGTTAAAACCGACTAAACCCTTCAACTATTCTATGGCTTCCACTTCCGCTTCCTCTTCTCCGTCGACTGCAGATGGTTTCTGGGTAAAATGATTGAGGTTGCAGATCAAAATGTACTTATCTCTAGAATGTTAATACAGAAGAAAGCTTCCTCCATTACCATTACCATTACCATTACCAGTGAAGTGATTCAGAAGCTAAAATCAGAATCGAATCCTTAGATATGGGCCAAATCATTTGCTCACTTGCCTTACCCTGTTTCTCGGATTTGGAGCCGTGCAACACCAGTAGAGTTTGCTCTGTACAGATTAACTACATATGAAGAGGGGAATTATTTTCTGCTGAAAAGCTGCAAATACAAAAGTTTGTTGATTTCATCTTTTGAGTGGAAAGAAAGGGCATTTTCATATCAATCTCCTTAGCTTGTCTCTTTGAGAGATCTGTACATTTCCCAATGATCAAATGTTATGGGAATAAAAGGAATTTTTGATATTAATCTCCTTGGCTTCTCTCTTTGAGAGATTTGTACATTTGTCAATGATCAAATGTTTGATTTCAATGTTAATATTTTTTGATATTAATCTCCTTGGCTTCTCTCTTTGAGAGATTTGTACATTTGTCAATGATCAAATGTTTGATTTCAATGTTAACATTTTTTATCAACTCTCCTCCGTGTTTTGTTTTTAGTCGAGCTCTGTTCTGCTCACATTTTATTGCAAAATGTAAGCATGCCTTACAGTTTCATGATGCCATAACAAGTCCACAAGTCCAACTTTATAAGGTTAATTGTATGTATTGGTAGAATGTGCAAAGTTGAAGATGTGAGAAGGATGTTGGACTTTTTCATACAAGTTTGGTGATTGTAAATTAAGTTTAGTAAATATAATTGCAGGTTTTTTGTTTTTTTGTTTTTTTTTATTCTTGTTCATGATTTCAGACACTGGTGGCCACTATATTTCAGAGAAGGGTGACCATTATATCAGGGAATATTTGTATCAGACAGCCAGCTCAACCATGGACCTTGAACCTGACCTTCAGAGTGGTGAGAGAATTGATTTTAGTGATCTTTCAATAACAAAATGCTTTAACGACAATCTTCTGGATTAAATATACTGGCAAATTATAACTCTTCTAGCAATATTTTTATTGAGAAGAGTTTGCACTGGTGTATAGTGAACTTCACAAAACATGAAGGATCACAAAACTGTAGGGAAAAATTGGCTTTCTATGTACTTTTATCTTGGGCATTGAAATTTTTTAGAGTTTGCATTTTTTTTCTCTCATTTTGTTATCAAGTTTCTTTTGAAAATGATTTTCTTTATCATAATTCAAATAAAATTTTAATAATTGTGTACAGGTGGCAATGTGTACATGTTGTACATGTGGTGTTGTCTACACATTTTGCACGTGGTATTGTGTACAAGTGGCAATGTGTACATGTTGTACATGCAGTACTGTTGTACATGTGGTATTGTGTGCATGTCGTACATGTTCTGTTGTGTACATGTGTTATTGTGTGCATGTCATACATGTTGTGTTGTGAACATGTGGTATTGTGTATGGGTATTATGTAGTTGTTGTGTTGCGACATGTGCATTTGTTGTATTGTATAAGTGTATGTATATGTGTTGTGTTGTACACCAGGTGTAGGTATATGTATTGTGTTGTGGTGTACACCAGGTGTAGGGGTATGTATTTTGTGGTGTTGTACACTGTGTGTGGATGTATGTGTTGTGATGTATATTGTGTGTATGTGTATGTGACTAAAGAGAAAAGAAGTACTATGTACTTGTAGAATGTGCAAACCGATCTAGTGTGTGTACGAAAAGGACAAAGGTAGAAGCAAAGAACTGATTGAAGGATAAGTATCAATGTTTTATTTCAATTTTTATTATGTGTGTGATCTATGACTCTGATATATGATGGTTATATGTGATTTATGATTTTGATTTATGATGGTTGTGTTTTAAGCTAATCAGATGTGATATGTTTATACATGATGATTTGATCAAACAACTAGTTTGACTTGTTGTGACAGGAAATTAATAGATTTGCAGGAGTACCTTATTGACAAGCTACCAATGAGGTATGATTTGAATTTATTTCAATTTATTTTGAATCTAATGGAAATTATGTGCCTAGTATAGGAAAGCATGGAAATACCTAGTTGGGTGGTTGGAACTAACTACAAGAATGTTAGTAGTAGCAATGCAAGGAATTAGGACATGCAACAATATGTTAGTAAAGCACTTCAGGAGCAGGGTCATTCTAGGACATTGGTAACCATAGTGTGCATTGATTTCCACGAGCATGTTGTGACAGGTATGGTGGTTTTAAGCCAGGGATATGCCTTGGCTTTTGGATCTTCCAATGCACGAAAACCTTGCCAAGGGAGGGGTCACCCGAGGGATTGTGTAGCAGAGAAGGGGATCCACACAGAACTTGGAAGGTGTGTGATTGCATGGAAGGGGGTGACCAAATTGCACGAAGGACTGTGTAGCAGAGAAGGGAAGGTCGAAATACATTTATTTTAGCCATTAACATTGCTAGATGGAATTAGAAGCACATTGGGAGTGTTCCCTGAAATAATGAGCTGATAACTTTTCACTGAGAATAAAAGTGGCGTAGGACTAGAGTTGTGTACATTGGATGCAAGTTTTACTTTGCCAGTGGTAATCCAGGTGGCTCCAGACACCCTCAAGAGAATAAGAGAGCTCGTAAATGGTCAAAATTCAAAGTCATCGTATTTCTCTCAAACTAGGTTCAAATTGAAGTGCTCGTCACCCTGATTCCCAAAGTGCAAACAAATCTCCAATCTGAGGTCGTATGAAGAAGTTAGAGCAAGTCAAAGTTGCGTTCAAAGATAGGCAATGGGCCAAGTTTAAGTGTCCTGCAATTTCACCGTCAACCGGCAGGGAACTTAGCACCCAAGAAGCAGGCGAATTTGTTTGATACTTAGTTTGCCCAATAACCTCTGGGTTCGAGAATTTTTAAAAATATTTTATAGTTTTAAAAAATATAAAAAATATAAAAAAAAATAGGGTCGAAGGGTGGCCAAACCCCGCCGACCCCTCCGTAACTGTATTGATACATATGTATTAAATTAACCGTAGGGCCGGGGCCCATGACTCTGACCCGAGATCCCGTCCATGGTTCAATGGTCATGGCCCTTTTAATATAGGCCGGCGGGAATTAAACCCGCCCGGCCATGTAGGCCAGGCCGATCCACAGGTGGCCCAAGTAATACAACAAACCATAATTAAAAAAATGTGCCCACCATATTACAATGAAAACAACGGAGGGTTGGGTTGGGGCTGCATGGTGCGAACCCCACCCATTACTATATTTCACTAAAAAATATACAACTCCATTTTTGGAGGGAGCTGGATTTGAACCCGACCTGCCTCCATGTTATCTGCCAACGACACAAACAGACCACCAGCGAAGCTTTAATAGCTCCGCCCATCCTCATACATAAGACCCTTTTGCATGCAGTGCGCGGAGGAGACAACGGAGGGCATGTGAGCATGGGAGGGCGGAACCATGACCCCACAAAGGTGTGGAACCAAGCCCCTGGAATCTTGGGGAGCATCAAAAGATTCCCTGAGGTGCAAAAGTTGTAGAAGTCAGAATTTGATAAAATTTATGTTGATTTTACACCTCTCGGCAATAGGAATTCGATGGTGACGTCTGTTTCAGTAACGGAGCTTCCCATTTTTCAGCCCTTTTCCAGATTGGAGTGATGGTGTAAGATTCTCAAATGTGGACAATCGATTTTATGCCTCTTGACACCACGAATTCAATGGTGCAACTAGATTTGGCAACTAAGAATCCACTTCTTCAGCGAAATTCAGAGGTTGAGGTATATGTAGTATTGATATCATGTACCTCTTTTATCATTTGTTGTGAGATGTAATATGTTTTTTTTAGGTCCTTGCTTGATGTATGTTGCGGGATCTATGTTTCTACTTCATGTGAGATGTATTCGCCATGGATTGTTATGATCCCTATGTAACCTTGTTGAAGGGATCCTCATCATCACCTTGTGTGAGATTATGTCATGTTGATAGGAGGCCTATTGTGAGTGATAGTTCATGTAGTGGAACGTCTTGTGGAGAGAAAAGTCACTCATGTTGAGGGCATATATCCTTGTATGAAAGAAAACATAGTCCATGTACATCATCACCATTTCTAGCACTGTTGAAGCGGCCTAACCCATCTTGATACCATGCCCGGAGACATATTCCAATTTAGACGAGCTCCGTTATCAATGTCTCATGTTCTTATGTTGTTGATCGTTGTCTTGTTCCTCTTACTTAAAGCATGCATGTGTGTTCTTTTAATGAACTTTTCAGTGCAATTATAACCACATCATAGAAGTAAAAGATCATGGGTAAATCCGGTAGATGACGGACCCGGATCAAGATGGTATAAGAGCAGTCTTCTCGTTGATTTCAATTATGAGTGTGAACAACAATTGAACGTGCAACAATGGAGGACGAAAAAGACATATATGAGGCCATGTCGAGGATATCCAAAATGGTGGACATAATGTATGACACTTATGAGAAGGGAGTAGAGGAAGAGGAGAAAGAAAGATTAGAGAACGATGCTTCATCCACACCTTCTAGTTCTTATGCATCTTCTTCTTCGCCTTCATTGTCTTCTCATCATTCAAATGAGGAGATCAACCATAGTCTTCGAGAAGAGAATGTTGAATTAAGGAGGCTACTACAAGAAGAGAAAGAAGAGAAGCAGAGATTGAGCTTCAGTTGCAAGCCGCGGAAGAGGCTTTGGAGGAATTGAAGCGCAAAGAAGCCATTAGGGGAATTTTGAGGTCTAAAATGGGCCTCCTAAGGAAATTATAAAATAATAGTGGAAAAAATCTAATAAGATTTGATGACATCATCAATTTTTAGAGGAAAAAATGAAAAAACTACTTTTTCAATTCATATTTTCAACTTATCTCCCAAAGTTTTTACTCAAATTTCGAGCGGGAGTACTCGTTGGATGCGGAATTTAATTCCTTATCCAAGGAGTACCCATGTTGCATACTTTCGATGGGTCCTACTACACGAAAAATGAGAAATACATTAAAAAACGTGATTACAATCACGTTTTTTATGTATTTCTCATTTTTCGTGTAGAAGAGTTCATCGAAAGTATGCAACATGGGTACTCCTTGGATGAGGAATTAAATTCCGCATCTAACGAGTACTCCCGCTCGAAATTTGAGTAAAAATTTTGGGAGATAAGTTTAAAATACGAGTTGAAAAAGTAGTTTTATTATTTTATTATTTTTTAATATTTTTACTTTTTTACTCCAAAAATGGTGAATCATCCATTATAGATGACATCATCATCTTGAATCCTATTGGTTGTTATAAAGTTTATTTTTGTTGTACATTTTTCTTATGAGGCCCATTTTAGACCTCAAAATTCCCCTAATGCATCATCACATGTTTCTGAATAAAAAATTTGAGGTAAACAATGTTGACTTATCTTTAGTCTTATCTTCACATGTTATTATTTCTGTTGGAAACGTGGAGATACCCATTACAGGAACTGGCATGAGACTCCTTACCAAAATGGGGTACAAAGGAGGAGGACTTGGTGTGAATGGCCAAGGAATAGCTCAGCCATAGGAGGTTGTGCAGAGACCTCGATTCACAGGTTCGAGATACACTGAAGAACAGTGCTCAAAGGTGTCAAAAGCTTCCAATACATGGTTGAAACCATTGGGAAAAGATAACGATGGGAATACTTCACCATCATCCTATGAAAACGCACATTACATAGAAGGAGTTGAGGCAAGCTCTTATCACCATGATTGCACCAGAGACCAACAAGAAAGGTATAACAAGTCTCGGTATTCTAATGTTCATTTTGATTACAAGCATGTCACTAACAATGAACATAGATCATGGCATAAAAAAACATGTCGTTTTCGTGGATTACATAACCATGTATTTGCTAAGTGTTGGAAAATAATGGCAACACTAAAGAGGATGAGGCATGAAAGGCCTTCTCCACTGCAGGAAAAGAAGAAGGTAAATTAGGTCTGGAGGAAGAAGATCAATTGCATTCATTGCGACAGAAGTGGCCATCAAAGAGCCACATGTTGGAGGCTCCATCCAGAGTAGCGTCTCAAGGGAAAAGTGTCCATACATGAACCATTTGGAACAGTGGTTCGACAAGAGAATGCGCCACAGAGAGATGACCCATTCAATTTGATAAGTGAGAGATGGTTTTTCTAGGTGTGGTAGTGTGTTTTGGCCTAATTTTTGTAAATCATGTGTGGAAATCAAGGAAATTTTTAAGGATGGAAATTTATCTTAAAGTTTAGAAACCTTGGCGAATCTTACCAGTCCCTAATATGCAAATTGAAAAATGTTTGTCAATATTTTTTGTAAAAAAAAAATTATTTATAATGATTTTATATTAGGCTATATAAAAGTTTGGCGATTTTTAAGGTAAAATAATTTTATACTATAAAAATGTGGGTGAATCATTTTTAGAAAAAATGGAAATTGAAGAATCTTTTTTTTGGAAAAAACATCAAAAATTAGCCCACCTGCGAATATTAGCCTCTAAATTTTTCCCTTGTTGAAATTTAAAATGTAAAAGTGATGATGTGTTTTCCATCACTTGTTAAGCAACAATGATGTTTCGGCCTTGTATTGATAGCTGAGGTATTGATTCCATTTTGCTGTAAACTTGACCATAGAGTATGAGTTGTAAACTTGTGGCAAGTATGGGATGCTTGGGTCATAGTTGGTCATGTAATTAAGCATGTAATTTGTGTACTACATGTTTGCAGGGGATGCAGGTGTCGGCTCATCGCTTATGGCTCCGAAGGACAAAGGTGAAGGAGAATGAAGGGTGAACTTTCATGACACTTGTGGTGCAAACAAGGTACAAAGCAGCTGCAGATTTTTTTCGTGCTTTTGGTGGACCAAAAGCTCCTCAGTGGGGAGGATTGATCCAGGTGGCTCCAAACACCCTCAGGAGACCCAGAGGGCTCAGAAATGGTCAAAATTCAGAGTCATCAGATTTCTCTTGATCCAGGTTTAGATTGAAGTGATCGTCGTCCTGATTCCAACAGTGCGAACAGATCTCCAATCCGAGGTCATATGAATAAGTTAGAGCAAGTCAAAGTTGCAATCAAAGTTAGGCAGTGGGCCAGGTTTAAGTGTCTTGCAATTTACAAATTTTAAAAATAGTCTATAGTTTTAAAAAATAAAAAAATAAAAAATATTAGGGTCGACGGGTGGCCAAACCCCGTCGACCCCTCCGTAACTATATTGAAACATATGTATTAAATTAACCGTAGGGTCGGGGCTCGTGGCTCTAACCTGGGACCCTGCCCACAGTTCAATGGTCATGGCCCTTTTAATATAGGTCGATGGGAATTGAACTTGTCTGGCCACGTAGGTCGACTCGATCCATGGGTGGCCCAACTAATACAACAAACCATAATTAAAAATGTGCCCACCATATTACAATGAAAACAACGGAGGGTTGGGTCGGGGCCACATGGTGTGAACCCCTCCCATTACTATATTTCACTAAAAAATATACAACTCCATTTTTGGAGCGGGCAGGATTTGATCAACCCTACTCGCCTCCATGTTATCTGCCAACGACACCAACAGACCACCGGCGGAGCTTTGATAGCTCCACCCATCCTCATACATAAGACCCATTTTCATGCAGCATGTAGAGGAGGCAACGGAGGGCGTGTGAACGTAGGAGGGCAAAACCACAACCCCACAGAGGTGTGGAACCATGCCCTAGGAATCTTGGGGAGCATCAAAAGATTCCCTGAGGTGTAGAAGTTGTAGGAGTCAGAATTCGACAAACTTTATGTCGATTTTACACCTCTCGGCGATAGGAATTCAATGGTGATGTGTGTTTCAGTAGTAGAGCTTCCCATTTTTCTGCCCTTTCCAGATTGGAGTGATGGTGTTAGATTCTCAAATGTGGACAATCAATTTTATGCCTCTCGACACCACGAATTTGATGTTACGGCCAGATTCGGCATGTGAGCATCCATTTCTTTAGCCAACTTCAGAGGTTGATGTATATGCAATATTTATATCATGTACCTCTTTTATCATTTGCTGTGAGATGTAATATATTTTTCGTAGATCCTTTCTTGATGTATGTTGCAGGATCTATGTTTCTACTTCAGAGATGTATTCGCCATGGATTATTATGATCCCTATGTAATCTTGTTGAAGGAATCCTCATCGTCACCTTGTGTGAGATTATGTCATGTTGATAGGAGGCCTATTGTGAGTGAGATTTCATGTAGCGGAAGGTCTCGTGGAGATACAAGCCATTCATGTTGAGGGCATATATCCTTGTATGACATAAAACATAGTCCATGTACATCATCACCATTTCCTGCACTATATTAAGTGACCTACCCCATCTTGACACCAGGCCCAAAGACGTAGTCCAAATTGGAAGAACTCCGTTATAAACGTCTCGTGTTCTTATGTTGTTGATTTTTGTCTTGTTCCTCTTACTTAAAGCATGCATGTGTGTTCTTTTAATGCTCTTTTCAGTGCAATTCTAACCACATCACAAAAGTAAAAGATCATGGGTAAATCTGGTAGTTGATGGACCCAGATCAAGTGGATTATGGACTTCCTTGGAATGAGTTGAATCTTGGTACTACTTTTGAGGGTGGAGGTGTGAGCCTCTGGATTCCCTTATTGACTGATGTGACCATTGTATCCTTTTATTTGCTAGTTGAGCAAATGTGCATATGTATATATGTGTATATTATTGTAAATATTGTATCGATTTGTGTTATAAAATCTCCATAGACATTATGATTATTTGTTGGTTGAAGAAAATGTGTGTGTATATGTGTTTTTTATTGTAAATATTGTAATGAATTGTGTTATAAAGCTCCAGTAAACTGTATGATTGTCATGCTTTCAGCAATGGTCATTGTAAATACTGCAATGAGTTGTGTTATAAAGCTCCATGGGCAGTATGTTTTTTTCAGTGGTTTGTTGGTCATAAGTGTCATAGAACACCAAGGGCGATGTTATCCCGAGGGGGGGGGTTTCTTTAACAATCCTTGGTTGATTTTCATGTAAAAAAATATAAGACCAAGGTCATGGGACATTTATTCCAAGTTGAATAGCGGGGAAAATATCCTAGTGGATGTCACTTCAGTTTATTAATGGCTATGGAAATTGGCAAAGACATTAGAAAAGAGGCATTAATTGGTATTTATTTATGAAAATAAAGGAAAATAGGAGAATGGGAGATGAAATTTCACATAATTGAATGAGAAGGAGATTGAAGGGAAAATGATGGAAAATGGTGAAATTAGAGGCCTCAATGATAAAAATGATTATGAGGATCAGCTCATGGTTTTTGTCCATGTTAGCTTTGGTCAATTTAGTTTTTGAGCTCTCTCTATTCTTTCATACTCTTGCACACTTAGAGAAATATTGGAGCATGCTTGGAGCACTCTAGTTTCATTGGATTTGTAAAAGAAGGTAAAGGAAAGCATACTACAATGAGATTGCTTTGCAGGTAACGAGTTGCATGTATGGTTTCCTTGCTAGTTTTAGCATGCATCGTACATACATGTGGTTTCTTGGTTATGTGTTTTCATTGGCATGGAGGAATGCCTAGAATGAAAGTGGTTTCCCAGCCTTGCCATTTCCTGGATAGCCATGGTGTTGTTGGTTTCCAACTTGATTGCTTTTTATTGGTGCTCATGTTCCTTATGGTTGTGAGTTGATTTACTATTTCTTGGAGCCTTGGTTCTAAAAATGCTTTAAAAGCCTTGGAACAACTTGGGTTGAGTTACTAGTCCAGGAAGCCTTGGTTGGAAAAATGCTCTGGAGCCCTTGGTGGGTTGAGTTACTAGTCCTGGAGCCTTGGTTGGACGAACACTCTAGAGCCATGCGACAATTGTGGGTTGAATTACTAGTCATGGAGTTGGGTTGGAACAAACGCTCTAGAACCCTGGACAGTTTGGGTAGAGACCAATCTGTTGATGTTAGTGATGTCCGACCATGAGTTGGAATCACTTGCTGAGGGTTGAGGTGGTTTGGCCTTCGTAAGCCCTGGTTCGGATTTGCTTGGTTTATTCCATGAGATCTCACATTCATGCTTGGAATATGGCATAGAGATGATTGGTTTAAAGAGAGATTTGGTTCAACCCAATATATGGTTGGGTGGCACATGGAAGTCCCTGAATTGGTTATATTTTGAATATGTTAATAAGAGTTATTTCCTCTTGTATTCTATGATTAAATGTACTTGTTATGATATGGCTTTTATGGTTGTTCTTTCATTGTTATTATTCTGGTTATATGCTAGTTATAAGCATGGTTTCATGACAGATTCTAGTTATGGCTCTTATCATGTTTTGATTGGTAAATTATTGGCTATTGAATGCATCATCTAATAAATGTTATGAAAGCTATTATGAGAGGGAATTAGGCCTTATTGACTATTTTTAGATAAGTATCGGACCCATGTTTAAATATCCATTCATGACCTGTATTTTACATGCTTTCCATGTGTTTGACGAAATTAATGTCATGGTTAAGCTTGGTTAGGTAAAGTTATTCACTAAGTTTTGTGTTAGAGGCTTTGTATTTGTGTCATTTATTGCTTTGGAAAGTTTCATAAAGTTATGGGAAATAATTTGGATTCTAGCCCTAAGAAAGTGGCACAAGATTTCGCAGTTGTAGGCATAAAACTAGGAAATTAGTATTGCAGTCACTCCCTTGCATGTGTATGCATGCGACTAGAGGCCTGCAGTTGCATGGATGCAGGCTCGTGCATGTGACAGAGAGTTTAGGTTAGTGAAAAAGCACCCTGACTCAGGATTTGGGCACCTGGAGGGGTGGCTTAGCTCTTGGGGGTCTTATAGCTCCCGAGGAAGGTCATTAAATTTTCAGTTTGTCAATTCTACTACCTTAACTGTACTTAGGAGGTTGAGTCATATCATAGTAATGCTTTATCACATATTTACCCCGGTGGACTGGTGAACTTGTGTAAGTGTGGGAGGAGGGTGTTGCACCTCCTCGATGTCCGAGTTTGTTAACTTGCCTCCTATCTTCATCATTAATATCTCTGACTCCAATCAAAGAAATTGTCGATTTGTTCATGCACTAAGCCTATCCAATTTGTGCTCCGTTTTTGCTTCACTATCATTCTTCTCTTGCTCCAATAATGTCACTATTTTGTCTAACATTTCATACATCCCCAATATATTATTGATGATTCTCTTTGATGTCTTCCTCCAATGCTTGAAATCCTTAGGTGCCTCACTTCCCACCATTTCTACCTGTGCCTTCTTCCACGACAATGATCTCCACTTCACAAACAACAAATTCATATTTTTTGACTTGGCATCCTTAATTTCTTACCTCCCCTCCCTCCCAAGCAGAGGATCCTCCTTCTATCATAATTAAATATGGAAAAGGGGGAGACATCACTTATATTTTCAAAATTAATGAATGAGAATTTGAAGCTTGATGGATCTAGTTGGCATTAATGTGAATTTATTATCGGATCTCTCTCTACCACATACATTATGCTTAGGAGGACCACCGACTTTTAAACCGAGCCACCTTCTCTTGTCATCTCTCCAGGTATGAGATCTTTCATGCATGTAATACAACAGGTGGAGGATGGATTGAGATCTGTTTTGTCCTCTTGGTTATGTCTCATGTTATCTGTTGGATTGGATTCTCATTAATTCCATTTTCAGTGCATATAATATACTCGAGTTCCCAAGGATATTCATTTGATGATAGTTAGTTATGGGATCAACACATATATCCTTTCTCCATCCTACAAAATTAATACCCTTTTTTTCCAGGCGCAAGCCTTGATTTTCCAGCGTGTCTACCACTAAGTTGAGATGTCTAAGGACGTGGATGAGTTGTATAATCCACCAATATGCAATTCTCTAGAAAATAGGTGGAAAACTTAATCATGGTTCTAAGATTGACTTCGAGACTTGTTGGATAACCATCATCGAGTCCCTTGTAATCAACAATTTTTGAATTCTCGAGCCCTCGCTAATTCCAAGCCTTTCCATAATTCCCAAAACTCTTCCTAGTTATTTATTTCCCATCCAAGACCCAAGGAAAAGGTGTATTCTAGATTTTCTTCAGGACTGTTTGATGTGCCTCCCACTTCTACCACCCCGAGGTTTTCTTTAGAGGCTCTGTCAAAAGTGAGGATTGGACTAGGTTGTCTAGTTTTCCAGTTTCAAAATTCATCCTCCCGCAATCTCAATCGGGTGAAACTAATGGAGGAAGGTTTCAGAGTGAATTTGATAGCATGATCATATAATTTTGGTTAATTTATCCATTCTCCCTCTTCAGTAGTCATTTCGACCAGGCCCTCTGTCTTTAATCCTTTTCCCCCATGTGTTTTTGAAAGTAGGCATTGTGCTTTTATATAAACTCTACATGTAGACAACACTTTGTCTTAGAATATCACCTTATTCCTCTCCAACCGTATCATCCTACAAAAGAAATTTGGTTGTGCACTCCAAGATCTTTTCACTGCCAAAGATTTGCCTGTATCTTTGTGAACATTTCTCTTCCACATCTCAAACAACTATGTCCAGTTCCTTGGAATGTTAGAAATAATGAAAAAAATTTCAAATGCCAATCTCCATACAAGTTCCACAAAGAAGGTGCAATGATGAAATAAGTGTGGAATCGACTCCTCTTATGCCTTGCAAAGGACGCACCATGATGGGCCTTGAATATTTCTCCTTCTCAAATTCTTTGTTGTGAGAATATTTTGGCGTGTTAGGACCCAACAAAAGGAATTAATTTTTTCAATGGCATCATCCTTCTAGATAATTTTCCATAGTATCATGTTTTGGGGATGTCGGAGGGTGCTAAGTAGTAAATTATAACCCTCTTTGACTGTGTATTGTTGTGATTTTATTGTTACCCACTTTCTTGAATCAAAAGCTCCATGAGAGAGAGGTGAAAAACATTTCAATAAAGACATGAAATGGCTCCATTTCCCAGCCAATTGGGCAAGGATATATGGGCATTGCCACCCTGACCATATCCTAGATGAATTCCAAGATGAAATATCCCTTATTATTTTAATTCCTTTACTCTTAAACCATTCAACAAGGGGCCTCCCCTCTTCTTATTCCAATTATACTAAAGTTGTCGGGATCATGTCCTTTCGAAGGATAATTTGCGCTCCATCTCCGACAGTCCACCCAAAATTTTGTAAAATCACCGGTGCCACAACTTTTCATATGCGACATATTTTGGATCCCTTACCTTCCCATTGCAGATTCTCTTTCCTTAGTATCATGTTCTTGTTAAAATATTTTCTGAGGAAATATTCCTTCCACCAACCATTGGTATCTGAGATTAACTTCCACACTATTTTGGCTCCTATAAAGAGATTCATATACAAGGGGTCCTTGATTCCCATCCCTTCGTGCTCCTTCGGGATACGAATTACATTCCAATTTAGAAGGTGAAATTTATTCTCACTATCCTTTCTTCCCTTCCATAGAAATTTTCTGATCAAGGAACTAATTTGGAGAAGAACACACATAGGAGCTAGTAATCCTGAACCTAAGTATAATGGAAGAGCCAAAAATATTGATTTAATCAAGACATCTTTTCCAGGCAGGTTAAGCTATATTGCACCCCATCAATGAATATTTTTATAAAATTTGTGCAACATGTCTTCCTAGTCTTCCTTTGAAGAGGAAGTTAAGGAAATGGGCATTCCTAAATATTTGAAGGATTTATATTTGGTTTGGATAGAAAACCCCAAAACTATGGAAATATCGTGCAATTTTACATCTGAGAAATTCCATCTGAAGAGTTGAATTTTTTGTTTATTAAATTGACCACATGACAACTCCAAATATAGATCTAACTCAATTTTGAAACTTTTTGCTATAATTTTGGAGGCTCCTCCCAACAATATTGTGTCGTCTGCAAACTTCTAATGCTTGATATTTTTAAAATTTATAGTGATGTTGATGTCTAAAAAGGAGTCGAGGCTTCTTTCCTTTTCAAGATTCCTGATGAGACTTTCGGCCACCAGAATATACAACAGGGGTGACATGGGGTATCCTTGTTGAATACCCCTGGAGGATTTGAAGAAGGGAGTTGGCCTTCCATTTATTAAGGGGAAAATCTAGGGAGAGTCTACATGTGCTTTTATCTAGGAAGAAAATTGAGTACAAAAGCCCATTTTTTTAAGAATGAGAAAGAGATAAGAGTGACACACCCAGTCAAAGGTGTTTTTCATATCCAATTTGATGACGAAGCCTAGTTCTCCCTCATCCTTATTGGTGTGAATTTCTCCCTGAATGAGGATTATGTTGTCTATTATAAATCTTTGCTTGAGAAAATCTCCTTTATTCTATGATATGAATCTTAGAAGAATCTGCTTTAGCCTGCTAGCAATGATCTTACTCATAATATTTTATGAGGCGTTGCGTAATGATATTGGGCGAAAAAACAGAAAATTTGATGGATTGGTTTCTTTTGGAATGAGGGCAAGAAAGGAGGAGTTTTTTATCCCACCTATCTTATTTTTTTCCAATGACCAATTTAACATCCCGAGGAGATCTCTCTTTATCTCATTCCAGCACAACCTCTAAAATTTGATGATGAAACCATCTGGGTCAGGTGCCTTGTCCAAATCCATACTCCACATGGCCTCAACCACCTCCTATTCCTCAATCTTTCGGAATAAACTTCGATTATATTTGTATGATACTTATGGGGCGAATGTGTTGAAGAAACATTTTTCCTTATCATAATCTAACTCACCACCAACTCTGTATAGAGCTTGGAAATTATAGGCTTCCTGCTTAATTTCTGAAAAAGAGGTGACCCTTTCCTATCTTTCTAGGGCTATTTCCCTTACACTATTCCTTACTTCCTTGACCTTGGTTTTCTTTTGAAAATAATTTGTGTTCTTATCCCCTAACTTAATCCATGTGGTTATTTATTTAAGGGGCAGATACTCCTCCTATTTTCTACACTTTTGGAAGTAATGGGCGTTTAGTTCTTTCTCCCTTTCTAAATGACTTTCGGTAACCTCACAATTCTCCATAATTGTGATGTGCTAATCCATTTCTTTCAATATTATTTCTCTTTTTTTTCCTGGAGGAACAAAGGAGTCTTTGACCCATTTTCGCAACACCCTTTTGACCTCCCTCAATCTTGACTTGCACAAAAAAGCAGGTGATCTTGTAATATTTAGATTCCATGCTTCCTTTATAGTATCCTTCACTCCTTCTTCTCTTAGACAAAATGGATTTAACCTTAAGGGGATTGGTCCCAATTCTTCGCTTATCATCTTGATTGGGCGGTGGTCTAATTTTCCCTAAGGCATGATCTCTGAAAAAAAAATCATCTCGATAATACCCACGAAATGTGTATTAGGAAGCGGTCTAGTCTTGCAATGATGTGTTCTTCCCCAAATCTTCTACTTTTCCATTTAAACCTCCCTCTTTATGTCTTGACATCAATCAGATACCACTCTAATAATAGATCCTCTAATCTCTCTTTGAACGGATCACAAACTAGCGAACCTCCCTTATTTTCATGTGAAAATATCGTAGTGTTGAAATCTCCTCCAACTATATAATTTTGATGTCATCATGATTGTTTTAATAATATGATATTATTCCAAAAATTTCCTTTTCCCCATATATGACCAGATCATATATATTCACCAGTGTAATTTTTTCCTCGTTGCTTATTTCTTCCATCTCCACTGCTATCTAGTTCATTGTCATATGCGCCACTTTGACTATGAATGTGTACTTGTGTCCCAATACGTGCCTAGTCCACCAGATGCTCCCCTTGACCTTTAAGCGATCCCTCCACTATCTTTCCAGAAAACTTGGAGGATTCCATGAGCTCGACATCATCTAGCTTCATTTTTTTGTAAAAACACAATTGTAGGCTTATTCATCCTAATCAAATCCTTTATTGCGAGGGATATTTTGGGGTCACCCATTCCCCTCACATTCCATCATATCAACTTCATCATTTTTTATTTGGAGAATGGTATTTACTTCCTCCATCTTCATTTTTTATTCCTCCTTTTGATCCTAACCGAAAATTTTCAACACGTCTGAGATTTCGGGTTGAATTCCCAATCTTTTATTAGTTTCTGCCTCGTTCTCTCGTAGATCCTTCTTATGGTGTCAACCCCAATTCTTTGTTGTGCTTCAGTTTCGTGAATGCTTGCATCTTCATTACTTGACCCTTAATGTTCTAAGTTTTTGGTCAATATGTTCCTAATACCACTTAAGGCTTGTGTTGGTTTTGTAGATGAGGTGTCCAAAGGTCTAATTTGACACAATCCCATACCAAGATCATCCTTTTTTTATTGTGTTTTTTTCTTGGTATTTAGCGTTTATATGCTCCTCTCTTGTTGCAGTTGCTTGTTTCTCTCGGCCATGACTTCCTTCTGCAGGGTCAAGGATCTCTCCTTCCTCTTGGTTGTCCTCGTTTTCCTCTTCCTCGTCAGACATCTCTAGTGTTTCATTTTCCTCCTCTCCTTGTTTTCCTTATGTTCCTTGTAGCACCCTGAAATGATTGTTTTAGGAGGTGGGGACATCATGTCTTGGGGAAGCTTGATTTATTGTTAACCTGTGATGATTTATGTTATTCCTTTTCATTTTCCATTGTTCCTTGTTTTGAGCCTGAGTCTCTTCCCCTTGTTTGTATTTCTTACAATCCCGCACTAAGTGTCCATTGTAGGTTTTAACCCTATACAGAAATTATCTACGAACGAATCTTAAAAATAGAAAATAAACAATAGCAAGAGAATAAAACATAAAACATATATACATAGAGATTTTCCCTTGGATCCCAGATCGGGACCACCAGCTTGATTTTTCATTATATTCCTTTTAGTGTTACAACACACATATATATACATGCCAAAGGACACATAAACCCTAATCCATTAACCCTAGATTAGAACATAACCGTAGTTTCTTTGACCGAATCTACAAAGTACCAGGGACCGAAAACCATCATGCCCCAAAACCATGTGCAAACCCATGCACAAAACCATGGGCGGGTTCGTCCACAGAAAAATAAGGTCCAATTTTTTTTTCCTAGGGCGTTGCCCCGAACCTCGAACAGGGGGGGTTTTCGCCCCCCTTGTGACCCCCCTGCTACGCGCGACGCAACGTATAGGGAGAGCTTTCGCCCCCTCTATGCCCCCCCCCCCCCCCACCACCCCTCGCGCGTGTGAATAATCGTGGAAAGAATATAACACATACCCAACATTATCCCACTTGTTGTTTTCTTTCTGTAGGGGGCCACATGAGAGCTTAGTCATTAGTCCAACTCTACAACACCCATTTTTTCTCTACACCAAGAGAACTTATGAGTGCTCACAGACTTCGTCAATGCATCTGCAACATTCTTCAAAGTGTCCACCTTTACCAGCAACACCCTTTTATCCTCAACCATATCTCTCACAAAGTGATATTGAACATCAATGTGCTTTATCTTTAAATGATAAGCAGGGTTCTTAGCCCAGAAAATTTTACTTTCGCTATCACAGTCTATCCTTATAGCTCACTGCACCAACCCCATACTTGAACACAATCTCTGCAACCAAACTGCTTCCTTGCTTGCATGAGTGGTTGCCATGTATTCTGCCTCTGTAGTTAAAAGAGCCACTACATATTGTCTTTTACTCATCCAACTAATTGCACCTCCAAATAGGCTAAACACATACCCACTTGTATATCTTCTTTAGTCCAAATCTCTAGCCTAGTCTGCATCAACAAAACCATGGATGTCCAAAACTTTGTCCAATCCTGGTCTTCCCTGGTAGCACAAGCCATAATCACTAGTGCCACACAAATATCTGAAAACCCGCTTCACTGTTGTCCAATTCTCCTTCCCTGGTTTTGACATAAACCTTATCAATACCCCCACTACATGTGCAATGTCTGGTCTAGTACAGACCATTGCATACATTAGGCTACCCACTGCACTTGCATATGGAACATGGGACATGTCCTCCTCCTCTTCTTGTGTCTTGGGACACTGTTCAGCAGATAGCTTTACACCTACAGGAATAGGAACCTTCACCGGTTTACTATCCTGCATATTGAACCTCTGCAATGTTGTCTCGACATACTCCCCCTGGTTTAACCAAAAATTCCTCTTTGCACGATCTCTCTTAATTTTCATGCCTAAAATATATTTTGCAGCACCAAGATCCTTCATGTTGAATTTAGATAACAATTGGGTCTTCAAATCTTGGATAATTTCTTTGTTATTTCCAAACAGCAACATATCATCCAAATACAAAACGAAATAAATAACATGGTCACCAATTAATTTCAAGTACACACAATGATCATCTTTGCTTCTGGTGAAGCCAAGTCCCCATATATAGGTATCAAATTTCTGATACCACATCCTTGGTGATTGTTTTAACCCATACAAAGACTTTTTTAACCTACATACAAGTTCTTTCTTACCCTTCACCGCAAAGTCTTTCGGTTGCTTCATGTAGATCTCCTCTTCTAGATCCTCATGAAGAAATGTTGTCTTCACATCCATCTGTTCTACCTCAAAATCAAATGTAGCAGCAACAGATAAAAGTAATCTAATAGAAGTAACCTTGGAAACACAAGAAAAAATTATCACCAAAATCAATTCTCGACACTTGGGAATAACCTTTTGCTACCAATCGAGATTTTTATTTCTCCACCTTGCCTTCTACATTCATCTTCTTCTTGAACACCCATTTTCTCCCAATGGGTTTCCTTCCAGCCGACAACTCCACCAGATCCCATGCCTCATTTTTGTGCAAGGATGTTATTTCATCAACCATGGCCGCCTTCTAGAGGTTTCCATCCTCTGAATCCACTTCCTCCCTGACAGTTCTGGGATCATCATCAATGATAGTTAAAGCAGAGCCTGAACGAAAAGCAGATGGACTATACCTTTCTGGCTACCTTCTTTCCTAAACTGATCTTCTCACAGCTGGAGTTTGTGGCTCTTCATCTTCTGAATCTTGTTCTATTGTAGAGTCTGATTCATCCTCCTTTAGCTCAAACTCTATCTTCTCAGGTTCCTCTGGTAGGACTTCATGTTTAACAACATCTTTCAACTCTCTAAACACCACATCTCAGATGTACACAACCTTCCTTGTTTCTGGGTTCCAAAACTTGTAACCTTTTAAACCATCCTTATACCCAATAAATATGCACCTTTCAGATTTATTATCCAACTTGGTCCTTTTCTCCTTTGGAACATGTACATATGCGTCACATCCAAATAACCTAAGATGTGAAAGAGAGGGTTTCTTGCCAGTCCATACCTCATGTGGAGTCTTATCCTCCAATGCTGATGAAGGTGATCTGTTAACCAGGTAACATGTAGTCTCCATTGCCTATGCCCAAAAATCTTGTCCTAACCCGGTACCACTGAGCATGCTTCTTGCCTTTTCCATCAAAATTCTATTCATTATTTCTACAACTCCGTTTTGCTCAAGTATGTATGGAGTAGATTTTTGTTGTGCTATACCACACTTCTTACATAACTCTTCAAATTCCTTCTTGCATAACTCTCCACCATTATCTGTCCTTAGCACCTTTATCTTCTTCTCTATCTGGTTTTCCACCAAAGCCTTAAATTCTTTAAATCTGTCAAAGACTTTAGATTTCTTCGTCAGGAAATATATCCATGTATTCCTTGAGAAGTCATCTATGAATGAAACATAGTAAACAGACTTTCCCAGTGATGGAATTGACACAGGTCCAAACACATCATTGTGCACAAGCTCTTATATCTTGTTCACCCTCTTAACACCAGAAGGTAAACTCACCCCAATTTTGCTTTCCATATACACAATGTTCACAGAAATCAAAATCTAGAGAGAAATTAGACATAGCTTCTACCATACTATTTCCATGCAGTATCCGAAGGCCCTTCTCTCCAATATGTCCAAGCATTTGATGCCATAGCATGGTATTTTCTCTAGAGACCGCTAGGCTTTTCGCTCCACCTTCAGGAACCACAGAATTTTTGCACCCATCAATAATAGCACTACCTTGAAGCTTGTACAGAGTTCCAATCCAAACTCCCTGCATTAATACCGGTGCTCCACGAACCATCTTGCAGGTATCTTTCTCGAACACTATTTTTACACCTACATCATCCATATTGCTTACAGAATTTAGATTTTTGGCCAATGCAGGAATATGCAGAACACCAGGAAGTGTTCTAATCCTTCCACCTTGCAGCTTCAGCTTAACTTTTCCACGTCCGAAGATTTTGGCCTTCCTATCATTCCCTAAGAAGACATCACCACCACCATCCTTCTCATACTCGCAGAACCACTCCCTATGGGGAGTGATGTGAAAGGATGCACCTGAGTCAATCAACAATGCCTCATGATCTACATGTGTATTTGAAGAAGAAGCCAAATACACATCCCTACCTTCATCTGAGGTGGCTTTTGCCTCTGCAGAAGGAGCATCATCATATCCCTTCCCTTTCTCAGGAGCTTTAGATATGTAGTCCCTTTTGTAGTGCCCTTCCTTTCCGCATTTCCAGCACACCTTTACAAAATTTCCTGGAGATTTAGATCTCCCACTCGAAACCTTATTCTTTTTTATGTTCTGGGACCTTCCTCGTACAGATAAGGCATCTCCATTTTGGCCCTCCATATTTCTCCGTCTCATTTCCTCCAACAATAAGCTGAGACAATTTCATCAAAATTCAAGGTAGTTGTATTGCTACCTATTGCAACAACCAGACTGTCCCACGAATCTGGTAGAGAACACAACAAACTGATGCACTTATCTTCATCTGAGATTTTAATATCAACAGATGACAACTGAATTACCACAATATTGAAGGCATTCAGATGCTCTATCACTAAGTCCCCATCCTTCATCCTCAGGTTATACAGCTTTTTCCGCAGGAACAATTTATTCACCAAAGACTTAGATTGGTACAAATTCCCTAGTTTTTCCCACAGATTCTTTGGCGTAGCTTCCCTAGAAACATTCAACAATATTGAATCTGAGACACACAACCATATTGTGCTCTTTTCCTTCCGATCCAACTTCTTCCAGTCTTCATTTAACATTGTCATTGGTTTAGTACCTGGATCTACCACAATCCACTAATCTTTATCCACCAGCAGATCCTCCAACTTGAGTTTCCACAACTCAAAACTCTACCCATTAAATTTCTCAATCTCTATCTTTCCACTGCTCGCCATCTTCTTTCACTGCAATAATCGGTCCCACAGATCTCCCATTGAACAGGGTCTACCACAGGCCCAAGAAAAAACCCCTCAGCAGCAAAGGCATCTCCTTGAAGCCGAAACAACTCTAATACCAAATGTAGGTTTTAACCCTATATGGAAATTATCTGCAAATGAATCTTAAAAATAGAAAGTAAACAATAGCGAGAGAATAAAACATAAAATAGATATACACAGAGGTTTTCCCCTAGATCCCAAATCGGGAATACCAACTTGATTTTTCATTATATTCCTTTTAGTATTACAACACATATATATACATGTCGAAGCATACATAAACCCCAATCCATTAACCCTGGATTAGAACATAACCGTAGTTCCTTTCATCGAATCTACAAAGTACCAGGGGCTAAAAACCATCATACCCCAAAACCATGTGCAAACCCATGCACAAAACCATGGGCAGGTCCGCCCACCGAAAAATTGGGTTCAAAAAAGTTTTCCCAAGGCGCTGCCCTGGAACTTGAATAAGGGGGGCTATCGTCCCCCCTGTGACCCCCCTGCTACGCCCGATGCAACGTACAGGGGGGGCTTTCGCCCCCCTTGTGGCCCCCCCACGCATGCAACTAATCGTGGAAATAATATAACACACACCCAAAATCCATACTCATGATAGTATCAACACTGGAAGGGGAGATGGTTGTCATCTAGAATCTGGGTATGCTTCCATTATCCCATTGTTAACGGGATCTCCGTCGGGAGGATTTTTTCCAAATATACCTCTACACATACTCTTGCACATGCGAATTTCCCTCCTTTTGGTTTTTCTATATTAATATATATTCCTACCATGTTTCCTATTTCCTAAAGGCAGTCATCTCCCCAACACGGAAGAGAAAGTCTCAGGAGTTTCACCCATACCGACACTGCCATAGGAATTCCTTCCCTGGATCAAAGTCTATTGTCCACCAATTCAAATACATCCCTTTGGCCCCAAAGAAGTATGATCTGTTTCTAAATATTATCTCCTTATCCTCCCTGAGCTCGAAGATGAAACCAAAATACCCATTACTAACTGAGTAGATCCCCAACCCACCTTTCATCTTATTTCTCTAATTTTTCTCTTCCCGTTGCTAAATAGACTTTGGATATGACCATAGACAAATGAAATTCCCAATGAAGGCCCGATTTGTATATTCTATTGTGGATCTGCAGAATGTATTGGGAATTGGAACTGTAGGAACGTTTTTGAATTTTCTCACGAATTCCAAACCTTTCTCCTTCAACTTTTTCTTTTTGGGCATGGAGGGAGTTAACGCCTCGAAGAAAACTACTATCAGTACTGATATTTGTCAGACCTTTCATGCCCAAAAATGTCATTTAGGGCCTCAAAATGGCTCCAGATGTTCAGGACCCAAAAAACTGCCAAAAATAGTAAATTGTGCTACAATTAAGGAAAATGAAAAACTGAAAGAAACAATGTTGGGGGTCCAAGTGGAATAGGCGGATGGCCACCAATATCCACCAAGATCACATACCATGGTGACTGATAAATTTTGTACTATTAACGATCAAGAAATGTGAGTGTATCTAACATGTGATGTACATTAGTTGTTAACTTTGTCAACTATGTAAAATTATTCAACATAAATGACATTATTTAGATATATTAAATGTTTATATAAGTAGATTAACATTTATCATTGGAACTTGGATATTATTGTCATGGAATATGCATTTTATATCCTAATAAACTTAATCCTTTCTAGATTGCGATGGTTTTGTTGAATATGTGTATATCTATGTCCTATTGATATGTATGATATTTTTCCCCTTTTAAAACCATAGACACGTTAATATAATAGCAACCTATAAACAACATCGTCCACTTCATAATGTACTAATGGATCCATCTTTCTAGACAACAATTGTTAAAATCCGTTATGATTCAGATGTTACATTTAAAAATATACATTAGACAAGGACTCTGCGGGTTCACTTAAGTAGTTCATTTGTTTTGAATCTTTTAAATTCATTATCCACAACGAAATATATCACTCTAGATGTGTCATGTATTAAATATAAATATATATCAATTATTAAACTCGATGAATGGAACCCAAAGTTGTGAAACACCTCACTAATAATATAAAGTATTTTAAGAGCATGCCTGTGATTGATTGACATCATCCATTAGTGGCTGCCAACATACAGAGGGGGCGCTTAGTATATCACAATAAAAGAATGAAGCTAAGGGTGGAAGCAGATCCGATGTTCTTGTTGCTTGTTTGTGGTTGTTTCTGAACAAACTACGAGAATAATCTCTACAATGTTTCGTGCCTTCTGTTGTCCTTTGAGATAATTGGGGTCAATAATTATGCCAAAGCATCTATAATGTTTTGTTTTGTTTTGAAATTTTGGATGACCAATGTATAAAATCACTTTTGCAAACAGTTATTGCTTAAATATTTCAGATAATATCAGAAAATAAGACTAAGGGCTGCTTGTTTATCTCACACAGTGATTAAGATTTTGTAAATGGTTAAGTAGACTTATGTAAGAAGATATGATAACCAAATATTCAGATTGAATTCTTTAATTAATCATAAGTTTCAAAACCTTTAAGTAATGTCTAAAAGTTCAAGAGAATACATTTAACATTATCAAGATGTTGACCATTTATAAATGAAAGGGACTTACATCAACAAACTGTTTAGTAAATCATTATTTTTATTAATAATAAATTCAGGAGGAAGTAAGATAACTGAAACACAGTTAAGCTCACCTAATTATCTTGATAACAATTAAACATATGTAGAGACAAAATGTAATGAAAACGGGAAAAACTCACAGAAGGAAAAATGTTATATGAGACAAATTCATAATCCTTCTTCTATTATTGATGATCGAAAAACTTGTACAATTCTGCTTACAAAATTTGCTTATCCAAGGGTGCAACCCTTAATAACTTGTAATGAGAGCTATTTATACTAATTTCTAAAACTTATAAATATATGAAACTGATTATATTAATAGAATAGAGTATAATAGAAGAAGGAAACATATAGATGATATGTCTATGTTCTCATAGAAGTTGTTGATGACTTTGCCCTTTTTTATGGAAGTTGTTGATGACTAGGCCCTTGAAAATCTGTTGTGATGACATGTTGTAAATATCATAATTTTACTCGATGGTCTCACAAAATTTATCCCATTTTTCTTCACTTGGGATTTCTACACTCATCATTTTCCTAAAGATTTCATCTACTTTTGTATATCTCTCGAAAGTAGGCTTCTGAATGTACACATGTTTGATTTGATGTTGAATGATCAAGTCAAACTGCAAAGCTTCTAAAAATTCTTTCCCTATAATCTTTCCTTTAATACCTGAAAATTTAGACTTATCCACTACAATAGTATATAACTTCTTACAATAATCTTCTAATTTAATCAATTTTTCATCTAATCCTACCAATCCTGGCAGTCCTTTATGATTCAAAACATTAAACTTTGTATGAAACCTTTGAACAACAATATTCAAATCTTCATATTTTGTTTGCAGTTGGTTGATTGAATTCCTCTTCTGAAAATATTTCTTGATCTCTAAGATTGTTGCAGTTTTGTCTAGTATGTTTATTTCTTCCAACTCTTCTTTGTTCTTTGAGTTCAAGACCTTGATCATGTCAGTGGCTTCACTTGGATTTTTCTTGAGGTGTTCTTTTTGTTCTTCTATGGCTACTTTGTACTTGGTGATGAGCTCTTGTTGTTCAAAAATTATCTATATGGATGGCGAGCCATAGATATAATTCATGAAAATCAAATTCGCAGTGGGCATCTATGACCTTAAAGAAGGCATCTGTGAGGGGTATCAGATCCAGGTTGAGTTGTGGTGTAGGCAACTAGGTTGGCGGTCTGCAGCTCTTCGACCACTTGTTTCTTGGCTTTTCCTTTCAGGGTCACCTACTTTTTGGTTTTGGCTTTCGGGGAATTTTAGACAGGGATATAGAATGGTAGGAAGAATTTGAAGGTTGGGCGGTCGCAGAAATGGTGACAGGGAACATAGTGGAGAGATGGTAAGTTGTGATGAATCGACAAGAAGGTAAAAGTAATATAATTCAATTCGAAAACCATTTCATAAGTGAGAATTTGTGTTTAACAACCTAGATAGTGACTGTAGCAGCTTAATGTTTCATGAGCGGGCTTTAATGAGCAATGATGAACCAAACAGTTATGGATTGAACGTGTGAAAGGAGAAGTACAAACGGTTCATGAGCGGGCTTTAATGAGCAACGATGAACCAAATGGTTAAGGAGCGGAGGTGTAGGAGGATAATAGTTGAATGACGTGATGGAATGTCATTGGTTAGGTGGACAATGTTTATGGCGTGAAAGAAAAAGATCTATTGGCTTGAGGTGCGGGAGGAAACATATGTTGGAAGAATTTTACCATCAGCGGATTTCGGGGGGGGGAGTACCTCTCGGTTTAAGGTTTTGGGTGGAGGGGGTGCAAATTAACGTGGTGAAACTAATTTTCGGACGCCCCTCCCCCCCCCCCCCCCCCTCTCGCGTTAACGAGAAATGGTCGGGGGTGGTCACGAAGTGATCCTCCGTCGTTGATTTTGAGCGGGAGAGAGATCGTCCGTTGAAACTTGACATCCTTTTATTAGTGTGATTTGACCTTTTGTATTCTTGTGACTTATGCTAAAAGTAAAATAGGCGCTATGTGATTTGCTTAATTAATGGAAATATAAACCCTTTTTTAAAGAATCTAATCAACATTAATTAATATTAAATCTTCTTGGTAAATGGCGCATTTAAACAAGCAACCATGAATTCATTTTTGAAGACTAAAGCATTTATATTTTTTATTTCGTTTGCTTGCCTAAAATTTTATTCTTTTTGGCTTCATTGTTTAGGGAAACTAACTCTAACATTTTTATTTGACATGGATGTATAAAAACATAATTTTTCATAACATTTTTTTATTTTCTTTTTCATCCATATCCTAACTTAGCATTATTTTTTTTTAAACTAACATGCTAACTTATCAAAACCAAATAATGTTACAACAACTTCCACTACCTTACAACATCGATTCCATTTTATTTTGTTTTCATTTTTCGTTTGATTGTTGCACATATTTTATCTAGATGTTCTTGTCCATTTTCAAACATTCACATGCGTACATGAAAGATTTTTTTCTTGAGTTGCACAAGGTTGTTATCAATGGTGAATTTATAATTTTGATATATGGTTGACGTATTAATAAAATACAATACGGAGTTATTACTTTAATTTATTTGTAGTAACAAAGTACGAACTAGCCTCATCTTCGTTGCAAAATTGCAATAGGGGAGAGTTGTCTAATGTTGTGGAGGGACCAGTAATTGTTATAGTACTGGTCCCATCAACCCACCAAAATAAATATATATGCATCCAATAATTAAACATAAATAAATAACTTGAAGTCCAAATATGTATTAAATTAAGTCCAAAATTTCCCAAGTCATTGACTGGGCCCACAACTGTCCATAAATAGTTTAATAAGTATCAAGATTACAAATCCTATCATGTCAACTAGAAAACTGATAAAAGATTTTTCCTTCCAAAATGGTCAAGTCAATAAGTACAAAAAGGCAGTCACTTCATCCCATCTGATCAGCCCTGATGATTTGTTAGAGAAGTAAATATCAATACCTGCACATAATAAAAAGAAAGGTTTTTCAGCCATAATTGTTGTGTTATTCAACATTTAAACCCATTGTGTTCAATAAATGGCACCCACCCAATAACAACATTTAAATCCACTGTGTACAATAAATGACACCCACCCAATAAATTCAATAAATGATTTCCCGTTAAAACGGATCAAAACATATCAAAGCACATGGATCAACAAAAACAAATTCCCAGCCATTGGACCACATCAAATTCAATCTTGATCACACATGCAAAATGAAGCCATTGCAATTCATGTCCATCATTGTCACCAATTAAATTCAACTGCAAAAAACTATTAAAGAAGTTCAACCACTGTTGAAGTTGCATGTTTCACATTCAAAATATTCACCAGCCCTGGATACAAACCAGCACAGAACACACCCCAAAACATTTCACAATATATTCAAGTTAGTTTTCTCAATTACAACACAATTTTCTTACAATTTTATTTTAATTTATGAGTATTTATTTCAATTCTTACACTTTTTTTTTCATTTATGAGCCTTTATTTTAGTTTTCTTACAAGTCTTTATTTCAGTTTTCTCATAATTTAATTTTCATGAAATTGTATATTTTTTTCTATTTTTCTACTAGAGTTTTATAGTTGAACACAGATTCATCCCAATGGGAGATTGAATTCAAAACAATTTCCCCAAAATAGAATTGTGGACAATCTAGACAAGAGGTTAATAGTTGAACACAGATTCATCCCATTGGGAGATTGAATTAAAGACATTGTAAAACATTAATTGTTGAATTCAAGACATTGTAAAGAGCACCTAGATGAGTTGAACTAGTAAAGAGCACCTATATTAGTTGAAATAGTAAAGAGAAATGTCTCTTAAGAGGTTGATGGAGGTTCAAATCTCATGGTGTAAATGGCAAACATGCAAGGATATTTCTGTAACTCAAAAAATTTAGCGTCCCTTGGCAAATAGTCACCTATATTAGTTGAACTAGTAAAGAGCAATGTCTCTTAATAGGTTGATGGAGTTTCAAATCTCATGGTGTAAATGGAAAACCTGCAAGGATATTTCTGTGATGGTACAAGGGTTTGCGCATTGCTAAATGACAATATCCAGATCCTATAACTTAAAATGGATCCTTGAATACAATACAATGAATGACATAAATACAAAGTGCAGACGAGAAAGTAATGAGCGTAGTGAGCAAACAACAATTTCATGTAGTAACATAATGTGGGGACCAGGGGGAGGTTTGGGAATGAAACTAGTAATGCATAATATATAACACTCAACCTCTAGACCACATCGGTTGAGCCTAATACCAATAGTCCTCAAAAACCACCCACAGTAACTTCACCCATTGGCTCATATCAAAACCAATGAAGTCGAGCCAAAGATATTTGTACCATAGCTCAAGTCAGGGCTATTAATCTCAGGGTTTGATGAAGATGTCATTAGTTAGAGGATTTTGTCTCTAGTGATTAATAGTTTGCTAGTAGTTCTAGTTGTAGTTCCTAAGCTAAGTAGAGTATAATATTACTAGAATAAATAATACTATAACTTTATTATATTACAGAATTAATATAGTGTCATTATATTCATACTAAGCCAGAGATTAAGCATAATATCTATTAACCCACTATGGCTCTAATTAGAGTAATTTCTTCATAAGAACAACTTAAGTGGATATTATGCTTAATCTAGACCAGAGAATTACACACGGAAAAACTAGACCAAATAATTTATCATTACAAGGACATCATTTAGAAGTTAAGCCTATTTAGATTCTATTAAGGTGTCGTAAGGCCGCTTGACCGTAAGGGAAAGGACTAAATCTATGTTTTCCTAGTCTAGCTCTTCTTAAGAAGGTAATTTATAGCTACCTCTTCACTTTAGTTACCTGATTTCTCCTACTACATAAGAGACAAAGACTTCAAGTTCTTTTGATTGAAACTAAATGAGGAATTCAAATAGTTCTTAAGGATGCAATTCCCTGATTCCATGATGATTCAAATTCGGGTAAAGGGCTAGGAATGATGAATTCGGTAACTATGATAAGAATGTTCTATATCCAAAAAATATAAAGGAAGTGCACATTGGAACTTACCCAATTCAGCTACAGATGAAAAAGAACACAACAAAGAACAAAACTCGTTTATAGTTGAACATAGATTTCCCCAAAACAAAATTGAAAACAATCTCTACAACAGGTTTATAGTTGAAAACAGATTCATCCCAATGGGAGATTGAAGTCATCTGTACCTTGGGTTGTCGCTTATCTTCTTGTATATGGAATGATTGCTAATATTAATACTTTTTGGGGCTCAGATTCATAAGATAAGACATTGTAAGACATTAATTGTTGTAGCACAACGACAAGAGGCTTGTTTATTTTTAGAACTTCCATAAAAAGGGATAGTAGAACTATAGGTTGAGTTTATGACAAAAGGAACTCAAATAATGCACCTCAGATTGAATGCCTCCCACATAGTAGAGTGACATGAATTATTGGCCCAAAAAAATGAACTTTATGAGGAATTGACGTTGTTGTGCAAAATAATAAACAATATAATGATCTTCTTTGAGTGAAATTGTTATGTAAGATGCTAATTTATTTTGGTGAATAAGGAAGCATTGCAATTGGAACTAAAACATATTATAGATTTCATAAATTCAACACCTCAATCCCTGAGTTTTGGCCACAATTTGTAATTCCCTAATCACCAATTCCCTGATTTTATGATGATTCAAATTCGGGTAAAGGGCTAGGAATGATGAATTCAGTAACTATGATCAGATTTTTCTGTATCTAAAAAATATAAAGGCAATGCACAGTATAACTTACCCAATCAATTGAACTTACTCAATTCAGCTTTAGGGTACAAAATGACTTCAAATGACAAACAAAGATCAGACTAGAATTCAATTCAAGCTCACTAATCCAAAAGGCTAAAACCCTCAGTGTAAAAAATCCAATCAAACTCTCGTAGGCCAAGTAAAACAACCGGCAGAACCTACTGAGCATAGAAGCTGGAAACAAATAACCAAAAACAAAACATGAGTAGCTGAGCATAGAAGCCTATGGAAAATATCTCAGTAGTTGAGCATAGAAGTTGTAGCATTTGAATTTAAAATATCTATCTACAATAGCTGAGCATAGAAGTTGTAGCATTTGAAGTTAACATATCTATCTGCAATTGCTGAGCATAGAAGCTGTATCATTTGAAATTGAAGTGAACATATCTTTCTGCATTAGCTGATCATAGGAATCAAAGATGACAAGGCAGAAAATAAGAAAAGTGTAATAGAAGGAAAGGCATTCAGAAACCTCGGGCATGAACACACAAACTAATTGTAAACTATTATAAATTGTTATAAATGGGAAGAGATGATGTTTGGCTTGTATGAAAGCATTCTTTTCAATTATTCTTAACTAAATGCATGAAATAATTCTGCAGGTGGTTGCATCCATGGCAAAAGTGATTTATGTAGCTCGTACAAGGAGACGTGGCAGAAGAGTGAGCAGGGATGCCCAACTGCGATCCACTTCATCAGATGAAGAAAGAATATGTGATATCAATGTCAACAATGCTTCAAGCAATGTTGTTGAGGATGACCATGTGGCTGAAGTTGATGTTGTGACACCATCAGTCACAGAGCCACTGTCAACCACAGTCCAAGGCACAACTTCAACTAAAAAGATCAACGCTATAAGAGGTTGGACAAAAGAAGAAATGCTAGTTGCAATTGACGACATAGAGTTCAATGGATATTATGTTCGGGCATCTGCAAAGAAACATAGTATTCCTCTGTCATCAATACATTATTGGATAAATGGGCTCACTCACACCAAACGTAGAGGACCTGTTAGAGTTATGACTGAAGAGGAGGAGGCTGAGGTGGTTGAGTGGTGTAAAGAAATGGCCCAATTGGGACATGGGCTAGATTTGATACAACTCAAATCCATAGTTGCTCAAATTTGTCAAGGGAGGCCAAACCCATTCAAAGATGGGTTTCCTGGTAAATCATGGTGGTTTGGGTTTAAAAAAAGACATCCAAACCTTGTATTGCGTACAAATGAGGGCTTTGACAAAGACAAAGCATTAAATTTACACCCTGCAGTTGTACGTAAGTTCTATGACAATCTTTCTAGTGCATACGATAAACATTCTTATGCAACATACCATATATGGAACTGTGATGAAATAGGTTTATAGGCGGGAAGGAATTGTGGCATGAGGGTAATTGCCAAGAGAGGCAGTCGAAACGTGCCAAAGATTTTGCCTAAGAGCAGGGAGTGGATAACTATTTTATGTTGTGTCAATGCAATTGGTGCTTCAATCCCAGGATTTTATCTATTCAAAGGTAAAAATCAGTTGAAACATTATATACAAAACTATGAACCAGGAGCATGCATGGCTGCACATCCCTATGCATGGATGAATAAAGAACTTTTTTTAAATTGGATTTTCCACTTTTATGCATTTGTGCCAGGTGTTGTCTCACCTAATAACATACACCTATTGATATTAGATAGCCATGGAAGCCACATGGTTGTACAAACAATTGAGGAAGAAAACAATTTGGGCATTGACCTTTTAACATTGTTCGCTCATACCACTCACAGATTGCAACCCCTTGATGTTAGTGTGTTTGGCCCTTTCAAGAACTATTTCAGGTCAAAGTGTGCTACATGGATGGAAAAGAATCTAGGGGTTGAGGTGAAAAGGTTTGAGTTAGCAGAGCTTGCAAGTAAGGCTTTTAAAAGGGCTCTGACACCATCAAATATCAAGGCTGGCTTTAGGAGGACAAGAATATGGCCATTGAATTATGATGCTCTTATGCATGATAATACTTGTAGCCAAGCTTTTCATGTGGATGGTCAGGAAGAAGAGCATGAAGTGCAAGAAGAAGTACATGAACATGTTGATGTGGTTGCAGCTAGTAATATAATGTCCCTCTCTCAAGGACAGTTATATGTTGATGATGATGAGAAGGTATGTGAAACACAGTATATTCATCAACAAATTGATAGCAATATGGAGGTTGTTCTACCAACTCAAGAAGTTGGAACTCTTGCTACTGATAGTGTTAATGACATTGTTGAAGATGCAGTTGACAATGCAGATGTAGTTGAAAGTGAAATTGTTGATATTGTTAATGCAGATGTAGCTGAAAATGAAATTCCTGATATTTTTAATGCAAATGTAGTTCAAAATGAAATCGCTAATGTTGTTAATGACATTGAAAATGACCAATTGACATTGCCAATCCAAGTAAACCCACTATCATGGCTGGCAGAAGCCATGATTAATTTGAATGAACACAATATCTCAAGAACCAATGAACAAAGCATGAACATGCCTTCACAACTGGTTGAATTGAACAGTGAAATTGTTCATTTTTTTTGTGGAAAATAGATCAATGGAAGAAGATGGAGCACATAATGAGGCACCAGCTGAAGAAAACAATATAGTTCAATCAAGTGCCATGGATACTGAAGTGCCAAGAAATGACATGCAGGTGGGAGGGGGGGAGAAGTTACTTGGTCAGTTCCTAAAGCTACCAGTAGAAAGAGTGTCAATGAAAAAGAAGTAAGGAACACCTGGTAGTCTTCGTTTGGGGCGAATTTCACAGTTACTCACCTCATAAGACTATATAAAACTCCTAGTTGAGTCTGAAAAGAAAAAAATGGAAATTTGGGAATCAAAACAGGAAAAAAAGGATCAAGCCAAGGAGAAGAAGGCAGCAAGGGCTATTCCAGCACAACGTCGAGCAGATGAAAGGCTTGAAAGAGAGAGAGCAAGGAAAAAGAAGTAGCAACAAAATCAAATGTCAAGACAGGAAAAGGAAGCAAGGAAGGCTAAAAAAATGCTTGAAAGGGAACAAGGGATGACTAATATGGTTGACATAAATGCAAGCACAGTTGATGAGAATGAAACCAGGGACATGTTAAACACATTGGACAATGTTGCAAATAATACAACATTATTCCAAGACCTCATAAACATTCAAGTGCCTCACTATCAAAATGGGGGTTTACCCACTTGCCTTATTCCTACCACAGGAGTTGTGAATTCAATGTATGCTCATCACACACCTCCACTTAGCGCAAGTGTGAGGTATGGGTACTCAATTCCTCCATGGTTGGATGGGACAAATTGGTCTCAATTATATGGCAGCAATCAACCACAACCTAATCAACCCTTCTTAGGGAGGACAACCTACTTGGCTCAATCAGGAAACTCAGAGTTTGGCACTGAAAATTCTCAAGGCCATAACTTAGAATAGGGGTGTTATATCTTTTTGGTTGTAACCACATTATGATGTGGATTTTGGATGGACTATATATTTTTCTTGTCACATGAAGGTTGATTTATTCCATACTGTATGCGGCATTGTAAGGAAGGAACATCTATAGTCTATTAAAACGTTATATTCTGACAGAATGACATGACAATGTTGTTAGATGTGTTATTTTTTTGATACTGTAAATTTTGTATATTGTATACACTCTTCGCATGTTTATGGGACTCCATGTCTGTTATCAATTGGATGAAAATATGTACTCAACCTCACAACCATACTGTTATTTTTTATTCCAAAAAGTAAGCTATTTAAAATCTACTCTAATATGAAATCTGAAACAAATGTCTTCTCAAAGGATCGATTGGACATGCACAAAACTTCAAGCCAACACAACATATTGAAACATGTAACATAACATGAACAAAACAAAATTGAAGAAACAAATAACAGATGGAACATGTAAAGAGATAAAATGTATGTTAAGCTTCAAGGTTGACCAATCTAAGCCTTAAGGTACCCCTCTAAGGCAACATTGTCTCTAAGACTTATATAAATATTGCTTAATGAGCCAAGAAAGTCTCATAATAAGATGCATGTGCTGACCTCTTGCTCAATTACACAACCAAGACATTCATGTTCAGATCTACAAAACATATTATTTAGCTTATAGGAGATATTGAAACTCTATCACTACTTCAAACCTCTTGCCCAGTTACACAACCAAGACATTCATGTTCAGATTTACAAAACATACTATTTAGCTTATATAGGAGATATTGAAACTCTATCACTACTTCAAACCTCTTGCTCGGTTACACAACCAAGACATTCATGTACGGATTTACAAAACATACTATTTAGCTTATAGGAGATATTGAAACTCTATCACTACTTCAAACCTCTTGCTCAGTTACACAACCAAGACATTCATGTTCAGATTTACAAAACATACTATTTAGCTTATAGGAGATATTGAAACTCTATCACTACTTCAAACCTCTTGCTCAGTTACACAACCAAGACATTCATGTTTAGATTTACAAAACATACTATTTGGCTTATAGGAGATATTGAAACTCTATCACTACTTCAAACCTCTTGCTCAGTTACACAACCAAGACATTCATGTTCAGATTTATAAAACATACTATTTAGCTTATAGGAGATATTGAAACTCTATCACTACTTCAATATACACGTAACAAAACAACCACGTCAGAATCCACTTGCCTGTACGACACATGCCACTAAGCTTGTCAGCTGTCATGTGGTTGGTAAGCATATTATTGTGACAACTTTTGCCTACACACTGAAGAGATGCCTACTGTAATCTCGATAGAGAACTCCTAAATAATTTTAATTATTTTACAAATGCTTTTCAAACAAGATAAAAATCATCACATCAAAAACCAACACAAATTTTAAAATTTTGAAAATCAATTTTAATTTTTTCAAAACCTCACCTTAATATATACAAATAAAACATTATAAAACTAATACAACAAATTATAAAACTAATACATTATTAAGAAAATTATTATTAAGATGCCTACTGTAATCTCGATAGAGGACTCCTAAATAATTTTAATTATTTTACAAATGCTTTTCAAACAAGATAAAAATCATCACATCAAAATCCAACACAAATTTTAAAATTTTGAAAATCAATTTTAATTTTTTCAAAACTTCACCTTAATATATACAAATAAAACATTATAAAACTAATACATCAAATTATAAAACTAAAACATTATAAAAATAATACATTATTAAGAAAATTATTATTAAGATAACTAATACAGAAAGGAATTTCACTCCAACCAATTACAATATAAATGATAAGGTGCCATTCCATTTAGGATATGAGGATGAGGAGAAGTGTCACATCTGTAGGTATACAAATGACAAGGTGCCATTCCATTTGCATATGAGGATGAGGAGAAGTGAAGTAGCATATGAGGATGAGGAGTGAAATAAAAGGGGCTGAAATAATTAGTCTTCGTCTACTACATAGAATGACCATTTCGTCTAATATTTCTCAGGGTTCCATGGGTCACTCCCTCCGCAATTGGAGTAACTCTGAGAGAGGGAAAGGTTGGATCATGAACAAAATAAAGTGAATTGTGAATCATTCCTTCTGTAAAGGGAAAAAGGAGAATGAAGCCACCTTCTGTCGGAGAGTGCAGTAAAGGTACCAAAGCATCCAAGTTGGGGATGTGGGCATTAGGTACTCATTGGAAAGCTCTCAAGGAGGAGAGGCCAGTGAACCCAACTGTCGTGTGGAAACCTTAAGTTGATTCAGAGCAAGGATTGTTGAACCTGAGTTACATAAAGGGTCATTACCATGGATGATTTTCAGGATGTGCAGAATTTCCATGTCAATGGATTCATTAACCCAAGGTTGCTGAAATGCATACCAATTGATATGGATGGGACAGTGAGGAATCTCATTGAGCGTCTACTAAAAACTCATGAGGAGCGAACTCTGTGAACAATATGTAGCTACATAATCTGGCAAAAATGCAAAAAAAAACTGCAAGGAAGAACATAGATGAAGAAACCACAAATTTCATTTACAAAACTGAGAAATCACCCTTTGATTCCACTACATTACCGTCATCGAAGAGTTCTCCTGGCAGGAGAAAAAGGAGGAAGCAAGTGTAATAACATCTTATAGTACCTCTTGAAGTAAGCCACGGTGGCACAAACTTCAAATTTATAGGGAAACAACAGGAGATGAATGCCAACAGAGCCACAAAGGATAGGAAGAATTTCAGAAACCAAACCCTAAACCCTAAACTACATACTAAAGACTTCTCCAACTCAGGGTTTCCATTGGCAAGGAATACTAAAGCCACGTTGAACATACAGTGGCAAAACAAAACAAGAACATGGGTATAGCCCTAAAACTAGTGCCATTCAAATAAGAACAAGCAGTCCAAAGAAGAGATAAAAGAGCTAAATTCCACCGAAGAAGATTAAAAGTGTTAACAAACACATGTTTTCAAGTGTTAAAAAACACAATAGTGGGCTGGTAGGAAAATAATTCCTACCGGGAGGTGAAGACGCCAACTACAGAGCCAAACATCGATGCAGGAGCCAATTGGATAGCTAGACCTCGCCACAGTTCGACAATACCTCCAACACAATGGAAATGAGCATAAATTAACAAAAACAAAGGAAAAATCTCTCGAAAATGCAAGAAAAACAACAAATTTACCTGCAAAATGATAAATTACCTGCAAAACCATGGAACTTTTGCAAACAAGCATAGGGGACGAAGCCGTCGACAACTCCGCGTAGCATTGAGCAGTCGAGGAGGGTAGTTTGACAGTGGAGGAGCAAAGTATCGTGGTCGCAGGAGCCGAACAAGTCCACAATGGGGTGCAGGAGCAACATCAACGAAACCATCCCACTACAGCAAAGCATCCCAACCGCAACAAAAAAGGCGGACATGTGGTTAACAGCAAAGGTGGAGGTGCACTAGCACTGACGACATAGCGTGCAACGACCGGTAGAGCTCTCCGAGCCACATCTCGCCCTGAACAGAAATGCACAGGGTAAATGAGCCATGGTGAATAACCTACATTTTGAAACCATAAACGTACGGTGAACTAGCAGATTTAACGCCCTCACCAACCACACAACACCTGGCGATCTCAGTGGCAAGTGTCGTACATGCGAGTGGATTCTGACATGGCTGTTTTGCTACATGTCACGGAGGGCGCCCAACAACTGACGTCCCTCCCCTAGAAACTATAATCGTAAACTTAGTGCACAGTAACATTGTGCTGGATTTATCATATACATAAAATAAAGTTGTATTAACTTAGTGATCATCGTACATCTTATTAAATAAGCACAACTGCAAAGTTGTACACCAATAAACTAAGCCCACACCAATAAAATTCATAATAAATATAATAAACTATTTTTAATTTTTTTTTACCAATGTCTACTTTAAAAATAAGAATTAAATTTTTAATCAACTTACAAACTAATGCCTAGTCAACCCAATATCAAATACATAATAATAATTTAAATTTAAATTTACACTTTGTAAAATTTTGATACACTTCACACCAAAAAAAACTACAACAAACTAATTTTAATATATCCTTCGACTAAATACGTGCTAAACCAATGCAATGCCTCTCCTCCAAAGGAATATAGAACCTCTCTTAAACCATTTGGGGTCTATATGATTTTTTTACTTTATTTATGTTGAATTATGATTTTTTTATTTTATTTATTTAAGTAAAAATTATTTTCCTTGAAAATTCTTTTGAGATGGCTATTAGCTTAGGTTCCACTTCGATCAGAAAAACTTTTGTGAAATTAGACAAACTCAATGGTAATTGACTTGATGCTAAGCAACAATTTCATGAATCAAGTATAAAGATTGTGCATCCTAGCAAAGAATTTGAGACAATTTGTATCTAGTCATAAACAAAACGAAACATGTTTAAAACATGAAGTCATATATCTTATGAAAAAAAGGCCACCGCTTACAACACGCTTCCATAGCTTTTCTTCTCACTTGTGTCGGTATGTATTGTAAATTTTTCCTCAATAAATTGATTCCAGATATAACCGGTTTAATTATCAATTTATTAATAATAATAATATTATAATTATTAAAAAAATTAATAAATAAAATTAAATTAATAATATTATTTAAAGTTATTTTGAATAGTTAAACATGTTCGTTATTTTCCTGACCCACATAATTTAGGAATGATTTAATGATAAGAAACATTAATATAATAACTTCATACCAAAAATATATTATATTGACATTCACTTTAACCCTCAAACTAAGAAAAAAAAATTCTATCGATTATAAATTTATTACCACAGGAAATGAACCTCTACACCAGACCCGTTCAACTACGTCATGCGTTGCAATTGTCTTACAGCTTCGTATACATAGTCGCTTACTTTCTCCGTCATACTCATATAAAAAGGAGGATGAAGGTGGTATTTTTATTAATATAAAATTATATAATTCGAATTTGAATTTTTTATAAAAAAAAATTAGTAAAGTTATTTTTTTTTATGTTGTTTTGTGGATTTTAAAAAAGTTTTCGCTACTGTTTTTTAAAATAAATTTTGGGATAGATTTAAAGAGATTATGGTCTTTCTTGAGCTTAAGATTGTTGTGATTCGTCTCTACGAGATCGTCACTGCCAAGCTTAAGACCAACGAGGGGTGATCTAAAGACATTAAATACAATATTGAAGTTAAGCAAGGGTGTCCCCTATCCCCTACCATTTTTGGCATATACATCGATAAGCTAGAGGAGTTTTTGGAATCTGTAGGGTGAAAGGGCACCAAGCTTGCTGGTGTTCTCATTACTCTTCTCCTCTATGCTGACGATATCGTTCTTCTTGCAAAAAGCCATGATGACCTTGACAAGCAGCTCAAGATTCTTCATGACTACTGCTCCAAGATGGGTATGACAGTTAATACCAACAAGACTAAAGTCATGATCATTAAATCCAAAAAGATCACCCATGGTAGTTTCGTGTATAATAACCAGTGCTCAGAGCAAGTTTCTTCTTATAAATATTTGGGCATTGACTTCTCTCATCATCTCAATTGGAATTATAGCATCGAGAAAATGATTATTGGGGGTTGGAAAGCTTATTATGAGCTCGAAAACAATTGTAAGCCGGTTGATCTTTGCATTTGGAGTAAAAAGAGGTTCCTCTTTGAGACCCTTGTCACCCCTGTTGTCTTATGAATGTGAAGTTTGGAGTTGCAGTGTAGCTAGAGAGTCATGGAGGAAGATTGAGATGAGTCAAAAGCAATTCATAACCTACAACCTTAAGATCAAGGGAAATACTCCCTATCTTATCCTCTTGATCGAATCTGGTTTGTCCCCCATTGAAAGCACAACTATGTTTATATATTTGATGTATAAGAAGAAGCTTGACAACATGGAATAAAAAAGGCTCCCTAAAATTGCTTCTAACTGTAGTCAAAACCCTCACCTTCGCCTTAAGCGCGGGTGGCATAAGGATGCCCAGTTCTGGCTCAACCATTAGGATATTAAGGAGGAGTTTAGTATGGGAAGCAAAGATAATATCAAAATACTATTACCTCCAATTTTAAGGACAAGCTATGGAAGGATTAGGAGTTGGAAGGTAAAAGGAAGCTAAGATACTATAAGGAAGTGATCAACCCCGCCCTTGATAATCAGAATTATCTCTCTATGTTGTCTATCAATAAAAAAAATGAACATTGCTAAGATAAGAACTAATTTGCATGAGCTTCAAAGTGAGACCGGTTGGTGGTCTATTCCCAAGACCCCTTTGAACAATAAAATCTGTCAGATTTGCAATTCTAAGCACGTGGAAGATGAAAAACACTTCCTTTTAGACTGCCCGACTCTTACTCACATTCACTCTCAATTCCCTAACATCTGTAACACTTCCAATCTTCTTGACCTATTAAGTCACCCCACCTATAATGATATTGGAGAACTTATTTCCCTTCTCTTTGACCATAGAAACAAGATTTTGAAGAATCAAACTTAGATTATTTCTCCTCTCTTAAGGTCAGTGCATTGGTCTTAACGAAAAGTAACCATCATCATCATCATCATCAACTTTACGTAAAAAAATATTATATAAATTATTAAATCTAAAATATTAATATTAATCAAACAAATTTAATTAAAATAATATATATATATATATTAAAATTTATTTTATTATATAAATCAAAATAATAATTCAAATTTAAATAATTTTTGTATTAATTTTATCTAAATATAAATAATATTATTAAGAATTAATATAAATCTATTTTAATTAAGATTAAAAAGCAATCAGATTTTTCAAAATACAATTAATTTTTTCAATTTTGAAAAAAATTATATTTTAAAAGGTTTAATTTTTTGAATATTTAATAAATTCAAAATTAAAATAAATTTATATTAATTACATCATTTTTAACTAAATTAATAAAAAAACTTAGTTCAAATAATATAATTTACTATTTGTGTACCAAATAAAGTAAGTTCTAGATAACCAACCTTACAAACTGACATACATGAAAATTTTTGAATTCATTTTATATTTTAAATATTTTGAAAATCGCTTTAAAATATCATAATGAAAAAATTCAAATCTAAAATGCAGATTTGAATGATACTTACCCCAATCATAATGAAAAGATTCAAATCTAAAAAGCAGATTTGAATGATACTTACCTCTATCGCATCACGTCTCCTACGTAAGCACTGACCACACAACTTATAGACATGAAAATTTTGGAAAGTAGTTTTAAAATATTAGAATGGGAAAATTTCAAATCTTAAAAACATATTTGAATTATACTGACCCGTCTCCCATCTCGTCTCCTGTCTATGTAAGCACTGACCACACAAACTTAGATATTAATATTTTTAATTCATTTTATATTTTTAAATTTTTTAAAATAGTTTTTTAATTTTATCATTTACCTTTTAAAAAATTATTATGTAAATTTGAATTTTGAATAAATTAACAGTTCTTTCAGTGAAGAATCCTATAACATAGGAGATACAATGTTGAAATATATTTAAAATTACACAAAATATTATGAATATTATTCCTCAATTTAAGAAAAGTAAAATAACGCCACTAAAAACTTTACTTGTCCACAAAACATGTATAAATATAATATAGAAACTCAAACAGGAATAATAAATTTAAAATTGAGCAAAACCTTTAGAAACTCGAATCAGGATACAAACTGTTCTCAAATAAATCATATGAAAATTTAAAAAGCCAAATCCTTTTCGGACCAGATGAACATATTGGCCTCCTCCTGTAGCACCGTACATTAGTCACGTGCTGTATATTAATGGGACTTGTATTTGTTGGTGCTGATAGCATCTATCTGTCTTTTTCATAAAGAATAGCCTGTCTTTATCACGGAAGACAGTGACTGGGGTCCTGGGGACCATGCCTGAGGTCTTTTCACGAACAATATAGCCTCTCTTTATCATCGAAGAAAGTGGCAGGGGACCATGCCAGACCGATTGTCTTACACTTGCACTGCATTATTATTCCGCTGACTCGGTGGGCCCAGCCCTTACACACTGAGATGCTCCTTTTCCTCAACTAATAATACATTTTTATTATTGCATGTGCGGAATTTGGGTTTGCATTGTAGAGATCACAAGTTTAAATACTTGTAGTTCACCTCTCTTTTCTGCAACCATTGTCTCACTTTCTTTTGCATTTCATTCATTCATTCTCTGTGAACTTCAGTGCCTGTAGAGCCTGCTTCCTTCACCGAGTAATTCATTGAGTTGAATCCATAAAGCATTAAGAGTCAGCTATGCCTACTTCTACTCATTCGAGGAGGAACATCCCCAAAAGAGGGCAGGTGAAGGCAGCCATTGCCTCTTCCGTTGCCCGCTCCATCAGATCGCTGTTAAGACCGACTAAACCCTTCAACTATTCTATGGCTTCCGCTTCCTCTTCCTCTTCTCCATCGACTGCAGATCGTTTCTGGGTACAATGATTGAGGTTGCAGATCAAAATGGACTTATCTCTGGAATGTTAATACAGAAGAAAGCTCCCTCCATTACCATTACCAGTGCAGTGATTCAGAAGCTAAGATCATAATCGAATCCATAGATCTGCAGTCCAAATCATTTGCTCACTTGCCTTACCCTGTTTCTCGGATTTGAAGCCGTGCAACACCAATAGGGTTTGCTCTGTACAGATTAACTACATATGAAGATGGGAGTTTTTTTCTGCTGAAAAGCTGCAAATACAAAAGTTCGGTGATTTCATCTTTTGAGTGGAAAGAAAGGGCATTTTGATATTAATCTCCTTATCTTTTCTCTTTGAGAGATTTGTACATTTCCCAATGTGGGCATTTTGATATTAATCTCCTTATCTTTTCTCTTTGAGAGATTTGTACATTTCCCAATGATCAAATGTTATGTGAAAAAAAGGAATTTTTTATATTAATCTCCTTGGCTTCTCTCTTTGAGAGATCTGTACATTTGCCAATGATCAAATGTTTGATTTCAATGTTAATATTATTTATCAACTCTCCTCCTTGTTTTGTTTTTATTCCAGCTCTGTTCTGCTCACATTTTATTGCAAAAGGTAAGCCTGCCTTACAGTTTCATGATGTCATAACAAGTCCAACTCCAACTTTATGGGGTTAATTTATACAGTAATTTGTATGTATGGGGAGAATGTGCAAAGTTGAAGATGTGTGAAGGATGTTGGACTTTTTTATACAAGTTTGGTGATTGTAAATTAAGTTTAGTAAATAAATTTTCAGGTTTTTTTGTTTGGGTTCTTTGTACCAGACAGCCAGCTTAACCATGGAACTTGACCCTCTAGGTTAAATATACTCGCAAATTGTAATTCTTTTGGCAATATTTTTATTAAGAAGAGTTTGCAGGATCACAAAAACATGAAGGATCACATAATTGTGGCTGCAAAATTGGCTTTCCATGTACTTTTATCTTGGGTATTGAAATTTGTGAGAGTTTGCATTTCTTTCTCTCATTTTGTTGTCCCGTTTTTTTTTTTTAAATAACTTTATATCATAGTTCAAAATAAAATTTTAAGAAGTGTGAGAAATATTTTGTTACTAATTTTATCGAAATGCAAGTTAGAGTAAGTAAAGAAATAACTAGCCTCATAAATCTATAGAAATTTAGGGTTATTAAGGTTTATAATTGTAAGGTCTATGATCAAAATTTAGTAAATGATTAAATTTGTATTGTTAATCATATGAATATGAAAATTGTTAATATATAATAACAAAATGATACTGTAATAATTATTACATTGATATGAGTCATATAACAAAAAGAATGATTGCAATAAAATGAGAAAATAAAACTCATTGATATATATCCACATCAAATTACTAATGTAATTGTGCTTTTTAATATAAATTCAACATAATCTGTATTTTTATTTTTTTAATTTCATCCATGATGACCTTGACAAGCACCTCCAGATTCTTCATGACTATTGCTCCAAGATGGGTATGATAGTTAATACCGACAAGACTAAAGTCATGATCATTAAATAAAAAAAGATCACCCATGGTAGTTTCGTGTATAATAACCAGTGCTCAAATCAAGTTTCTTCTTATAAATATTTGGGCATTGACTTCCCTCATCATCTCAATTGGAATTATAGCATCGAGAAAAGGATTATTGGGGGTTGGAAAGCTTATTATGAGCTCGAAAACAATTGTAAGTCGGTTGATCTTTACATTTAGAGTAAAAAGAGGTTCCTCTTTGAGACCCTTGTCACCCCTGTTGTCTTATATGAATGTGAACTTTGGAGTTGCAGTGTATCCAGAGAGTCATGTAAGAAGATTGAGATGAGTCAAAAGCAATTCATAACCTACAACCTTAAGATCAAGGGAAATACTCCCTATCTTATCCTCTTGATCGAATCTGATTTGTCCCCCATTGAAAGCACAACTATGTTTAGATATTTGATGTATAAGAAGAAGCTTGACAACATGGAATAAAAAAGGCTCCCTAAAATTGCTTCTAACTGTGGTCAAAACCCTCACCTTCTCCTCAAGTGCGAGTGGCATAAGGATGCCTAGTTCTGGCTCAACCATTAGGATATTAAGGAGGAGCTTAGTATGGGAAGCAAAGATAATATAAAAAATACTATTACCGCCAATTTTAAGGACAAGCTATGAGAGGATTAGGAGTTGGAAGGTAAAAGGAAGCTAAGCTACTATAAGTAAGTGATCAACCCCGCCCTTGATAATCAGAATTATCTCTCTATGTTGTCCATCAATAAGAAAAAATGAACATTGCTAAGATAAGAACTAATTCGCATGAGCTTCAAAGTGAGACTGGTTGGTGGTCTATTCCCAAGACCCCTTTGAACGATAAAATCTATCAGTTTTGCGATTCTAAGCATGTGGAAGATGAAAAGCACTTCCTTTTAGACTACCCGACTCTTACTCACATTCGCTCTCAATTCCCTAACATTTGTGACACTTCCAATCTTCTTGACCTATTTTTTTTTTGTAAATATGGTAGGACCTGGCTATTTTCTATTTATATATGCAAGATAGGTTACAGCAATATAAAAGCAAGTTTGTGGCCTCAACCTGCCCGTAGGAAACCAGGTCTGTTGGCCACCGCAGTGCATGAAAAGCAAACCAAAACTGAAATTGTTTCATCCTTCTAAAGTTTGCATGAGCTATCCTTCCTCTATGGGAAATGTCCACATACTGATACTTATAAAATAACAGAAATTCATACAAAATTTCTAATTGCATTAAGAAACATGATAAAAATTAAACTACTATCCATCAGATGAGTAAACTGGAGCGGGGTCTTTCACTGTAGACCCAGGCATGTCCACTTGTTGTAGCATCTGCAATTGCTTCTCCATACGGCCAACCCTGTCATCCAGTCTGCTCATGCGATCTACTGCCTGATACTGGGTAATCTTTATATGCTGTAATTGATCCTGTATGGTCTGAAGTAGTTCCAAGATGCGAGGATCCATCTTAGTAGCCTCATTCCTTGTTTGACAAGGATTTAAACTTTGAATAGCCTTAGCTATAAGGCATTTGACAAGCTAGTATGTGTGTACAGTCTGCTGAAATAAGGTGAGGCGCCCTTGAGTATTGCCAGGGTCCGATATGAAATCAAGGATTTCGGCTTCTGTTTCTAGGTCCTCCGGATCAGTCTTCAGATCACACTCCCAGCCACGGATTTCTTGGCGTATAGCAGATGAGTTCCCAGTAACATAATTTGTAGCAAGAGTCTCAAGGTTCTCATGGAGCGGTTTTCGACCCCGCTTCTTAGGAGCAGGCTCCGGCATTGCCTGTGATTTACCCTTCGCGGGTTGAGCACGTCTCTTCCCCATGGTAGAAGGAAGTATGTGCATCAACCCAAACATACAGGAGCAAACAACAAGGATATAAGTAACGACATTGATACAACTAGCGACTACCCCATGAATAGAGCCAGTGTGTCTGCTCAGCGCATCAAAGTGAGATACCCAGAGGACCCAATTAATATACCAATTTACAGAGGCAGCCAGTTTTTTCAGTGCATATGTAAGAGGAATAGGGAACATATTAAACACGACTTTGACCTTTGCCAGAGAATCTCTACAAGGTATTCCAGGAATATGAATAATAACAAAAGAAAACCAGACCCATGGCCGACACTGTGACTCACTAAAATCCCAAGAGCTGACTTTGCATCTTGCAAAAAGCAACAAAATTATTCCAAAGCATAGACTCTCTAAATTTACCCGGTGAACAGAAAAACTACACCACTTACAGGCGCTACCTCGACACCTGCCTTGCTGAACAATGGCAGAGATGATACGCCTACTGCTAAAACCCCAAAACCAACCTTTAGCATTCAATCCTATCAATATTAAGGGCCAGGGGCAAACATAAACAGTTGTGATAGATACACAAGGATCTCGAAAACATGGTTCTACAAGATTAAGTGGCGAAAGGACCGGGTGGCAAGCCATCCGAAACTGCCAGATACCCTTATTATGAAACTGAACAATTTTATCATTACAGTCATCAACATTAACAATTCTCAGACAAGCGAATACATACCCCCACAGAATTGTCTGCCTGTTTGATAGTTCTTCCAGTGGGCTTCGATGCTGCCTCTGCATCTTCAGTGCGCCAAGCTTTTGCATGGAAAAATGCCACAAACACTCTACTTTGATGACCCTCCCTAGCCTTTCTGGCAACCAGGCTGGCATGCATGCGAAGCCGTCACTCTCCTTTCCCTCCGCTGGAGTTCGCATGAGACTGTGTCCTGCTCCATACTCTGACATAATGACTCTGGATTACCGTCGCCATCTGTCCTATTCCTTTAAACATCATGTGCCAACTGTCCACCCCGATTGGGGGATCTTTGGTTTGGATCTCTCTTAAGGTCCTTATTTACAATGAGCTACAAAGAATAGAGTTCGACATCCCATATTGTATCAATCGGTCGTGCTTCCATAGACCGATTAGGATTTTTGCAGCCCCAGTTTGCAAGATAATCAGCTGCCGCATTTCCTTTTCTGCAAATGTGAATCAGTATCATATACTAGATATTTTTAATCAGTTGGCTAATTTTGTGAATCAAGCCTGATGTCCGCCAACTCTGAGTCACCTTGTCCCATTGGGTGCCATGTTGTAGCTTTTGTAAGACCCCTATCACCATCGCAGAGTCACCTTCTACTATTAACCTTTGATAATTTTCTCGAGTGGCAATGAGAAGGCCTTGTTTAACTGCCATAAGCTCAGCCTCATTATTTGTGGCATAGCCTAGATCAGAGGCAAAACATCTACAGACTGCCCCTTGAGAGTTACGAAAAATGCCACCTGCTCCTACCTGTCGAGGATTGCCTTTAGATGCACCGTTGTAGTTAAGCTTGATAAAACCTATCTGAGGTGGTTTCCACTGATCTTCTAATAGCTGCCTCGGAGTCCGATACTTCCATAAAGTTTTATATAACATCTGAGGTTTTAGATTTAAACAATCCAATATTTGGGTTTCGATTCCCTGAGTTTTCCAATCCTCATCCGACCAGCATTCTGCTAAGATTGTTTCCCGAATATTTTCAATTGAGCGTTGCCAGATTTGGTGCATAGGTTGCTCGATTGATTTGAAAACCCGTTGATTCCTCTCTTTCCAGGTATTCCAGAACATAAATCCAAATGAAAGGTGCCAGGCTCTGTTCAAAACTTGACACTGAAACTTCCCTTGTCTCCAGTTGCAGATTGTATCTGTTATGCTATAAGGGTTCCTGTCTGATTGCCGAAAGAGCTGTTCTAGGTTCTTCCATAGCTGCTATACCATAGAGTAAGAGTTCAACAAATGTTCAGTTGTTTCACCATCAGCATTACATAAGTAGCATCTTGAGGGTCCGACCATGCCTCTTTTCTGTAAATTTTCCTAGGTCAATATCTTTCGGTGACTGACCAACCATAAAAAGTACTCTACCTTAGGCCAATGCTTTAGGAGCCCGATTCGCTTCCAAATACTTCTGGCATGAGTCTCCTCATAATGGGCTTGAATAGAATATCCCTCCTTGACCGTAAATAGTCCCTTGGGCAAATATCCCCATTTGAGGATATCGGATCCTTGTACATACCTTATCTTCCTCGATTGGAGTTCTTTAGCAAAATTGTCCCATTGATGTGTATCCGGAGCATCCTGCCAGTGGTTCCTATCTTTCCATATTTGCCAGAAACTGTGTTGATTAGGGCACCAGTAATGATGAACCTGTCTATAATTCACTGTATGAGTGAATAAAAAAATCTCTCCCAAGTCAAGCCGACTAAACAATTTCTCCCGCTGCTGCCAGGAGTCTTCCTAGAAGAGAGCTGTGGATCCTTCCCGAATCTCCCAAAAACTGTGTGAACGTATTAAATGCCGATTCGTTGCCGCCAAATTCCAAATAGACGAACCTCGTGGAACAATATCCACCTTCAATCTACCAGGGACTGTTCGAGGCATGTCATATTTCGTCATCCATATAATCTTCCAGAGATCAGTCCCTCCCTGGATCCACCTCCACCAAAGTTTTTCTCCTAGAACATTATTCAAAAGGGACGGATCCCGCAATCCTAGTCCCCCAATTGATTTTGGCTTGATAAGCTTCTCCCAGTTGAGAAGGGCCCATTTCCTATTCGCTTGCGCGCCCTGCCATAATAATTTTTTGTACAATCCAACTAGTCGATTACAGATCCCTCTCGGACATGCTCGTCCTGACAACTGATATAGAGGGATGGCTTGGAGTACTGATTTTAGCATGATTAAACGTCCTGGAGCATTAAGGGTTCTGAAAGCCCAGTTTTGAATCCGTTTCTCCACCCTGATAATGATGTCCTGCCAATCAACCATTCTGACTGGGCCAGAATTCAAAATCATTCCCAGATATTTCATCGGCAATGAGCCAATCTGAAATCCTAATGTTCTGGCTAGGAAGTGTTGGATAGCTGGATTACAGTTAAAGAAATATACATTAGATTTGTCGTTATTGATTTTAGTACCTGAGGCACCCATAAATATGTCTAATATCCGGAGAATTGCTTTGCATTCCTTCACCGATGCCATACAGAATAACAAAATATCATCCACAAATTGCTGATGTGTTAAAGGAAGGTGGGGACCCCATAATTTTAAACCCTGCAGTTTGCCTTCAGCGAGATGAGCCTTTATTAATCGGCCAAGTCCTTCAGCAGCAATGATAAAGAGAAAAGGAGAAAGAGGATCTCCTTGACGGAGGCCGCGGGAACTATTAAACAGGGTGGAAGGGCTACCATTCAGTAAAATGGAATAATGAGGAGAGGAAATAAAGGATCGCAACCATTGAATCCAACGATCATCAAATCCAAATACACACAATACCTCGAGCAAATATTGCCAACTAATACTGTCATAAGCTTTGGACAAATCTAATTTGATTAATAAACCTTTGTTTTTTTTGCGTTTTTAGAGTGTGAATGGCTTCCTGAGCTATCACTATACCATCTAAGATTTGGCGGCCTTTCACAAACCCAGTCTGCTCCAGTGAAATAAGTCGAGGCAACAGGGGTTTCAGTCGGTTTACCATAACAGTTGACAAAATTTTGTAAATAATGTTACACAGCACTATGGGTCGAAAGCCAACAGGAGTGTCTGCATTTTGCTGTTTGGGAATAAGAGTTAGAAAAGTGGCATTTAAAGCTGGGTAAACCATTTTATACATGCGGGATTCTTCAACAACCTCTAAAAATCTCCTGACCCATAAACTGCCAAGCTGCTTTGAAGAACTCACCTGTGAAGCTATCTGGACCCGGAGCTTTATTCTTAGGTAAGTTTAAGACTACGTCCTCAACCTCCCGGAGACTAATTTCCCGAAGCAGATCTATATTCTGATCTCTGGTTACCACTCGAGGTATATGAGCAATCATTTTATCAATAGCTGCTTGGCATTGAGGCACCGATTCTGTGAGAAGGTCTTTGAAATGAGTGGTCAGTGCATTTTCCATATCTGCATGCTTTGTTAATCGTTCCCCATTCGCCCCTTTTAGAGAGAAGATCCGATTGTGTTGACGCCTTTGTATCATTGACTGATGGAAAAACTTTGTGTTACGCTCACCTTCCTTTAGCCAGTTGATCCTCGATTTCTGCTTCCATAATATCTCTTCTTGCTTCCGGTGCTCTTCTTGTTGACTAAGTATATGACCTTCCTGTGAGGCTAAATCATCTGATCGACCATATAAAATAATTCTTTGTTGTATTTCCTTCATTTGATCTTGCAATTGGATCTATTCCTCATGAATATTTCCAAATTCAAGACGGTTCCAGCGCTTAATTTCAGTTTTCAGGTTCTTGAGGCGAAGCTGGAATGTATGCATCTTATTTCATCTATAACCTGGTGGGAGGTCCACCAATTTTTAACCTTTTCTATAAATCCAGGGTCCCGTAACCAAAAGAGTTCGAACCTGAATGGGCGATTGAGTAGACCTGCTTTGACATCAATCTCCAACCGAATCGGCTAATGATCAGACCCTATCGTTGGAAGGATAGCCGCTTCATAATAGATATCCAAGTTAACCAACGCTTCTGTGGCTAGGAAGCGGTCCAAGCGGGAAGCCACTTGATACCGTTCTCCCCTTCTATTATTCCAAGTAAAGTACCCATTAACAGTTGGTATGTCTACTAAGAGTAGGTCTGTTAATAACTCACGAAAATGATCCATGTCCAGTTCTTCCCGTCGGATACCGCCTTTTTTCTCTGAGAGATTAAGAATCATATTGAAGTCACCACCAAGGAGCCAATACTTTTCCTGATGCATCGTACTTAGTGTTCTAATATTCTGTAAAAATTCTGCTCACTCTCCTGGAATTGGGGGCCCATAGACAGCCGATATTAGGATTCTATCCTCTGAGCCAAGTAAGCAAAAATTTCCTGTCAGTATTCTAGGAAAGCCAATCCAACCATCTGCAATTACTTCAGTAACATTCCAAAGAATTGCTAATCCCCTCGCTGTGCCAACTGAATCTATTGCCATAACTTCATATTGCAGTTTAAAAGATTGAATAATTGATTGCAATTTTTGTCCCGATACTTTTGTTTCCTGCACCAACATGATCTGGGGTTTCTCGACCTTCAACCGATCCTTCAAATAACACTGCTTTCCCTTACTATTGAGACCCCTAATATTCCAGGAGAGGACCTTCATTAGGAATGTTTGGGTAGTTGCTGAAATACCGTTGTTAACGGTATGATCTTGCCTGTGTTAATTAGCATTTCTCCAACTAAATGAATAGATTCTTGCAAAGTGCGGCAGCCACGTTTTTTAGCAAGTTTTGACACAGATGGTGCCTTCTTCCCTCCTGTTTGCTCCCTTTCTTGTACCTCTTTGTGAGCTTGTGCCGTCAAATAATGCTCAAAAGTTTCCTTATACAACTTTTTCTGATCCACCGGAATAAAACGATTGTCCAAGTTCCGCCATTCAAACAAAAGTTTCTTGAGAACTTTCTCCTCAGCACTCAAATCCTCTTTATTTTGTTCCACATCCATCGGGGCATGTTCTTGCAGAATAGTTTCTTCTTCCACTACCGTTTGCAGAACCGCCTTTCTTTTTGAGTTCTGGGGTTTCGAAGGTGGAGGGTTTACTGCAACACCTTCATCAGGAGTTTCAATCATCATCGGTTCACCTTCTTCCTGTAAAACCTCATATCGATTTTCAGAATTTCTTGGGCCGACTAAGAGTGCCGTAGAATTCGGGGTCGAGCTACCCGCCCTTGTTCTATTCGACTGTTTCCTATTGGTGACAGTAACAAAACCCTCTTCATTTTGACGAGGTGGTTCATCTGAACCATTGGCACGAGATGGTTCTGAGACATTAAGAGGGCAAGATTTATAGAGATGTCCATATTCGTGGCATCGCCTACAACGAAATGGAATATGTTCATAGTCAAGAAGCTGAAGCCAGATTTTACCTTCATACTCGAGTTCGATCATTTCTGGCAGAGGTTCAGAGATATTCATATAAACACAAATGCGAGCAAAAGAAGTATATCATCCACGAGAAGTGGAATCTGCTATTTTAACAAAATTGCCTAAAGAATTTCCGATGCCTTCCAGGATTTTTGGGTCCCAGAAGTCTATAGGTAGACCAAACAATCGAACCCAAACAGGTGCCGCCAAAAATTGCTCTTGTTCTAGGTTATAACACTCTTCCCATTGTCGGAGAAAAAGCCCAGAGGTGTTATAGAAATATGGCCCTCCCTCAAAAATTCGTTCTTTATCAAGTAAATTAGAAAAAATAACTGTGAAAAAACCCTTGGCCCCAAATTTCAGATCAATGTGACCCTTCGGCTGCCATTTTATTTGAATCCATTTTAACAAATCCTTTTCTGTCGGCCAAATGCCAATGAACTTACAGATTAGAGTGTGATTCTTCATGTATCCTCGGTACTCCTCGAGCTTAGAGGCTGGGATAACGAACCTTGGTTTTTTAACTGATCTTGGCAGGCATTGCCCTTTCATTCGGGCTTGCCACTCTGCACCTAAGACTGGGCCCGTCCGTGATTGATTATTTGCAGAAGGCTGCGAACGCGATGGATGATCCCCGCTCGTCACATTACGGTAGGAGGGTGGCAACCCTCCTCCCGAGGAAGCTGCCATGGCGCGGCCAGACAGCACACGGTACTGGAACCTGCAACCCTTCAAACCCTAACAACCATTCAGATGGTGTCTTGCACTCGTACGCACAGCTCCATCTATTTGTGTAATAATCTTCTTGACCTATTAAGTCAACCCACCTATAACGATATTGGAGAACTTATTTCCCTTCTCTTTGACCATAGAAACAAGATTTTGAAGAATCAAACTTAGATTCTTTACGTAAAAAAATATCATATAAATTATTAAATCTAAAATATTAATATTATTCAAACAAATTTAATTAAAATAATATATATATATATATATATATTAAAATTTATTTTATTATATAAATCAAAATAATAATTTAGATTTAAATAATTTTCTGTATTAAATTTATTTAAATATAAATAATATTATTAAGAATTAATATAAATCTATTTTAATTAAGATTAAAAAGCAATCAGATTTTTCAAAATACAATTAATGTTTTCAATTTTAAAAAAAAAATTATTTTAAAAGATTTAATTTTTTTGAATATTTAATAAATTCAAAATTAAAATAAATTTATATTAATTACATCATTTTTAACTAAATTAATAAAAAAAACTTACTACAAATAATATAATTTACTATTTGTGTACCAAATAAAGTAAGTTCTAGATAACCAACCTTACAAACTTACATACATGAAAAATTTTGAATTCATTTTATATTTTAAAAATAGCTTTAAAATATCATAATGAAAAAATTCAAATCTAAAATGCAGATTTGAATGATACTTACCTCAATCATAATGAAAAAATTCAATTCTAAAAAGCAGATTTGAATGATACTCACCTCTATCGCATCACGTCTCCTATGTAAGCACTGACCACACAACTTATAGACATGAAAATTTTGGAAAGTAGTTTTAAAATTTCAATCTTAAAAACATATTTGAATTATACTGACCTGTCTCCCATCTCGTCTCCTGTCTATGTAAGCACTGAACACACAAACTTAGATATTAATATTTTTAATTCATTCTCTATTTTAAAAATTTTAAAAATAGTTTTTTAATTTTATCATTTACCTTTTAAAAAATTATTATGTAAATTTGAATTTTGAATAAATTAACCGTTCTTTCAGTGAAGAATCCTATAACATGGGAGATACCATGTTTAAATATATTTAGAATTGCACAAAATCTTATGAATATTATTCCTCAATTTAAGAAAAGGAAAATAACGACACTAAAAACTTTACTTGTCCACAAAACATGTATAAATATAATATAGAAACTCAAACAGGAATAATAAATTTAAAATTGAGCAAAACCTTTAGAAACTCGAATCAGGATACAAACTGTTCTCAAATAAAATTATATGAAAATTTAAAAAGCCAAATCCTTTTCGGACCAGATGAACATACATTAGTCACGTGCTGTATATCAATGCAACGTGTATTTGTTTGTGCTGATAGCATCTTTCCGTCTTTTTCGTAAAGAATAGCCCGTCTTTATCACGGTAGACAGTGACTGGGGACCATGCCTGGGGTCTTTTCATGAACAATATAGCCTGTCTTTATCATGGAAGAAAGTGGCTGGGGAACATGCCAGACCGATTATTTTCCACTTGCACTGCATTATTATTCAGCTGACTGGGTAGGCCCAGCCTTTGCCCACTGAGATTCTCTGTTTGCGTAGTCTAAAAAGGCCACGTTTTCGCTCAGAATTCGGTAATGATTTTCAAAAAATTAGGCAAAGATTTATTCAGAATCTTGTTTACAGTTGTTAAACTTTAGTATTTTGAGTGTCCTAAAAGTTTTTCATAATGCTGAATCTATTTCCAGCATCAAAAATGGATTCCAAACACTCCAAGCACCTGATTTTTTGAGTTTTAGTGGACCAAATTCCTGCAATTTTCTGCCGTCCAGACTATTTCGCAGCCTCGATACACAACTCCTCCTCCTTTTCCTCAACTAATAATACATTTTTATTGCATGTGCCGAATTTGGATTTGCATCGCAGAGATCACACGTTAAATACTTGTTCTCCTCTCTTTTGTGCAACCATTGTCTCACTTTCTTTTGCATTCCGTTCATTCATTCTCTGTGAATTTCAGTGCTGGTAGCCTCCTTCCTTCACAGAGTAATTCATTGAGTTGAATCCATAAAGCATTAAGTGTCAGCTATGCCTACCTCTACTCATTCGAGGAGGAACATCCCCAAAAGAGGGCAGGTGAAGGCAGCCATTGCCTCTTCCGTTGCCCACTCCATCAGATCGCTGTTAAGACCGACTAAACCTTTCAACTACTCTATGGCTTCCGCTTCCTCTTCCTCTTCCTCTTCTCCGTCGACTGCAGATCGTTTCTGGGTACAATGATTGAGGTTGCAGATCAAAATGGACTTATCTCTGGAATGTTAATACAGAAGAAAGCTTCCTCCATTACCATTACCAGTGCAGTGATTCAGAAGCTAAGATCAGAATCGAATCCATAGATCTGCAGTCCAAATCATTTGCTCACTTGCCTTACCCTGTTTCTCGGATTTGAAGCCGTGCAACACCAATAGGGTTTGCTCTGTACAGATTAACTACATATGAAGAGGAGAGTTTTTTTCTGCTGAAAAGCTGCAAATACAAAAGTTCGGTGATTTCATCTTTTGAGTGGAAAGAAAGGGCATTTTGATATTAATCTCCTTATCTTTTCTCTGTGAGAGATTTGTACATTTCCCAATGATCAAATGTTAAGTGAAGAAAAGGAATTTTTTATATTAATCTCCTTGGCTTCTCTCTTTGAGAGATCTGTACATTTGCCAATGATCAAATGTACAGATTTCAATGTTAATATTATGTATCAACTCTCCTCCTTGTTTTGTTTTTATTCCAGCTCTGTTCTGCTCACATTTTATTGCAAAAGGTAAGCCTGCCTTACAGTTTCATGATGTCATTAACCATGGAACTTGACCCTCTAGGTTAAATATACTCGCAAATTGTAACTCTTTTGGCAATATTTTTATTAAGAAGAGTTTGCAGGATCACAAAAACATGAAGGATCACATAACTGTGGCTGCAAAATTGGCTTTCCATGTACTTTTATCTTGGGTATTGAAATTTGTGAGAGTTTGCATTTCTTTCTCTCATTTTGTTGTCCCGTTTTTTTTTTAAATAACTTTATATCATAGTTCAAATAAAATTTTAGGAAGTGTGAGAAATATTTTGTTACTAATTTTATCGAAATGCAAGTTAGAGTAAGTAAAGAAATAACTAGCCTCATAAATCTATAGAAATTTAGGGTTATTAAAGTTTATAATTGTAAGGTCTATGATCAAAATTTAGTAAATGATTAAATTTGTATTGTTAATCATATGAATATGAAAATTGTTAATATATAATAACAAAAGGATACTGTAATAATTATTACATTGATATGAGTCATATAACAAAAATAATGATTGCAATAAAATGAGAAAATAAAACCCATTGATATATATCCACATCAAATTACTAATGTAATTGTGCTTTTTAATATAAATTCAACATAATCTGTATTTTTTTTTTTAAATTTCATGAATGATTACTATAAAATAGAGAAAATGAAACCCATTAATATATATCCACATCAAATTGCTTTCTAATATAAATTCAACATAATTTATAATTTTTTTTTAATTAATGGAAGTTAACTTAGATTGTGCAATTTTTTGTGGATATTTATGACCTTACATTTCATCATTACACTCTTTAAAGTCAAATATAATTAAAAATAATAATATATATATATATATCTATAAAAATAATGAAATATTTATAAAAATAAAATAAATAAAATCAAAATAAAATAATTAAAAATAATGAAAACAATGAAATTATATATATTTATAACCAGCTTAGATCCATCTTAACTACGGATCTATCAAGCGCCTGATAGATCCGAGAGGGATCAAATCTCTTGAGGTGCAAATCTATTTTTTTATTCCAAAACTTGAGGAAAGGTTTGCATCTCGAGAGATTTGATCCCTCTCAGCACTTGATAGATCCATAGTTAAGATAGATCTACGCTGGTTTCAGTGGTGTGTGACCAAAGAAAATCTATCGATAATTTGAGGAACATATGATTAGTTTTATCAATAATATGTAAATACATCTAATATTAATATAACCATTTTAAATATGCTAAATATGTTTGAGATTTATCAAGTCATTTTAATTTTATATTTTCATAGTTACCTTAATTTGTTGAGATGATAAATATTGTAAAATAACTTTAATGATGAAAAATGATGAAATCAAATTTTTGAATGAAAAGTGACAATGTAATAATATTGAATGATAGAAAATGTGAATAATAAGAATGTAGTTACAAATACCCTTCATTGTGATCAATCTCAAACTATTTTCTTCTACTATTTTTATTGTCACCCTTGTTAGTTTTGTCATCTTTGCATATCGATTATATGAAAAAGACACTAGAAATCATAAATCATAAACCATTTAAATATTTAGCTAGAGTTGTAGTAAAAATCATACCTTGTCTCTCTTGCTCTCCAATATTATTAGGTTTAATTACTATAACACAAAAATCGTTCTACATTGTCAATAATGTTTTGTGTTTTTACACTGAAAACAATGCACAATATTAATCCAATGACTTTAAAATTAATGTACCATCATACATCCAATTACATCAAATCGGAAATCAACATATACACTGAAAGCAATGCATCTAATGCAAGAGATCAAATAAGATTAGAAAACAATATCTACACAAAAATCAATGTATCTAATGCAAGTAATCATATAGGATTAGAAATCAACATCTACACTCAAATCAATTCATCTAGTGAAAGTAACAAAATAGGATTAGAAACCAACATATACACTAAAATAAATGTAGCTAGCGCAAGCAATCAAATAGGATTATAAATCACCATCTACACTGAAATCAATGCATTTAGTGTAAGAAATAAAATAGGATTAGAAATAATTTATACTGAAATCAATGCATATAGTGTAGCCAATCAAATATAATTATAAATCAACATCTACATTGAAATTAATGCATCTAGTGCAAGCAATCAAATAGGATCAGAAATCACCATCTACACTCAAATCAATGCATTTAGTGCAAGGCATCAAATAGAGTTAGAAATCATCTACATTGAAATCAATGCATCTAGTGCAAGTAATCAAATATCATTATAAATCAAAATCTACACTAAAATCAATGCATCTAGTGCAAGAAATCAAATAGGATTAGAAATCACCATCTACACGGAAATCAATGCATCTATTGTATGAAATATTCTTCCCTCTCTCCGCCCTCCATATATATCTATATTTCCCTCCATCTCTCCTTCTTTGTCTCTTTATCTCAGACCCACAAACACACACAATCTCTCACTCCATATTTACCAATCTCTTTGTCCCTCCCTCCATGTCTCCATATATCTCTTCTTTCTGTTCACCTTCCATCTATATATCTATCTCGCTTTGTCTCTCTATATCGACCCCAAAACATACACTCTGTTTATCCAATCTCTCTATATATCACTCCCTCCTCCTCTCCCTACCTCTCTCTCTCTTCCCCTTCCCTCACTCTCCCCCGATTATATCTCTCTTCTCTCCTGCTATCCTCTCTCGCTCTCCCTCCATCTTCCTTATAACTCCTGATCTCCCTCTCTCCAGCTTTCACTCTCTATGTCTTTCTTCATACCTTCGTCTCTCTCCCCCTCCATCTCCATCTCTCTTTCCCTACCTCTCCCCACTATCTCTCTTACTTTCTCTCCCACGTCTCTCTCTCTCTCTCTCCACCTTCTAACTTTGTTACTATATGCCTCTCTCTCTACTTCTCTCCCTCATTATCTCCATATCTTCTTCTATGTCTCTTTAACTCACCCCAAAAGATACACACTCTCTCTCCATATCTCCCTAGTCACTCCCTCTCTCTCTACACTTGTCACTCTCTATGTTTTTCTTCTTCCCTCCCTCTCTTGCCCTCCAAGTCCATTTATCTATCCCTCCCTCTCTCCCCCTCCAACTCCATCTCTCTATCCCTCCCTCTCTCCTCTCCTCTCTCAAGTCCCCTCTTTTTTCTTTCCTCTCTCTCCCTTTCTCTCCTACCTCCCTCTTTCTTCCCCCATCACTCTCTCTCTCTCTTCCCTACAATCCTCTATATTCCCACATCACTCTCTTCCTCTCTCTCAAGTCACCTCTCTCGTCCTTCCTCTCTCCCCCTTTATTTCCTACCTCCATCTATCTTCACCACCCCTACTCTCTCTCTCTCTCTCTCTTTGCCCTCAAATCGTCTCTCTTCCCCCATCACTCTAGATCTCTCTCCAATTATGTTACTATATCCCTCCCTTTCTTCTTCTCTCTTCTTCTCTCCCCCATTTTCTCCATCACTCCTATGTCTCTTTATCTCACCCCTAAAAATACACAAACTCCATCTCTCTATCCCTCCCTCTCTCCTCCTATCATCCTTCCTCTACCTCCCTCTCTCTCCTACCTCCCTCTCTCTTCCCTTCTCTCTCTCTCTCTACCCTCCAATTCTCCCCATCTCTCTCCCACCTCCATATTTATGTCTCCCTCTCCCTCTCTTACCCTTCTCCACCTCTCTCACTCCTCTCCCTCTTCATTCCCCCCTCTCCCCTCTCCTTTAGTTTATCTCCATCTCTCCCTTGTCACTCCCTCTATTACTCGACCTCTATCATATATCTTTGTTCTTCCTTCCCATATATATCTAGAGTTAATATATATATATATATATATATATATATATATATATATATATATATAATTTAATATTGTATTAATATAAAGTTATTAAATTTAATAATTTTAATATTATAATATATTAGTATGAATATTTTAATAATTTCTACAAACAGCTGATTTGGGTTTTTCTAAAAATAAGGGAAACGAATATGCTTTGCATATGCTATGTAACCTTTCTATATCAATAAATGGTTCGATTTTTTTTCTGTGGAAAAAAAATATTAATATTTTAATATTAATGTTAGGGTTAATAATGTTTTTTTTCATGGTATTATTATTAATTTGGTCTATGGTATTTGGTCCATAGGTTTCAAATATAATTAGATCTTGATTTACTCCTATTTGATATATTTTTATTTATTTACCTTACTTTTTTATACCTCTTTTATAAATATGGTATTTACACCATGGTATTAATAATAATTTGTCTCATGGCATTTGGTTCATAGGGTTCACTTAAATAAAATTTATTTTTGAGTTTTTGTAAATATAAAGAGGTTTATAGAGTAAATATAAAAAAAGGTTTTATTTATTTACCATACCTCTAGTTTATTTATATTTGTATTTATTCACCATATCTCCGGATTAAGTATAAAAAAAGGTTTTGTTTATTTACCATACCTTAATTTATTTATATTTTTATTTATTTACCATATCTTTTTTTTGAGTATTAGTTAAAATCTTCATATTTTAAATTTATTTTTTATTGTTTCTTTATATGGTTATGTAATTTATTTTTAAAGTCAACATTATTTATATTTTATTTTAAAAAATAATTTTTATTTTGGCTTCCGACATACTTATACATCAAGGTCATACTGGACTGCAAAATACACCTCTCAACCCAAAAATCAATAAATATCAATAAATAACATTGAAATAATTAATAACTGACACCCAAAAATCAGATTTTAAATTTTGAAATGGTTAGGAATCTTTCCTAACTAACTTATTCACGAACGTTTGACGGGTGGATAGCTGCTTCTGAAACCTGATGCCTACCTTATTCATGAAGGTTTGACGGGTGGAAAGATTACTCTGAAATCTGAATATGATTATAGACGTGTGTATTTTTTTTTTTAATTACAAAGTCCTCACAATTTACAAAACTACTGAGGATGTCAGTAATGAATCGATTTCCCTCACCACTAACACAACCCATAAATATTTATTAAAATATTCATTAAAATGTTTGTAACGGGCAAGAGACAACCCTTCTACAAACCTCACTAATCAGAGCCATCAATTAGATTATACGAGGAAGAATATTCAGTAACATTTAATTTTGTGCATTTGTTCACAAGAAAAAATAAAATTCTGGAAACCCACGTCCAAAGGTTGAAATAGGTACATCTATTGGCTTAACAAGTGTTATATATGAGTTATCAATAACACACACTTAATTATGGAATGATTATATTTAAAAATAACATAAATAAAAATAATAAAATGAGAGGATAATAGGGAAAGATAGCATAATTAAAGATGGATTGAAGTTATAAGTTAGTACATACAATGGCATGATAATATAATTTTATTTTTTCTATAACTAAATAAATATATTTGTATGGGAGTTAGTATAATCTAATATGTAATAAGTGAGTAAAATATAAGTGTTTCTATAACACTATTGCATTGTCATTTCTAAGCATGTTAAAGTTAGACTATTGTTGGCACAACATCTGTGGTGGTTCCCTTTCCCTTATTTGTGGTTTTCTCCTTATATATAATACTTTAAACAAAAAATTTACCATATTCCACTTCTAGCGACGAGGAATCACTTTTTCTCATTTTGAGTGGAGGGTATTTATTTATTTATAAAACTTTTTTATAATTTGACTTCATATAATCAAGTGTTTGTTCCATGCTTATTGAAGAAGGTCAAGTCATGATTAGTTTTTTTATCCATACCAATTGTGCACACCAATTATCTGGGACCAATGTTTTTTCTGAGTGATAATATTGTGTACAGATGGTGTTGTTTACGCGTGGTATATGTAGTGTTGTGCACAAATGCTATTGTGTACATGTTGTATATTCGGTGTTGTATACATGAGGCGCGATGTACATGTTGTATATACAATATTGTGTATACATGGTGTTGTGTACATGTTGAACATGCGGTGTTGTGTACATGTGGTGCTATGAACATGTTGTACATGTGATGTTGTTTGCGTGCAATGTTGTGTACATGTTTCGTTGTGTGCACGTGGTATTGTGTACTTGTTGTGCAGGTGGTGTTGTGTACACGTTGTGCAGGTGGTATTGTGTACATGTGATGTTGTTCACACGTTATACAGGTATTTGAATGTACATGTGGTGTTGTGTACACGTTGTGTAGGAGGCGTCGTGTACATGTAGTGTTGTGTACGCATTGTGCATGTGGTGTTGTGTACATGTTGTACATGTAGTACTGTTGTACATGTGGTATTGTGTGCATGTCAAACATGTTGTGCTATGTACATGCGGTATTGTGTGCATGTCGTACATGTGGTGTTGTGTACATGTGGTATTGTGTATGAGTATTATGTAGTTGTTGTGTTGCGCCATGTGCATTCATTGTATTGTATAAGTGTATGTATATGTGTTGTGTTGTACACAAGGTGTAGGTATATGTATTGCATTGTGGTGTACACCAGGTGTAGGTGTATGTATTTTGTGGTGTTGTACATCATGTGTGGATATATGTGGTGTGATGTATATTGTGTGTATGTGTATGTGACTAAAGAGAAAAGAAGTACTATGTGATTGTCGGATATGGAAATTGATCTGGTGTGTGTATGGAAACGACAAAGGTGGAAGCAAAGAACTAACTGAAGGATACGTATCAATGCTTTATTTCAGTTTTTATTATGCATGTGATCTATGAATCTGATTTAAGATGGTTACATGTGATTTATGATGGTTTTGTTTTAAGCTAATCAGATGTGATATGTTTATACATGATGATTTGATCAAACAACTAGTTTGACTTGTTGTGACAGGAAGTGAATAGAATTGCAGGGGTACTGTATTGACGAGCTACCAATGAGGTATGATTTGAATTTATTTCAATTTATTTTGAATCTAATGGAAATTATGTGCCTAGTATAGGAAAACATGGAAATACCCAATTGGGTGGTTGGAAATGACTACAAGAATGTTAGTAGTAATAGTGCAAGGAATTAGGATAGGAAACAATAGGTTGGTAAATCACTTCAGGAGCAGGACCATTGTGGGACATTGGTAACCATAGTGTCCATTGATTTCCATGAGCATGCTATGACCTGTATGATGGTTTTAAGCAAGGGATAGGCCTTGGTTTCTGGATCTTCTGATGCATGGTAACCTCACCAAGGGAGGGCTCACCTGAGGGACTGTGTAGTAGAGAAGGGGATGCCCGCGGAACTTGGAAGGTGTGTGATTGCATGCAAGGGGGTGACAAGATTTCACAAATGACTGTGTAGAAGAGAAGGGAAGGTCAAGGAATACATTTATTTTTGTCATTAACATTGCTAGATGGAATTAGAAGCACATTGGGAGTGTTCCCTGGAATAATGAGCTGGTAACTTTTCACTAAGAGGACAAGTGGCGCAGGATCATAGTGTTGGACATTGGATGCAGGTTTGACTTTGCTAGTGGATTCTAGAATTCCTCAGAAGGAGTTGAATATTGGTACTACTTTTGAGGGTGGAGGTGTGAGCCTCTGGATTCCCTTGTTGAATAATGTGAGCATCGTATCCCTTTATTTGCTGGTTGAGAAAATATGCATATGTGTATATTTGTATATTATTGTAACATTGTATCGATCTGTGTTATAAATCTCCATAGACAGTATGATTATTTGTTGGTTGAAGCAAATGTGTATGTGTATATGTGTTTTCTATTGTAAATGTCGTAATGAGTTGTGTTATAAAGCTCCAGTAAACAATATGATTGTCATGTTTTCAGCAGTGGTCAATGTAAATACTGCAATGAGCTGTGTTATAAAGCTCCATGGCCAGTATGTTTTTTTTTTTTTATTGGTTCGTTGGTCATAAGTGTCATAGAACACCAAGGGCGATGTTCCCCCAAGGGGGATGGTTTGTTAACAAACACTGGTTGATTTTCATGTAAAAAAATATAAGACCAATGTCATGGGACATTTATTCCAAGATGAATGGCGGGAAAAACATCCTAGTGGATGTCACTTTAGTTTATTAATGGTTATGGAAACTGGAAAAGACATTAGTAAAGAGGCATTAATTGGTATTTATTTATGAAAATAAAGGAAAATAGGAGAAAGGGAGATGAAAGGTTACATAATTGCATGAGAGGGATGTTGAAGAGAAAATGATGGAAAATGGTGAAATTAGAGGCCTAAATGGTAAAAAGGATTATGAGGATCAGTTCATGGTTTTTGTTCGTGTTAGCTTTGGTCAGTTTAGTTTTTGAGCTCTCTCTATTCTCTCATACTCTTGCACACTTAGAGAAATATTGGACCATGCTTGGAGCACTCTAGTTTCATTGGATTTGTAAAAGAAGGCAAAGAAAAGAAAACTACATTGGGATTTCTTTGCAGGTAATGAGTTGCATGTATGGTTTCCTTGCTAGTTTTGGAATGCATCATACATGCATGTGGTTTCTTGGTTATGAGTTGTCATTGGCATGGAGGATTTCCTAGATTGAAAGTGGTTTCATAGCATTGCCATTTCCTGGATAGCCATGGTGTTGTTGGTTTCCATCTTGATTGTTTTATATTGGTGCTCATGTTCCTTATGCTTGTGGGTTGATTTAATAGTTCCTGGAACCTTTGTCCTAGAAGCCTTGGTTGGAAAAACGCTCTGGAGCCCTTGCTGGGTTGAGTTACTAGTCCTAGAGCCTTGGTTGGACAAATGCTCTAGAGCCATGCGACAGTTGTGGGTTGAGTTACTAGTCATGTAGTTGGGTTGGAACAAACACTCTAGAGCCCTAGACAATTTAGGTAGAGAACGATATGTTGATGTTAGTGATGTCCGACCATGAGTTGGAATCACTTGTTGAGGGTTGAGGTGGTTTGGCCTCTGGAATCCTTGGTTTGTTTGTGCTTGGTTTATTCCATGAGATCCCACATTCATGCTTGGAATATGGCGCTGAGGTGATTAGTTGAAAGAGAGATTTGGTTCAACCCAATCCATGGTCGAGTGGCACGTAGAAGTCCCTTAATTGGTTGAATTTTGAATATGTTAATAAGATTTATTTCCTCTTGTATTCTATGGGTAAATGTACTTGTTATGATATGGAGTTGATGGTTGTTCTATCATTGTTATTATTCTGGTTATATGATGGTTATAAGCATGGTTTCATGACAGATTATAGTTATGGATCTTATCATGTTTTGATTGGTAAATTATTGGCTATTGATTGCATGATCTAATAAATATTATGAAATATATTAGGAGAGGGAATTAGACCTTCTTGACAATTTTTAGATAAGCATCAGAACCTTGTGTTTAAATATGCATTCATGACCTGTATATTACATGTTTTCCTTGTGTTTGACGAAATGACTCTCATGGTTAAGCTTGGTTAGGTCAAGTTCTTGACTAAGTTTTGTGTTAGAGGCTTTGTATTTGTGTCATTTATTGTTTTGGAAAGTTTCATCAAGTTATGGGCAATAATCTGGAGTCTAGCCCTAAAAAAATGGCACAGATTTCGCGGTTGCAGACATAAAACTGGGAAATCGGGATTGAATTCACTCCCTTGTATGTTTATGCATGCAACTGGAGGCCTACAGTTGCATGGATGCAGGTTCGTGCATGTGACTGAGAGTTCAGGTTAGTAAAAAAGCACCCTGACTTAGGATTTGGGCACCTGGAGGGGTGGTTTATCTCTTGATGGTATTGTAGCTCCTGAGGAAGGTCATTAAATCTTTTGTTGGTTGATTCTACTTCCTTAAATGTACTTAGGAGGTTGCGTCATATCATAGTAAATATTTTTCACATATTTACCTTAGTGGACTGGTGAATTTGTATAAGTGTGGGAGGAGGGTGTTACACCTCCTCGGTGTCCCAATTTGCTAACTTGCCTCCTATCCTCATCATTAATATCTTTGACTCCAATCGAAGAAATTGTCCATTTCTTCATGCATAAGCCAGTCCAATTTGTGCTCGATTTTCTCTTCCCTGTCGTTCTTCTCTTACTCAAGTATTGCCACTATTCGGCCTAACATTTCATACATCCCCAATAGATTCTTGATTATTTTCTGCGATTTCGTCCTCCAATGCTTGAAATCCTTAGGTGCCTCACTTCCCACCATTTCTACCGGTGCCTTCTTCCACAAAAATTATCTCCACTTCACAAACAACCAATTCATATTTTTTCAACTTGGCAACCTTAATTTTTTACCTCCCCTCCCTCCCAAGCAGAGGATCCTCCTTCTATCATAATTAAATATGGAAAAGGGGGAGACATCACTTCAATTTTCCAAATTAATGAACCAGAATTCAAAGCTTGATGGATCTAGTTGGCATTAATGTGAATTGATTATTGGATCTCTGTCTAGCACATACATTATTCTTGGGAGGACCATCAAAATTTTAAACCTAGCCACCTTCTCTTGTCATCGCTCCAGGTATGAGATCTTTCATGCATGAAATGCAACAAGTGGAGGACGGATTGAGATCTTCTTTTTCCTCTTGGTAATGTCTCATGCTATCTGTTGGATTCGATTCTCATTAATTCCATTGTCAATGCATATGATATACTCGAGTTCCCAGGGATCTTCATTTAAAGACATTGAGTTATGGGATTGACACATATATCCTTTCACCATCATGCAAGATTAATACCCCTTGTTCCAGGCGCGAGCCTTGATTTTCCAACTTGTTTGCCATTAAGTTGAGATGTCTAAGGACGTGGATGAGTTGTATATTCTCAAATTGATCCACCAACATGCTATTCTCCAGAAAATAGGTGAAAAAAATGATCATGGCCCTGAGATTGACTTCAAGACTTGTTGGATAACCATCATCAAGTCCCCTATAATAAAAAACTTTTGAATTCTCGAGCCCTTGCTAATTCCAAGCCTTTCCATAATTCCCAAAACTCTGCCTAGTTGTTTATTTCCCATCTGAGACCCAAGGAAAAGGTGTATTCTAGATTTTCTCTGGGGTTGTGTAATGCACCTCCCACTCCTACCACCTTGAAGTTTCCTTTAGAGGCTCCATCAAAACTGAGGATTGGACTAGGTTTTCTAGTTTTCCAGTTTTGAAATTCATCCTCCCCAAATCTCAATTGGATGAAACTAATGGAGGAAGGTTTTGGAGTGAATTTGATAGCATGATAATATATTTTTGGATATTTTTTCCATTCTCCCTCTTCAATAGTCATTTCGACCAGGCCCTTCAACTTTAATCCTTTTTGCCCCATGTGTTCTGCAAGTAGGCATTGTGCTTTTATAGAAACTATACCTATAGATGAAACTTTGTCTTTGAATATCACCTTATTCCTCTCCAACCATATCATCCAAAATAGGAATTTGGTTTTGCACTCCAAGCTCTTTTCCCTGCCGAAAATTTCATTGTATCTTTGCGAATATTTCTCTTCCACATCTCAAACATCTATGTCCAGTTTCTTGGAATGTTAGCAACAATGCATAATTTTTCAAATTCCAATCTCCATACAAGTTCCATAGAGAAGGTGCAATGATGAAATAAGTGTGGAATCGACTCCTCTTATGCTTACAAAGGACGCACCATGATGGGCCTTGAATATTTCTCTTTCTCAAATTCTTTGTTGTGAGAATATTTTGGTGTTTTAGGACGCAACAAAAGGAATTAATTTTTTCAATGGCATCATCTTTCTAGATAATTTTCCATAGTATCCTCTTTGGGGTATGTGGGAGGGTGTTAAATAGAAAATTATAACCCTCTTTGACTGTGTATTGTTGTGATTTTCTTGTTACCCACTTTCTTGAATCAAAATCTCCATGAGAGAGAGGCGCAAAACCTTTCAATAAAGAAGTGAAATGGTTCCATTTCCCAGCCAATTGGGCGGGGAGATCTAGGCACTGCCACCCCGACCATATCCCAGATGAATCCCAAGATGAAATAACCCTTATTCTTTTTTACTCTTCATGCATTCAACAAGGGGCCTCCCCTCTTCATGCTCCAATTCTAATAAAGTTGTCATGATCATGTCCTTCCGAAGACTTATTTGGGCTCCGTTTCCAAAAATCCACCCAAAATTTTGTAGAATCACTAGTGCAACAAATTTGCATATGTGTCATATTTTGGATCCATTACCTTCCCATTTTAGATTCTCTGCCCTTAGTATCTTGTTCTTGTTGAAATATTTTCTGAGGAAAGCTTCCTCCCACCAACCATTGGTATTTGAGATTAACTCCCACACTATTTTGGCTTCTATAAAAAGATTCATATACAAGGGGTCCTTGATTCCCATCCCTTTGTGCTCCTTCAGGATACGAATTAAATTCCAATTTAGAAGGTGAAATTTCTTCTCAATATCCTTTCCTCCCTTGCATAGAATTGTTTTGATCAATGAACTCATTTGGAAAAGAACACACTTAGGAGCCAACAATCCCGAACCTAAGTATATTGGAAGAGCCGACACTACCGATTTAATCAAGACATATTTTCTAGCCAGGTTTCTCCTATTTTGAAACAAGAATCTATTGGTTCAAAAGGTGTTGTGCCTACTGAATCAGAAAGTAACCATGAGGTTGGCATCTTAACCAACCCATCATGCATGGGGATTTCCCATAGTCCTATTGTTCCAACCTCCCCCCACCCATCCCTAATATGTTAATATTGTGTAGGATAGTTATGGTGTCGAAGTGAAGGAATCAGTCCATTGTGTTCCCTACTTCCACTCACATTCTAGATTCTAAGACACATGCTCCACATACCTATGTTCCACTACATCTACTTAGTCTAGTGATCCTAGCCCATAGTACTTTGAAGGCCGATTAGCCCTTGGCCTGGCACAACTTACTCGGGATTAAGAGAACCTCATCCAATGAAATGAGAAAGAACAATATTATTTTTCATAAATTGAATGTGGTTGGTGCTTCATTTCCTTAATATTTGACTTAATTATAAGTGAGGACAGACTAAATTCTTATTCATTCATTTGGAAAACCTAGAACATATAAAACGATGCCTATTGCACTAGTGTGAAGGCACCATTAGAAACTCAATGTCTTCCCTACAAATCTTTAAGAACAAATCGAATCCTAAATACCTTCTACTTCCTCATACCTACTTACTAATCCCTTGTACTTAATATTCACCCTCTAGAGGATCTATATGAGTCTTAGAACCTTCTAATTCAACATGAGTTTCCATGTGTTTGTCTTGCTCCAAGATTCTTTCATGTCTTCCATGATGGTTCCTTCCTTTTCTCCTTCTTCGCAAGTGCTCTCTTATAGACCTTCCTTGATGACCTCCCTTGAGGATCACCTTGCCATGTTGAAATGATAACATCTATAGATGAATTCCACTCATGACAAGAAAACATAAGTCTGGAAACCACATATTCTATCTTTTATTACTCATGGAAGATGTTTATTGTGATGAGGAAACATGCAATATTCTTGAGAGAAGAAGACTGAGAATCACGCAGTTGAGGGCTATAGGAACCCAGGAATGGATACACTATCCTCTCAAACCACACAATGCGTAATTATGGAAGGTTTATCAAGGTACTATGTAGTTGAGGGAGTTAATGATGCAGTGAGACAGTATTTATCACTATGATTACGCAATGCGCAACTCTAGAATGAGTGAGGAAAGTGATTGTAAAATTGATAAAGTCAGGGACTAAGATAGGATTGAGTGCTGACTGAGATTGCATAGTGCACAACGAAATCCTCACTGAGCATTGATTACACAGTTTGTAGATGCAGGAGGTAGGTATTGACCATTGTAATTGCACAATGTGCAATTCTTGAAGGTAGAGACTGCACAATGCGCAGTTCTAGGAGGTAAGGATGTTTCATTGTGACTTAAAACTATGCAGTGCGCAGTTTGAAGAGGGAGAAAATTTGACAATTTGCACATATAGTGAAAGCTTCGAAAAACGACAACGTGGGATTAGTGTGAAAAGAGAGATAAATACATGAAAACAAGTCTTAGAATAGTTATTTGTGATCTCACACTCATATAACATCAACACAAGCCAATAGAATGCACAATACCCAAAATCAACATGCATCCCTTGAAGCAACAACAATGCGACACTTTAGTGATCTCACACTCATATAACATCAACACAAGCCAATATCATGCACAATACCCAAAATAAACATACATACCTTGATGTGACAACAAAGAGACACTTAGTTCTAAGTGTGACAGTTGCAACGTAGCTTTGCGACACTTAGAATACAAGTTACGATACAAGTGTCGACTTACGATACAAGTGTCGACTACAACCGGAAAGTGCGCTAAGGTGTGGGAGAGTGTTGATCGTATATTATTATGATATATGCGATAAAATATTGCATAAGAGTGCACTAGATCTGCCTCTAGTGGTGCACCAAAGTGCAACACATGAAAAAGTACAAAGAGTTAAAAGTGACACTTTCGATAGTAAGGAAAAATGAACACGAAACTTGCAAAAGTTAAAGAAATAAAAAGTGACACATTATAAACTGAGGAGAAATCAAAAGCGAAACTTGTGAAAGTGAAAGCAAGAAAAAATAATAGTCACGAAATTCAAAGCAACAATTGTGAAAGAAAAAGGTGTGCAAAAGAAACAGTTGAAAAGACTCACTAGAATGATGATACAATTTCCACTAAGAGTGAGAGAGGCTGTCAACTAATGCTGCATACTAACTATCAAAATGGATTGTGCAATACATTTTCCTCATTAACTGCGTAAGCATTATCGATAAGGGTTGCACAGGGTCTATGAGTTTCATAATTCCTATTCCCAAGGGCTGTGCAATCACTGTTACTAGTGGCTGCACATGCTTTATTTCCAGAGGTTGCACAAGAATTTTAGACATTAGCTACTGAGCTTGCAATAAACAGGTGCGCTTGTGAATGCATCAAAAGATAAGAATGTGTAAGAAAGTGACATGACAATTAGAATCTCATAATAAAAGTATCAACCAATCACGAAGTGGCTATGAACAACTTAAGGTGACAGATCATGAGATCATAAGTAGGCTCCAAAATTCAAGTGTAGGAAAAATTTTGGAGGGTGTTTGTAGCAACGAAAACAAAGGGATCAATCATTGCTTTGGTAGCTTACTCCTCTCTTATTCAAACCTTCGATTTTTGTGTCTCCAAATGGTGGTTCAAATATGTATGGTGTGGTCATGGGCCCTTGAAATGCAAAATCTTCCTTTGGCTCATTTAGAAAAACAAAATTTTGATGTGGGACAACTGCCTCAAGAAAGGGTGGACCAGGCCCAATATCTGTGTCTTGTTCTTCAAGGATGAGGAAAATGTAAATCATATGTTCCGCTTTTGTTCGAGAGAAATACAATTTGGGATTACCCCTTATTTTTATTCTTAATCAAATCCTCCTGGATGGAAGGAAACCTCGATGAATTTCTCCAGGACTAGATTGAGTCTAAAAAATGATATGCTATAAAATTCCTACCTATCTTCGTCATTTTGGGTATATGGCTACAGATAAATAAACGCATCTTTGGAAACTAACATTTTGATGTATCTTAGATGTCCCACAATATTAGAGTTGTCTTTATGGAGTATGTTTCCCCTTCCAATATTAAGAAGGTCAGGTGTTTGGCTCCCTTTGAAGCTTCGGTCCATGGGCCATTGGGTTTCTTTGATGGGACTTGCGTGGATCTCTCTTGTGGTGTTGGGTTGGAGTTTTATCTATCGCAAGCTCACTTTTTTAGAGGGAAATTAGGAGTCAACATTGGTACCAACATAAAAGTTGAAGTTCTCGCTTTATGGGGTATGATGAGAATGGCCCTGCTTAGAGGTATTAAAAGTGTTCATTTTTTTGTGACTTTGAATTGATTGTGGACTAGCTCAATTATAGATCTAATCTCAAGTTACGTGGGTGGATCCTTGGTTGCTCAAGATCAGGGCCCTTTAGGAAGCTTTCAAAGTCATTTGAGTTCATCATGTCTTTCAGGTATTTAACTATGTTGTTGATCAATTATCCAAAGAGGCCTTGTTCTTGGATATAGGCTTATGTACTGTGTTTGAATATGGCTCGGGTGGTATTTTCTTTGTTTCTGCTTATAGGTTTTTTAATTTAGCAGGTTGGGTCCTTTCTATATGTGTGCCTTTTTTGGACATATTTTCTTTTCTCTTCCATCTCTTTATGGAGGTTTGATCTCGGTTGTATTGCTTCTTTTGTATGGAAGACATCTTGCCATTGTTAGATATTTTTTAGGTTATTAATTTGTATGCTCTGTTTCCTTTCTATTTCAGAAGGCCTCTTTGTTGTGGCTGGTGTAAGAGATTATACTTTTTTTAATAAAAAATAATGTTTTTTCCTGAGAAAAAAAAAACATGGCATGAGCATCTAAAACACATGGAGGAAGTTCTCTTTGTTAAATTGGAAAATAATTAATTCTATGCAAATATGTTGAAATGCACATTCGGAAAGGAAGTAGAGTATATGGGACATGTGATATCACATGAAGGAGTGAAGATAGATCCAAACAAGATTAATGCAATCACATAGTGGCCTAGGCCAACTAACTTTTCTAAATCAAGAGGATTTATGAGTTTAACAAGATACTATCGAAGGTTTATGCACTTGTATTATCAACTCTAAACTTTTCAAAACCTTTTATAATCGAATGTGACACATCAAGTTTTGGAATAAGGGAAGTGTTAATGAAAGATGGTTATTCTATAACATTTTAAAGCATGAATATCAATAAAAGAGAATGTTTAAAATGTACATACAACAATAAAATGCTTGTCATTTTGCACATATTAGCGAAATGGAGATGATATATCTTGGGAAGTAAGTTTTTGATTTGAGTTTTTGATTCGAACATATCATAATAGCCTTCGACACCTTCTCCAACAAAAGACGCTTTCTACAAAACAATAGAAATGGATCGAGAAAATTGCCACTATTGATATGGAGATATTACATAAGGAAGTAAGAGAAAACATAGTAGCATATGTTCTCTCCAAAAAAAATTAAGAGTCGGTATCACTTGAAATTTCGGTTGTAGTCCCATAATGGCTCAATAAAATTCGAAGTGAGTATGAAAAAGATCCAAATACATGTTATAATCAATAATCTTGTTCAAAATTCAAAATTTGAATGGAAAAATTAGATTCTTTTTTATAAAGGAAGAATTTACTTAAGCCCAAATTCAAATTTTCAATCCAAATTTCTCAAGGAATCCCATGATTCACTAGTAGTAGGACATGTGGGTTTCTTTAAAACCTACTTTAATACTTGCCAATCATTTTTTTGGAAAGGGATATATTCAAAAATATGCAGTAGAGTGATCAATGGAAAATAAATAAAAATGATAACATTATGAACCCCATATTGCTGCATCCCTTAAATATTCTAAACAAAAAATAGAAAGAAATATCAATGGACTTCAATGAAGGATTGCTTATGTTGGATGGAAAATAAAAAAAATCTCGTAGTGGCCTACAAAATCACCAAGTATGCACACACTTCATGGAAATAAAGAAATCAGAGTCCTCAAAACAAATCGTTAAATTATTTTGCAAAAATGTTGACAAATTACATTTATTTCCAAAAGTCATTATTAGCAATAGAGACAACAATTTTAAAAGGAATTTATGGAAGCAATATCTCAAAGAAATTGAAACATACCTCAACATGAGTTCAACTTATAATCCGCAAACAAACGATCAAAGAGAAATTGCTAATAAATGTTTAGAAGCTTACCTTCGTTGTTATAGAACAGACAAACAAAATAAGTGGTTTCATTGGTTACACCTAGTTCAATGGTGGTACAATTCTACTTATCACAATTCAACCAAATTGACTCCATTTTAATTTCTTTGCAGTTATGAGCCCCCAAAATTGAAGGAATTTGCTATTATCAAAACAAAATTTTCAACAGTAAAAGCTCAGTTAGAAGAAACCTAAAAAGTCTTTCAAATACTAAAAGAAAATCCAAATATTTCCAGAAATCGTATGAAACAAAAAGCCGACCAACATAGAACAAAAAGAGAAATTGAGGTTGGAGAGTGGATATTTGTTAAACTTCAACCTTACAAACAATTATGCTCATAGCAACAACGTAAAAGAAAATTGGCACCGAAGTTCTAGGGATCATATCAAATTAACAAAAGATCATCCAAGTAGCATACAACTTGAGTCATCCTAGTAAAAGTTGCATTCACATTGTTTTCCATGTATTTTGCCTCAAAAAGGCACTAGGTAAACACAAAGCAACACACATAACACTCCCGATATTAGATGATAGAGGGAAGATAATTTTAGAACTAGAAGGGAGTCACCACCTGGAAAAAGGTATTACGATCACAAGTATTTAAATAATATCATATTAAGTGGAAGAACCTACCAAAATAAGAAGCCTCTTTGGAGAAAGAATATTTTCATCAAAAACACCCTTCATTACCTATTCTTTGGGTACAAAGCATTTTCTTGAGAGGAAGGAAATGTTGTAAATAAATAATAATTAATAAGTAGTTATAATAAGTTGTGACTCAGGTCATGACTGTTCAGAAAAGGTGTCGTGGGCTATATTTAAAGTTGAGCACTTCTTTGTAAAACGTCATCTCTCATTATATATATATATATATATATATATATATATATATAGTGTGTTTGTTTTATAGTCCTAACATGGAGACCCACTAATGTTTCACCATAGGGTCTTCACTTAGTGAACCTATGACATAACATTTGTGTTCATGTGATATTAAAAAATACCTCTAATTTCGTTTGATATCAATAAATATCTCTAAAATCATTTTTGTTGAATCCCTCTCCCCAATACATCTTTCTAACGAAAAAAACCTTATTTTTACTAGATACCCTTATTTATATTACCAACACCTCTCTTCCCTGTGCACCCCCCTAATGCCTCGCATCTCCATGTGAGTCCTCGTAGTACCTACAATACAATAACTTTATTTTTTACAATTTTAAACCTCTTTTTATGGATGAATGAGATAAGATATTGGTCAGCAAGGTGAAGCCCTCATGGATTTCACTATTTCCTACCTTGTAGCTATGCAAGGTTAGTGTCCACATCAAACTTGTTCAATATCAACTACAACAAAATTTTTCCTCTATCGCAAATGCACCAAAGGCTAATGATTTTTTTATTGGTAGGAATGATATGAATACTTAATTATTATATTTGTTATTATTATTTATATGTGAAAATTAATCTCCAAATTTATTGAAATACATGCTATACAAAAACTTACTACTTTTGATGCAAATCTATTTAAGCTTACAATTTGTTAATAAAAAAATAACAAGGCCGCATAGCTAGCTTTCCTCCCGCTTAGTTTAATTATTGAATTTTAAAAGGTATGAACCAACTATCACATTTGAACAAGAGCTATAATGTAGATACTCTAGCTTAGTTTAAATATAATTAAATTAGAGACAAAAATGTAAGTTTCCTTGGGGATGATTGAGAGAGATATAATCATTGTTATTTAACTCAAATTTCCATGTTAATGTTAACATACATGGCCATTGAGACATGCATATCATACCATGGTGACTGATAAATTTCGTAGCATTAACAATCAAGAAATGAAAGTGTATCCAACATGTGATATACATTAGTGATTAACTTTTTCAACTATCTGTAAGCTAAGCATAAGGATTGGTAAAATAATTCAATAAGAATGACATTATTTAAATATATTAAATATTTATATAAGTCAACTAACATTTATCATTGAAACTGGAATATTATTGTCATAAAATATGCATTTTATATCCTAATAAACCTAATGCTTTCCCAATAATCTACACTAATCCTATTTGAATATTTGTTAGAGATGATTTTGTTGAATATGTGTATATGTGTCTTATTGATATGTATTAGCTTTTTCACATTTTATAACCATAAACAGGTTAATATAATAACAACCTATAAACAACATCGTCCACTTCATAATGTACTAATGGATCCATGTTTCTGGACAACAATGGTTAAAATCCGTTATGATTCAGATGTTACATTTAAAACTAGCAATTGCACCTAATGTTGCAAAGGAAATGCCGTAAGAAAGAAGCTATAAAGAAAGCAACTGTAATTAATTTGATGTGGCCTTATATTTATGTTTAGAATGTGTACGTTACAGACCATAGTATTGAATCTACCCCAAAAGTAAAATTAATTTTTTTGCAATAGACGTTGATATCAAAAGATGGGAAGGGAAAATCTTTGGTAATTAACTTTACCCAGAGCGCATCGCTACCAGGGGTGATGATGCCCGGGCTACCCTCTTTTACATTGTTAATCCACATATAAAATTTCTATTTCACTTTTAAGCCCACGATCTTCCATCTCCATGCATATAAAAACAATGCATTTTAAGTTTATCCAAAATAATTTGAAATCTCAGGCGGAAGCTTATTACTTTGAACAATGACTATTATGATTTTTTTCAACTGTCGGATTTCTAAACACAAGCTTCCCCTTACCTTATAAGGGTTCGACCACACATAGACGATCTTGAATTTGAAATAAAACAGCAGATCCTAAGTTTTTGTCATTTGTAGCAAATTATATTACTTTTTTTTTCTTCCTAGATAGTGGGAAACGAACCATCAATTTAGGATGTTGTCTACGCCTTATCAATTCATATGGAGAGCATGTATTTTTGTAGAAAACAAGAATGGCACCATAGATCTGACTTTTATCTGCTACAACTGGTATTGGAGCCAAGCTGACAAACATTCATTGTTGTTAAGGCTTAAAAAAGGAAAGCCATGACCCCTATTTGTTGGTTTTGAAGTCAAATTTGCAGAATGCTTCATTTCGTTTACAACGAAGTGAGACAAGGGCTTGAAAAAATTCACCAAAAACGTCAAGACCAGATATAAATATCTCTTCAAATATGCAAGAAAAAGATGCCCATCGTTAACTACTTCACACCTCTGCAAAAGGGCATTTTTTTTAAGTGCAAACAATATAAAACCGGTTGACATAAGGCATTCTCGATGCTAATGACCATGTCCTCTATATAAACTCATGATAGTAAATATTCTCATTCTGACCTAGAAATTAACTTTTTTTCTTCCTGGATAGTGGGAAACGAACCATCAATTTAGGATGTTGTCTGCACCTTATCAATTCGTATGGAGAGCATGTATTTTTGTAGAAAACAAGAATGGCACCATAGATCTGACTTTTATCTGCTACAACTGGTATTGGAGCCAAGCTGACAAACATTCATTGTTGTTAAGGCTTAAAAAAGGAAAGCCATGACCCCTATCTATTGGTTTTGAAGTCAAATTTGCAGAATGCTTCTTCGGTGAGTTATTTTTCACTCCCAAGCTGGAGCTGTATTCCTAGCTCCAACTCCATTGATGATTCATCTCCAGTACTATCTTTATATGAAATGACAGTAGAAGTAGTTGCAGAACTCACCCTACTCTCAGATGAGCTGGTTGTACCCAATCCCAGGGCCACACCTGAACCATCATTCAAACCCATTCGTGAAGGATGCCCCTGAGGTGACATTTTACTCGTGGCACCCTACTTTCTCTTAGTCCCCTTCGGAGAAGAAGAGAATCCAGACAGATTGATAGGTTTCTTTATGAAGGAAAACTGATGGTCATGATATTGTGGATCCAGTCCCAATGCCATATCATTGACATGTTCGAAACCACTTTCTAAAGTATTATTGAATCCATCAGATGTATTTGTTAGAGGGCTTCAAGATGAAGGCCCAGATAAGGAAACTTAATATCCATTCTCCTTGTCTAAAACCAATCTCGTAAAAAATAGATTTGAATAATATTGAAGGTTAATACAAATCAAAAAGAGAATTTGATATTGTCTGAGCTGAGTAAATTGCAAAATCTGAGGTTGCTCCATTTGTTAAATTGTGTTTCCTTTAGCAACATTCAGGCCCAAGAGGAACTTGAATCCACACAATTAAATTCTATTTACATGATGTTAAATTGGGTTTCCTTCAGCTGACAGAGTGTACTGCAATAACAGTAACAATTATTTTCTCAATCTTGAATATTACACTTTCATTTATACAAATTTATTTTTCAAGTTAATAAAAAATAGTGATAAACTTGGGATTATCTCTCAACTTCCATAATTTGCAGTTATTGGTTATGTCCATGATGCTGCTGCTCGAGTAAATATTAGGATAAATTTATGCACGTTTAAGAATGGCATGAGGTCATGAAATTGCAATGCTTCTAACTAAGAAGCGAGCCCCAGCAATTTGATGGCATTTCCCCCGTGCTTCCAAAGCTTTTCAAGTTTCAGCATTGCAAGATTCATTGAAATTGTTATCATCCATCTACTAAAAATTAAAAAAATATAGAGAGCATATATCATTTCGTTTACAGCGAAGTGAGACAAGGGATCGACAAAATTCACCTAAAACGTCAAGACCAGATATAAATATCTCTTCAAATATGAAAGCAAAAGATGCCCATCGTTAACTACTTCACAACTCTGCAAAAGGGTATTTTTTTTAAGTGTAGACAATATAAAACCGGTTGACATAAGGCATTCTCGATGCTAATGACCATGTCCTCTATATAAACTCATGATAGTAAATATCCTCATTCTGACCTAGAAAATAACATCATTCTTACATAATCTGCGAATATGCATTCAAAGCAAACCATCTTTGATGTCATGCCCAGGCCTTCTTGACATAATTAGCACTACGTCACCTTATCTTAAAAAGTCAACTAATTTTGTTGCACATCTGAGAGTTAAGAACATCTAAAAGAAAAGATGATCGAATGCATGAGAATTTGTAACATAAACAAACTTAATGAAATAACATACCCATTCATCTATCACAAGTCCTTCACCAACAGCGCAAGAAGACGCAAGGAGCGGTATCTTCTGGAGGCTTCTTGCGCACCTCAACAACAGCCTCAACTTCAACCACTTGCTTCTTGAATTTTTCCAGTTCCTTTACCAAGGTAAAATTTCAAGGTAAGCAACTTAATACAAAATGAATTTCCAATGCAAAATGTCCATGTTAATGATGATTTTAAACAATTATCCACCTACAAAATCTTTAAACTGTGAAAGATGTTTGAAGTGACCTAAACTACATAATCAACTAAAATGTTGCATCCAAATCAACACTTACAGGAGTAGGACGTTCTAGATCCAAATAAACAACAGTTACAGGAGTGTATCCACAAGTGGATTAGTTGAAGGCATTGGTGCTCGAGCCCCATTTGGTGGTGTGCATGTATGATCGACAACAGGGTCTTAAAATCAGGATTTAGGTCGGGGATTTTTATATAGCTGGTGCTGCCAATTGAGGTTGGATACAAAAAGGCCAATGGCACACTATGTTATGTTAGTACTTTTATGGAATCCCCTATTCCAAAATAAAACTGTAGCATAAAAAAAAACAGAGAATTCTCATTGTCTGATTAGTAATTCGTTATTTCAATTTTCCAAAGTATGTAGTAAAGGACTACTAAAAACACTCATCTTGACCAGTTCAAAACCAAAAGGAAAATAGATCAGCCATTGGCCTCCATGAACTTCTGAACATTAAAAAGCACCCTACCTTTGATTTATCAGTGTTTGGAGCCTTGAGGCTTTGAAAGCAGGGAATATCCACCTAAAAAATCTTTAAACTGTGAAAGATGTTTGAAGTGACTTAAACTACATAATCAACTGAAATGCTGCATCAAAATCAACACTTACAGGAGTAGGACGTTCTGGATCCAAATAAACAACACTTACAGGAGTGTACCCACAAGTGGATTAGTTGAAGGCGTGAAGTATGTAGTGAAGGACTGCTAAAAACACTCATCTTGACCAGTTTAAAACCAAAAGGAAAAGAGATCAACCATTGGCCTCCATGAACTCCTGAACATTAAAAATCACCCTACCTTTGGTTTATCAGTGTTCGGAGCCTTGAGGCTTTGAAGGTGGAGAATGAGAGTGATGGCATTTCGCCTGTGCTTCCAAAGCTTTTCAAGTTTCAACATTGCAAGATTCATTGACATATCTATCATCTATTTACTAAAAATTAAAAAAATATAGAGAGCATATATCATTTCATTTACGAAGAAGTGAGACAAGGGCTCAACAAAATTCACCAAAAACGTCAAGACCAGATATAAATATCTATTCAAATCTGCAAGCAAAATATGCCCATCGTTAACTACTTCACACCTCTGCAAAAGGGCATTTTTTTAAGTGCAGACAATATAACGCCGGTTGACATAAGGCATTCTCGATGCTAATGACCATGTCCTCTCAATAAACTCATGAGAGTAAATATCCTCATTCTGACCTAGAAAATAACATCATTCTTACATAATCTGCAAATATGCATTCAAAACAAGCCATCTCTGATGTCATGCCCATGCCTTCTTGACATAATTAGCACTACCTCACCTTATCTTAAAAAGTCAACTGATTTTGTTGCACATCTGAGAGTTAAGAACATCTAAAAGCAAAGATGAGCGAATGCATGAGAATTTGTAACATAAACAAACTTAATGAAATAACATACCCATTCATCTATCACAAGTCCTTCACCAACAACTCGAGGAGCAGTATCTTCTGGAGGCTTCTTGCATGCCTCAACAGCAGCCTCAGCTTCAGGCAGTTGCTTCTTGAGTTTTTCCAGTTCCTTTACCAAGGTAAAATTTCAAGGTAAGCAACTTAATACAAAATGAATTTCCAATGCAAAATGTCCATGTTAATGATGATTTTAAACAATTATCCACCTACAAAATCTTTAAACTGTGAAAGATGTTTGAAGTGACCTAAACTACATAATCAACTGAAATGCTGCATCCAAATCAACACTCACAGGAGTAGGACGTTCTGGATCCACCCCTTTTTACAATAGGCCACATTGTAGCCAAGTTTCCAGTCTGTAACTAAATCATGCAAATTCCTCGTACACTGCTTAGCAGTTTCGAAACAGAGGTGCAAAAAAAGACATCGGCAGCAGGATTCGAACCTGCACGGAAGCCTAGTTAATACATTAATTATAAACACTACAAAATCTAAATCGTCGACAACAGGGTTCGAACCTGCGGGGTCAAAGCGCAACAGATTTCAAGTATCTCTCCTATAATCATTCCATAAAAATCAAGATCAGAGTGATAAAAGAAATTAATCCCCCAACCCATGATATGTTATGAACTGAACCTGTGAAATTTATAATGTACGACTTGAATAGCTTACCTTACCAGGGCATTTGTAAAAAATTTTGCGAGGATTTTTCTCCGTATGCGAGGTAAGAATCAAGCATACTCTGCCACTATAAGGGTAGAGTATCTCTGAGTCCTCACTTTGAGTCGCACTGCACTAGAGTCTGACACACTGCCCAAAGGGAAATCCTTCAACCAGTGCTCAAATTCACAGGAGTAAAGGGAAAAAATGCCATAATCCAGTATGGAAGCTCTGCAAGCGCAATGGCAGTTGCTTCTTGAGTTTTTCCCTAGAGATTCTGAATAAAAAGAAGCCCTAGAAACCTTCCACTAACTAAATATTTGCAACTACTATTGTTTTTTCATCTAACGGCTGAATATGTTTCAATCGTCTAACATATAATCTAACGGTTTCACATTATGACATGATGCACACAGCAAAGTGGTTTTCAAATAATAACGCCTTACGACGTAAATATACATTAGACAAGGACTTTGCAAGTTCACTTAAGTAGTTCATGTGGAATTTTTTAAATTCATTATCCAGTGTGAAATCTGTCACTTTGGATGTGCCATGTATTAAATATAAATATATATCAATTATTAAACTCGATGAATGGAACTCAAAGTTGTGAAACACCTCACTAATAATATAAAATATTTTAAGAGCATGCCTGCGATTGACTGACGTCATCCATTAATGGCTGCCAACATATGGAGGGGACGCTAAGTGTATCACAATAGAATGAATGAAGCTAAGGGTGGAAGCAGGTCCGGTGTTCTTGTTGCTTGTTTGTGGTTGTTTCTGAACCAACTATAATTATAATTATAATAATAATTAAATTTACGTTTTAATTTAATGTAAAATTTTAATACACTTCACAAAAAAAAACAACAAACTAATTAAGAGATCTTAATATATCCTTCGACTAAATACGTGCTTATTTGGATCAATGCCTCTCTAACAAAGGAATATGGAACCTCTATTCAACCCTTTGGTGTCTATATGTTTTTATTTATTTCAACCCTTTGGTGTCTATATGTTTTTATTTATTTATTTATGTTGAATTATGATATTTTTATTTTATTTATTTAAATAAAAATTAGTTTCCTTGAAAATTTGAGATGACCATTAGATTAGGTTCCACTTCGATCAGAAAAACCTAACTGAAATTAGACAAACTCAAACCTAACCGAAATTACACAAACTCAATGGTAATTAACTTGATGCTAAGCAACAATTTCATAAATCAAACATAAAGATCGTGCATCATAGCAAAGAATTTGAGACAATTTGTATGTAGTCATAAACAAAACGAAACATGTTTAAGACATGAAGTCGTGTCTCTTATTAAAAAAAGCCCACCGCTTACAGCACACTTCAATAGCTTTTCTTCTCACTTGTGTCGGTATGTATTGTAAATTATTCCTCAATAAATTGATTCCAGATATAACCGGTTTAATCATCAATTTATTATTAACAATAATATTATAATTATTAAAAAAATTAATAAATAAAATAAATAAATAAAAATCAAAGTAAATAAATTAATAATGTTATTTAAAGTTATCCTGAATGGTTAAACATGTTTGTTATCTTCCTGACCACATCTAATTATTTAGGAGTGATTTAATAGTAAGATTATTAATATAATAACTTCATAAAAGAAAATATTATTATATTGCCATTCACTTCAACCCTCAAAATAAGAAAAAAAAAAATCTATAGTTAAAACTTAAATTGCAATTATAAATTTATTACCGCAAGAAATGAACCTCTACAACAGGCCCGTTCAACTACGTCATACTTTGCAATTGTCTTAGAGCCTTACTTTCTCCGTCATCCTCTTAGAAAAAGGAGGATGAAGGTGGTATTTTCATTAATATAATATAATTCTTATTTGAATTTTTTATAATAAAAAAGTTTATATAATTATAATTTATGTAAAAATATATCATATAAATTATTAAATTTAAAATATTAATATTAATCAAATATATTTAATTAAAATTATTTATATATATAATTATAAATTATAAATTTATTTTATTAAATAAATCAAAATAATAATTCAAATTTAAATATTTTTATGTATATAGAAATGATAAATTTATTTAAATATAAATAATATTATTAAAAATTAGTATAAATCTCTTTTAATTAACATCAAAGAAGAATCAAAATTTGCAAAATATAAATATGTTTTTCAAATTGTGAAGAAATTTATATTTTAAGAGATTTTATTTTTTAAACATTTAATAAATCTTAAATTAAAATGATTTTTTAAATATTTAATAAATCTTAAATTAAAATAAATTTATGCTGATTACATAATTTTTAATCAAATTAATAAAAAAAACTTAACTCAAATAATTAATAAATAAAACAAGTTATATATAAACACTGACATTACAAACTTATATACATGAAAAATTTTGAATTCATTTTATATTTTTAAATTTATGAAAATAACTTTAAAATATCATAATGAGAAAGTTTCAAATCTAAAAAGCAGATTTGAATTATACTTACCTGTATCGCATCACGTCTCGTATGTAAGCACTGACCACACAACTTATAGACATGAAAACTATGGAAATTAGTATCAAAATATTAGAATGGGAAAATTTCAAATCTTAAAAACATATTTCAATTACACTGACCTGTCTCGCAGCTCGTCTCCTCTCTATGTAAGCACTGACCACATCCTGTCTATGTAAGCACTGACCACACAAACTTAGATATGAATATTTTGAATTCATTTTATATTTTAAATTTTTTTAAATAGTTTTTTAATTTTGTCATTTACCTTTTAAAAAATTACTATGTAAATTTGAATTTTGAATAATTTAACAGTTCTTTCAGTGAAGAATCCTATAACATAGGAGATACAATGTTTAAATATATTTAAAATTGCACAAAATCTTCTGAATATTATTCCTCAATTTAAAAAAAGAAAATAACGACACTAAAAACTTTACTTGTCCACAAAATATTTATAAATATAATATAGAAACTCAAACCGGAATAATAAATTTAAATTGAGCAAAACCTTTGGAAACAAACTTTTGTCAAACAAAATCATATGAAAATTTCAAAAGCCAAATCCTTTTCGTCCCAGATGAGCATATTGACCTCCTCCTGTAGCACCGTACATTAGTCACGTGCTGTATATCAATGGAACTTGTATTTGTTGGTGCTGATAGCATCTTTCCGTCTTTTTCATAAAGAATAGCCCGTCTTTATCACGGAAGACAGTGACTGGGTCCTGGGGACCATGCCTGCTGTCTTTTCATGAACAATATAGCCTCTCTTTATCATGGAAGAAAGTAGCTGGGGACCATGCCAGACCGATTAATGGGTCTATGGCAGCTGAAATAAGGCTCGCCCCACTTGCACTGCATTATTATTCAGCTCACTGGGTGGGTCCAGCCCTTACCCACTTAGATGCTCCTTTTTCTCAACTAATAATACATTTTATTGCATGTGCGAAATTTGGGTTTGCATCGCAGAGATCACAAGTCTAAATACTTGTAGTTCTCCTCTCTTTTGTGCTACCATTCTCTCACTTTCTTTTGCATTCCATTCATTCATTCTCTGTGAACTTCAGTGCCTGTAGCCTCCTTCCATCACCAAGTAATTCATTGAGTTGAATCCATAAAGCATTTGAAGAGTCAGCTATGCCTACCTCTACTCATTCGAGGAGGAACATCCCCAAAAGAGGGCAGGTGAAGGCAGCCATTGCCTCTTCTGTTGCGAACTCCATCAGATCGCTGTTAAGACCCACTAAACCCTTCAACTGTTCTATGGCTTCCGCTTCCTCTTCTCCAGCGACTGCAGATCGTTTCTGGGTACAGTGATGGAGGTTGCAGATGAAGATGTACTTATCTCTAGAATGCAAATGCAGAAGAAAGGTTCCTCCATTACCAGTGCAGTGATTCAGAATTTAAGATCAGAGTCGGATTCTTAGATCTGAAGTCCAAATCATTTCCTCACTTGCCTTACCCTTTTTTCTCGAATATGGGGCTGTGCAACACCAATAGAGTTTACTCTGTAAAGATTAACTACATATGAAGAGAATTTTTTTCTGCTGAAAAGCTGCAAATACAAAAGTTTGTTGATTTCATCTTTTGAGTGGAAAGAAAGGGCATTTTGATATTAATCTCCTTAGCTTGTCTCTTTGAGAGATCTGTACATTTTCCAATGATCAAATGTTATGGGAAGAAAAGGAATTTTTGATATTAATCTCCTTGGCTTCTCTCTTTGAAAGATTTGTACACTTGCCAATGATCAAATGTTTGATTTCAATGTTAATATTATTTATCAACTCTCTTCCGTGTTTTGTTTTTATTCCGGCTCTGTTCTGCTCACATTTTATTGCAAAATGTAAGCACGCTTTACAGTTTCATGATGCCATAACAAGTCCAACTTTATAGGGTTAATTTATACAGTAATTTGTATGTATTGGTAGAATGTGCAAAGTTGAACATGTGAGAAGGATGTTGGGACTTTTTCATACAAGTTTGGTGGTAAATTAAGTTTACTTGTTTTTTTTTTTTCTCTCTCTGGTTTATGATCTCAAAAATTGGTTACCATTACATCAGGGAATATTTGTACGAGACAGCCAGCTTAATCATGAAACTTGAACTTGATCTCTAGAGTGGTGAAAGAATTGATTTCAGTGACTTTTCAATAACAAAAATGCTTTAATTACAATCAATTAAACTAATTCTCTGGTTAAATATAATGGCAAATTGTAACTCTTTTGGCCATATTTTTATTGAGAAGAGTTTGCAGTGGTGTATGGTGAACTTCACAAACATGAAGGATCACAAAACTGTAGGGAAAAATTGGCTTGTCATGTACTTTTATCTTGGGCTTTGAAATTTTTAACAGTTTGCATTTCTTTCTCCCATTTTGTTATGTCTTTTTTTTAAGTAATTCTTTATCACAATTCAAATAAAATTTTAATAATTGTGTGAGAAATATTCTGTTACCAATTGACTAAAGTTAACTTAAGTTGTGTTAGAAATATTTTTTAATTGACTCAAGTTAACTTAAACAGTATAATATTTGTTGATATTTATTACGTTGCATTTCATTATTACATTCTCTAAAGTGAAATATAATTTAAAAAAAAAAAAATAACAATAAAAAATAATAATATATATTTATAAAAATTAAATAAAAATTAAATAATTAAAAATAATGAAAACAATGAAATTATATATATTTATAAAAATAAATAAATAACATTGAAATAATTAATAGCTGGCACCCAAAGATCAGAAATTTCATTTTAAGTAAATTTTGAAATCGTTAGGAATCTTTCACAACTAACTTATTCACGAACGTTTGACGAGTGGAGAGCTGCTTCTTAAAGAAGGTTTGACGAGTGGAAAGTTTATTCTGAAATGTGAAAGTGATTATAGACGTGTGTATTTTATTTTTTAAATGACAAAGTGCTCACAATTTACCAAACTACCGAGGATGTTAGTAATGAATCGATTTCCCTCACCACTAACACATAACCCATAAATATATACTAAAATATTCATTAAAATGTTTGTAACGGGCAAGAGACAACCCTTCTACAAACCTCACTAATCATAGCCATCAATTTGGTTATACGAGGAAGAATATTCAGTAACATTTAATTTGTGCATTTGTAACATCTTACTTTAAAATAATTACAGAGTAATTTTTTTTTTTCAATAATTCAATATTGATTATGAATTTCATTTGACTATATTAAAAGGCGGTTGACTCATAATTATTTACTCTATGTCTTTCATGTTACTTTGTTTTTCGCTTAACTTTGATATAATCATAGGTATCACATAAATTTCTATGCAAGGTCAATGGTATATACATATGATGTTTGGTTAAAATAAAACTTAATAGTTTCAACACTTTACGATATATCATATACACCACTCCACTTGGCATTTGAATTGAATTCTGTTAGCTGGCATATCAACTCAGATTTATTACCACAGTACATGGCAATAGCTTGCTGCGACAGCCGTCAGATTTACTTTGGATTCTTCGCTCTTTCCGATGGTACTCCCGCGATCCTCGCCATTGATCTGTAGATTGATCAAGGGTTATGTTGCATTGGCGGGAGAATGAAACTGGACTTTACTAACCCTAATGTTCTCGGGTTCTCCGTCCTAAAACTCTTTTAGCTCGGCCCACTCGACAAAGAAGAGTTACTCTGCAATTTTCTCTGCTAGGGTTCGGATGTCTAGTTATTGCTTGCGTGAGAAATATAGCAGTTTACTCCTCCGAATGATGGAAAGTACTCCTCTGCTGCTTGAAACACAGTCTTCCTTCCGCCATGAGGATTCCCACAGTTCCAACCAGAGCTTCTCATCTCGGCGCGCACCAACAGGTAAAAAATATGACCTGCAACTCATTTCTAAAAGGTTTTTATGCACTTAGCTCTCACTATGAAGTTAACCAGGGTTTGAATGCTTGCTTTTAGAATATTAATGTTTTACCTCTCTGGTTATTATACAGAGCATCCGCTCGGAATTTCTTATTACGGGTAATTGTTCTATGTATACATATTCCCCTCTCATCGCATTGATTTTGGTTTCCATTGTTTTTGTTTTATCATAGACATCTAACTCCGTGCCCCTTACTCTCCTCTATAGGTTTGTGCTATCAACCCCAACTCCGTGGCATAGTTTTCACCAGCATTGAGCCACTATAATCTACAACCATGGCTGATACAACGCTTCTCCTTTGTTTACCAGGTACCTTGGCCAACGGGAGCTTCAGCTCTTTGTCTCTGGTTTTCCTGTCAAAATTTCTAGCATAGGAATTTTTATATAAATGGTAGCATTTGTAGAGGGCATAAACCCTATAGTAGAGTCTTTCCATTTTATGACCACAGATGGTCTTGTAATACGAAGTAAACTGTTTTTAAATTGAAATCCAAATAGGATAGGTGGCCGGGTTTGTTTATGGAAATATTTTTGTCGGTCGAGTAAGGGTTTATTGAACTATTCCTCTAACTGTTATATTCTTGCTAGGGTTAGACCAGAATGTTACCACATTTATCCTTTACAGTTTTTACTCATAGATTTTATAACTATTTCCTTCTCTGAAATTTTATGAGTATGTTGCTAAGCATGATAAACATTTCTCTTTACAGATAATTTTCTGCTTAATATCTTTTGGAATAAATTTATTGTTTCCACTAGAATGGGGTTACTGTTTTTGGTATTTCGTTGTGCTAAGAAAACTATTGTTTCCTTCGCTACTATTGGTGCGTAAATTCATTTAGAATAATAGTTGAATGTTTGTCAAGATTTCCTTTCACAGATTTTGTTATAATAATTCTACAGGGTTTATCCTGTATGCTTTGTTTCTGTTTAATAATTCTAGGAATAACGGATTACACAATTTCTGCTTTCGCTTTGGTTTATGAATTCTCGTTCTTCTTGACTTACGCTACCACATAGGTTCTTTAACATTTCTGTTTTATGTTTACCTATTCTCGGTGACCGGACCACTGATCCTGAAAGTCTGTGTATAGTACTAATCAAGTATTTGAATAGAACGTCTTGGGTAGGGCTTTGCCTCAACCCGAGACCGCAAGTTCTAATTTTCTTTTCACCATAGTACTTAGAAACATTATAAAGAAGTTTAAAAATCTAATGATGCAACTATTTATCCGGTATCCAATAACTCACAAATTCTTTGTAACTTAATTTGCATCTGTAAATAAATGTTAATTGTAGAATTGTAAACCTTTAATTTGCAGTTTCATATTCTGCTTGTTTTTAAATAACTTCACGGAAAATCCATGGTATTTTACTGTACACATGCATTATAAGTTTATCTATGCATTTCAAATGTACCTTTATTTCACATAGACAGATTTACCAAATAGTTACAGAAACAACATTATCTATGCACTTTCAAATGTACCTATCTTTCACATAGACAGATTTACCGAATAATTACAAAAACAACATTTTTCCTTTTTACTGAAATCTGAACATAGTACCTGTAACAGTTAACACTGCAATAATCATACTCATAAGAAGAATGAAATTAACTATTTGTACTTATCTGGATTATTCTATTTTAAGTTGTGGTCCTCCCAACCATCAAGTGAAGCGATTACGTCCTCTACTTGCCCCCTAGCTCCAGAATTTGGTTGACCTGGGCTAATAGTGGATCTCACTTTCTATTGTGACCTCAGGATAGCCAATCCAGTCAATTTCAGAAAGTCTAGTTTTTCTCAGGTTTTTCCTTGAGTTATTTTCCACTGGTCACAACCAGCTCTGGAAAACCTCAACCTTTTTCTTACTAGCACAGAACCCCTACTCCTCCTTTGGGATTCATTTTTATCCTTAGAGAAGTAGGTAACTGTTTTCCAACTGTCCCCAACCACCTCCAAATTCTTGGAAACATTTTTACCATCAGCTTTATGTATATTTATATTTCAAATATTTCCTTTCATTAATTAATTATTTCTAATTAATTAATTAGAAAAGAAAATAAATTTTGAACAACAGTAATTATTTGAGTCTTTCCTTCCTGACAACAATAAACAAATTGTCTTTTAACTAGTTAGCACTAGTTAACTTTAATGAAGCTGTCACATCATTTGTTCACAAGAAAAAAATAAAATTCTAGAAACCCACGTCCAATGGTTGAAATAGGTACATCTATTGGCTTAACAAGTGTTATATATTAGTCATCAATAACACTTAATTATGGAATGATTATATTTAAAAATAACACAAATAAAAATAATAAGATGGAAGGATAATAATGAAAGATAGCATAATTAAAGATGGATTGAAGTTATAAGTTAGCATATACAGTGGTATGATAATGTAATTTTATTTTTTCTAGTAACTAAATAAATATATTTTTATAGGAGTTAGTATAATATAATCTGTAATAAGTGAGTAAAATATAAGTGTTTTCACAAAACCATTGCATTGTCATTCCTAAGCCTGTCAAAGTTAGATTATTGTTGGCACAACATCTGTGGTGGTCCCCTTTTCCCAATTTGTGGTCCTTATATATATAATACTCCAAACAAAAAATTTACCATATTTCACTTCTAGCGATGAGGAAATCACTTTTTCTCATTTTGAGTGGAGGGTCTTTATTTATTTATAAAACCTTTTTATAATTTGAATTTGTATAATCAAGTGTTTGTTCCACGCTTATTGAAGAAGGTCAAGTCATGGTTAGTTTGTTTATCCATACCAAATGCGCACACTAATTATTTGGGACCGATGTTATTTCTAAGTGATAACATTGTGTATAGATGGTGTTGTTTACGCGTGGTATATGTAGTGTTGTGCACAAATGGTGGTGTACATGTATATTCAGTGTTGTATACATGAGGTGCGGTGTACACGTTGTATATACAACATTGTGTATATATGGTGTTGTGTACATGTTGAACTTGCGGTGCTGTGTACATGTGGTTCTATGAACATGTTGTACATGTGATGTTGTTTGCGTGCAATGTTGTGTACATGTTGTACATGTTGTATTTTGTGCACGTGGTATTGTGTACACGTTGTGCAGATGGTGTTGTGTACACGTTGTGCAGGTGGTATTGTGTACATGTGATGTAGTGTAGACATTATACATGTATTTTTGTGTACATGTGGTGTTGTGTACATGTTGTGCAGGTGGTGTCGTGTACATGTGGTGTTGTGTACGCATTGTGCAGGTGGTGTTGTGTACAGGTGGTAATGTGTACATGTTGTACATGTGGTATTGTGTGCATGTCGTACATGTTGTGCTATGTACATGCCGTTTTGTGTGCATGTCGTACATGTTGTGTTCTGTACATGTGGTATTGTGTATGGGTATTACGTAGTTGTTATGTGCATTCATTGTATTGTATAAGTGTATGTATATGTGTTGTGTTGTACACTAGGTGTAGGTATATGTATTGCATTGTGGTGTACACCAGGTGTAGGTGTATGTATTTTGTGGTGTTGTACATCGTGTGTGGATATACGTGGTGTGATGTATATTATGTGTATGTGTATGTGACTAAAGAGAAAAGAAGTACTATGTGATTGTCGGATGTGGAAATTGATCTGGTGTGTGTACAGAAAGGACAAGGGTAGAAGAAAAGAACTAATTGAAGGATAAGTATCAATGTTTTATTTCAGTTTTGATTATGCATGTGATTTATGACTCTGATTTAAGATGGTTACATATGATTTATGATGGTTTAGTTTTAAGCTAATCAGATGTGATATGTTTATACATGATGATTTGATCAAACAACTAGTTTGACTTGTTGTGACAGGAAGTGAATAGAATTGCAAGGGTATCTTATTGGCGAGCTACCAATGAGGTATGATTTGAATTTATTTGAATTTATTTTGAATCTAATGGAAATTATGTGCCTAGTGTAGGAACGTAAGGAAATACCCAATTGGGTGGTCGGAAGTTACTACAAGAATGTTAGTATTAGCAGTGTAAGGAATTAGGATAGGAAACAATAGGCTGGTAAATCACTTCAGGAGCAGGGCCATTGTGGGACATTCATTAGTAACCATAGTGTCCATTGATTTCCATGAGCATGCTATGATCGGTATGATGGTTTTAAGCTAGGGATATGCCTTGGTTTCTGGATCTTCCGATGCATGGAAACCTTGTCAAGGGAGGGGTCACCCGAGGGATGTGTAGTAGAGAAGGGGATGCCCGCGGAACTTGGAAGGTGTGTGATTGCATGGATGACTATGTATAAGAGAAGGACAGGTCAAGGAATACATTTATTTTGGTCATTAACATTGCCAGATGGAATTAGAAGCACATTTGGAGTGTTCCCTGGAATAATGAGCTGGTAACTTTTCACTGAGAGGACAAGTGGCACAGGATCATAGTGTTGGACATTGGATGCAGGTTTGACTTTGCCAGTGGATTATAGAATTCCTCAGAAGGAGTTGAATATTGGTACTACTTATGAGGGTGGAGGTGTGAGCCTCTAGATTCCCTTGTTGAATAATGTGAGCATCGTATCCTTTTATTTTTTGGTTGAGAAAATATGCATATGTGTATATGTGTAAATTATTGTAAATATTGTATTGATCTGTGTTATAAATCTCCATAGACAGTATGATTATTTGTTGGTTGAAGCAAATGTGTGTGTGTATATGTGTTTATTATTGTAAATATCGTAATGAACTGTGTTATAAAGCTCCAGTAAATAGTGTGATTGTCATGTTTTCAGTAGTGGTCAATGTAAATACTGCAATGAGCTGTGTTATAAAGCTCCATGGCCAGTATGTTTTTTTTTTAGTGGTACATTGGTCATAAGTGTCATAGAACACCAAAGGCGATGTTCCCCCAAGGGGGATGGTTCTTTAACAAACACTGGTTGATTTTCATGTAAAAAAATATAAGACCAAGGTCATGGGACATTTATTCCAAGCTGAATTACAGGAAAAACATCCTAGTGCATGTCACTTTAGTTTATTAATGGCTATGGAAATTGGAAAAGACATTAGTAAAGAAGCATGAATTGGTATTTATTTAAGAAAATGAAGGAAAATAGGAGAAAGGGAGATGAAAGGTCACATAATTGCATGAGAGGGATGTTGATTCAGAGAAAATGATGGAAAATGGTGAAATTAGAGGCCTCAATGGTAAAAAGGATTATGAGGATCAGTTCATGGCTTTTGTCCGTGTTAGCTTTGGTTAGTTTAGTTTTTGAGCTCTCTCTATTCTCTCATACTCTTGCACACTTAGAGAAATATTGGAGCATGCTTGGAGCACTCTAGTTTCATTGGATTTGTAAAAGAAGGCAAAGGAAAGCAAACTACAACAGGATTGCTTTGCAAGTAACGAGTTACATGTATGGTTTCCTTGCTAGTTTTGGATTGAATCATACATGAATGTGGTTTCTTGGTTATGAGTTGTCATTGGCATGGAGGATTTCCTGCATTGAAAGTGGTTTCCTTGCATTGCCATTTCTTGGATAGCCATGGTGTTGTTGGTTTCCCACATGATTGTTTTATATTGGTGCTCATGTTCCTTATGGTTGTGGGTTGATTTACTAGTTCCTGGAGCCTTGGTTGGACAAAGGCTTTAGAAGCCCTGGAACAACTTGGGTTGAGTTATTAGTCCTTGAAGCCTTGGTTGGAAAAACGCTCTGGAGCCCTTGGTGGGTTGAGTTACTAGTCTTGGAGCCTTGGTTGGACAAATGCTCTAGAGCCATGCGACAATTGTGGGTTGAGTTACTAGTCATGTAGTTGGGTTGGAACAAACGCTCTAGAGACCTAGACAGTTCGGGTAGAGAACGATCTGTTGATGTTAGTGATGTCCGACCATGAGTTGGAATCACTTGTTGAGGGTTGAGGTGGATTGGCCTTTGAAATCCATGGTTTGGTTATGCTTGGTTTATTCCATGAGATCCCACATTCATACTTGGAATATGGCGCGAAGGTGATTGGTTGAAAGAGATATTTCGTTCAACCCAATCTATGGTCGGGTGGCACGTGGAAGTCCCTGAATTGGTTGAATTTTGAATATGTTAATAAGAGTTATTTCCTCTTGTATTCTATGAGTAAATGTACTTGTTATTATATGGCTTTGATGGCGTTGAGAAACCAACTCCGAAAATAGAAGAAAAGAGAGATCAATGCCTTAGAAATAAGCCACTTCGAGTGGGCAACCTCCAATACATTACATAAATGAACAATTCTTGGATGATTCAAATGAAAAAACCTACTTTCTATATATAGGAGTCCACGGGGCCACAATGCAATCCTAATGGGGCCACAATGTAATCCTAGCTGACCTAACAATAATAATTTAAGGGCACAATAATAACAATATGGGGGTTACAGGGGTACAACAATAACAATAGGGGGGTTACACTAACAACAATAAGGGACTATACTAGTAATATAGGGACCTAACATGCTCCTCTCCTTAAAAAAAGTGTTGTCCTCAACGCTTGAGTAGCTCCGGGTGCTTTTGTATAAAATTCTCATTCTCCCATGTAGAATCTTTTGTGGGTAAGTTCTTCCATTTGATGAGATACTCTGAAATTGATCGATTTCGTAGTTGTCGAGTTCTTGTTTCTGTGACTGCTTCAGGTTCCAATATGGTTTTTCTCATCAAGCCCGGGTGAATGATGTCTGAACTAGAATTTTATCCCCTATAGCCTTTTTTAAGCATGAAACATGGAAAATTATATACCAATAAGAAGGTGAAGTCTAACAGGGCATATAGTACCAATCTTTTGCAACACCTTGTAAGGACCATAGTACTTTGGCGATAATTTATTATCTTCTTAGCTTGCTTGAGGGACATTTGTTTTTATGGTTGCAGCCGTAAAAATACCCAATCTCCTACATCAAAACTTCTCTCGCTGCGATGTTCATCTGCCTGTTGTTTCATTCGATTTTGTGCCAAATTCAGGTTATCCTTTAAGAGTTGGAGAACTTCTTGCTGATGCTCGATGTGATCTTCCACTGCTTGAACCTTCGAATTTTCCCTTAAAGATGATGTGATGGATGGTGGATGATATCCATAAAGGGCCATAAATGGGGTCATTTTTGCTGCAGTATGGAAGGAAGTGTTATACCACCATTCAGCAAGAGGTAACCACTTGACCCATTGTGTTTGTTTATCAGATACTAAACAACGAAGATATCCTTCCAAACATTTATTTACTATCTCAGTTTGACCATCAGATTGAGGATGATAAGATGAGCTATGAGCTAATTGAGTACCCAAGCAAGAAAATAATTCATCCAGTACTCATGAAAATGGATCTCCTGGCTACTTACAATAATCTTCGGGTGTTTCATGTAGCTTTTTAATTGAGCCATAAAAGCCATAAATGCAGAGGCAACTATATATCACTTTAAACGGATATATACACAAAGCAGTGCATACTTGGTAAGTCTATCAACTACCACCATGATGACACTTTCCTTTGGACTTAGGTAAACCTGTGATAAAATTCATTGAAGCCTCCTCCCAACATTGATTTGGAGTGGATAAAGGTTGTAGCAGACCCGAGGTCATAATTGTCTCAACTTTATTTTGCTGGAAAACCAAACATTCTGCCCAAAAATTTTGAATATCAGATTTAAGGCCATCCAAAAAAATTTCTTTCTTCACCTTGTGGTAAGTTTTTTAAAATCATGAGTGTCCTAAGGGATAGGTGTACAATTCCAAAAGAATATTTTGTTTTAGTTGGGAATTCTGGTGCATAATATCTTGTACTCACAAGAATCATTTTGCCAACTAAATGTATCAGAGGTACTAGGATCTTGCTGCAACCTTTGAATGAGTGTCCATACTTCTTTGTCCTTCTTCCATTCATCTCTTGCTTCGGTTATCCAATCTGGTTGGATAATAGAAATGGCACAAAGCAATGCTTCCACCTCTTCATTCTTTCTTGAGAGTGCATCTCCAACAACATTAAGCTTTCCTTTTTTGTAGATTATTTCAAAGTCATAACCCAACATCTTTGTGACCCATTTTTGCTGTTCTTCTGACGATAGTCTTTGTTCCAAAAAGTGTTTAAGACTATCATGATCAGTTTTTACCTTGCAGTGTCTTCCCATTAGGTAAGTTCGCCATTTCTTTAGTGCATGTAGTATTGCTAACATTTCCTTCTCATAAATAGGTTTCTGTAAATACTTTCCTTTGATTGGACGACTTTCAAAAGCAATGGGTCTTCCTTCCTGCATTAAAACCGCACCAATTCCATTTCCTGAGGCATCACATTCCCACAATAAAGGTTTTTGTGAAGTCTGGCATAGCTAAGATTGGTGCTAGGCACATTGCCTCTTTAAGATGTTCAAAGACCTTAGTTTTTTCAAGAGTCCATGAAAATGCATCTTTCTTCAATAATGTTGTTAGAGGTGCTGTTATTCTCCCATAATTCTTAACAAACGTGCGATAATACCCTGTTAACTCGAGAAATCCGCACAACTGCTTTATGGTTGTGGGGACTTTCCATTCCTTAATGGCTTTAATTTTGTTAGGGTCTACCTTAACACCCCCGTGAGATACAATATGACCTAGATATTCCACCTCTTGTACTCCAAAGAAACATTTGGATGTTTTTGCATATAATTGTTTCTCCTCCAATATTTTGAGCACCCTGTCAACATGTTGAACATGATCCTTCCAAGACATATTGTAGATTAGTATATCATCAAAAAATACTAGCACAATTTTTCTAATAAGGGGTTTGAAAATGGAATTCATCAACCCTTGAAATGTGTAGAAGGTGCATTAGTAAGGCCAAAAGGAATGACCAAAAATTCATAATTACCCTCATGAGTTCGAAATGTTGTTTTCGGAATATCTTTAGTCTTCATTCTAATTTGATGATATCCTGAATGAAGATCCAACTTGGTAAAATAAATTGCTCCATGTAATTCATCCAATAATTCATGATCATAGGAATGGCATTCTTTATCTTTATAAACAGTGAGACATTGAGCTCCCTATAATCCAGATACATGCATCATGATCCATTTTTTTTGTGCACCAATACTACTTGACTAGGTTGAATTATACTAGCCTCTAACATTTTTGCAATCATACGTTCAATTTCGCTCTTTTGGACATAAGGATATCTATAAGGCCTGATGTTTGGAGGAACACTTCCTGGAATCAAATGAATAGCATGATCATGATCACGAATAGATGGGAGTCCTTTGGGAGTTTCAAACACCTTGGAATGATTGTCCAAGACTTGTTGGAGATCTGCAGAAATAGATGATTTTGATGTTGGAACTTCTAATGAGCATAATTGTGCAATTACGCCTCGTTGTTATTTCTTTAGAAGCTTTGTCATGACATTAGAGCTTATTATCTTTCCTGGCTTCCCTGCAATACCCCGTAATTCGACTTCCTTTCCTTCTGAAAAAAATTTCAAGAAAAGTTCTTGAAATTAAAAGCTACCGTCCCCAAAGATTGTAACCATTGTACTCCTAGTACAACATCAGCACCTCCCATAGGAATGGAAAGCATTGGACTAGTCAATACATATTCCCCCATGGTTAGGTTGATATTATGGCATTTTCCAGAGCAATTTATAGTTCCTCCATTTGCAACCATCACTTGACATTCTGGTGCTGGGTATAGGAAACAATTTAATTCCTTGGCTACCTTACAATGAACAAAATTATGGGTGCTACCTGAATCAATCAACACTATTACCTTTTTCTTCTTGATATGTCCTTCTATCTTGAGAGTTTGAGGAGTGGTAATTCCTGCCAATGCATTACACGATATGATCGGACTCATTTCTTCCTCTTCTAGGGCTGGTTCCTGGTGTATATCCTCTTCTTGTTCATTTTCTTCTTCCTCTTCACAATCTATGTAAAATAATTTCTTCTCAGCACACTTATGACCTTTAGTGTATTTGCTATCACAACTGTAGCAAAGCCCTTTTGCTATTTTTTCTTCCAATTGTTGTGGTGTCAGCCTTGTAGGTTGTGGAAATCTAGGCGTAGCAACACTTCCTTCTTTATAGAATTGAGTGGTAGGCTTCCTTGTCGCCATAATTTTACATTCAACTTTTCTTGCCAACCTGAATGCCTTCTCCAATGAATCAAGTTCCAAAACATGAACTTCATGTTGGATGTTATCCTTTAGAGTACCTAAGAAGAGATCAATCCCGTGTTCCTCTGGAATATTAGTTACTCTTATATTCAATTTTTGGAAGTCCTCAATGTGTTGCCCCACTAAACCCTTTTGTTTGAGATTTATCAATTGGCTAAAGAAGGTGTTGCTCTTTGTATCCACATAATGTGCTATCATTTCCTCCGTAAAAATTGACCAAGTGACAATTTTTTTACGGGAGCAAAGCCATCGATACCATACAAATGTATTTTGTTCTAAATGTAAAGTTGCAATGCGTACCTTTTGTGTGTTTTGCACATTACTGAGATCAAAATATTGCTCCATCTGTAGTATCCATGTTACAGGATCCTTTCCATCAAACTTCCTCATATCCATTTTTGGAATATGGTGGTTCTTCCCGCCAACATTAGATTTTATGAAATCATGATTAACATTTATTTTGTTCTCATCATGAGTTTTCTCTACTATCTTTTCACCATTAGGAAACATTTCTTGTATCAACTTTGTCAAACCTTCCATGTCTGCTTTTAGATCATTCTTCATGTTTTCCATGTTGTCTTTCATTTTTTCTTCCATGTCCTCCATCTTAGCTTCCACTCCATCCATCTTAGCTTCCACGCCTTTCTTCAAACCATCCATCTTTGCTTCCACGCCTTTCTTCAAAACTTCCATTTCATTTTTTGCTGCTCTTTGCGAGAGCGAAATTTGGTACACTTTCTCTTGTAATTTTGATAGATCATGTTGCAACTCTTCATCTTCATGAGTCATAGTAGAGTATTATGAGGGCTTAATGGGTGTTGAATTCTTTTTAGGAGGCATTTCAGAACCCAATACTGAAATATATGCTCAATAGGCCCTTAGAATCTCTTCAAACTGAATTTTTTACACAAGACTTATGCAAATCAAAAAAAAAATACACACTTTTTTCTTGCTTTTGAGGAGCTCGATATTGAAACTGAATTATCTCTGTGATTTCAGATCTTCAATATCTGAAATTTGGCCCTGAGGTAGCCCTCTATATCCTCTTTTAAATGCCATAGGTCTGACCTAATTTGGATTCTTCAAGGCAAAGTTATGTCCAATTTCCCACAATGACCTAATTATGGACTGGTTCAGTAGAGCAAACTTCTATGAATTTCCACGTGTCACTATTTCCTCCTTCGGCTCTAAAATTTATAGACAAGAAACTAAAGTCTGTGTACTTGCGGCCACTTTTTACATCATTTCAATCTGATGCTCAGAGAGAGAGTTATGAATATGTTTCCACGATCACCTCTTTTAGATGAAATTTGGGAGCCTGAAAAAACCCTAAATTCCATAGACCATATCTCCAAAAATATTGCGAACCAAGATTTGAAATTTTGTGAAGCGTTTTCTCAGGATTTCGGCTCCGTGCCCTAAAAAATTCAGCTTCTAAACCTTCGTAGAAAAATTTTTATAGCTCAAATTCCACAATGACTTGTTTGGAGCAGTGAAACCCTAGAATCCAAAGCTCTCATACCAAATGTTGAGAAACCAGCTCCAAAAATAGAATAAAAGAGAGATCAACACCTTAGAAATAAGTCACTTCGAGGGGGTAACCTCCAATACATTACATAAATGAACAATTCCTGGATGATTCAAATGACAAAATCGACTTTCTATATATAGGAGTCCATGGGGCCACAATGCAATCCTAGTGGGGCCACAATGTAATCCTAGCCGACCTAACAATAATAATTTAAGGGCACAATAATAACAATATGGGGGTTACAGGGGTACAACAACAACAATAAGGGGGTTACACTAACAACAATAAGGGACTATACTAGTAATATAGGGACCTAACAGATGGTTGTTCTATCATTATTATTATTCTGGTTATATGATGTTTATAAGCTTGGTTTCATGACAGATTCTAGTTATGGATCTTATGATGTTTTGATTGGTAAATTATTGGCTATTGATTGCATGATCTAATAAATATTATGAAAGAAATTAGGAGAGGGAATTAAAACTTCTTGACAATTTTTAGATAAGTATCAGAACCCTGTGTTTAAATATGCATTCATGACTTGTATATTACATGTGTTCCATGTGTTTGACGAAATGACTGTCATGGTTAAGCTTGGTTAGGTCAAGTTCTTGACTAAGTTTTGTGTTAGAGGCTTTCTATTTGTGTCATTTACTATTTTGGAAAGTTTCATCAAGTTATGGGAAATAATTTGGAGTCTAGCCTTGAAAAAGTGGCACAGATTTCGCGGTTGCAGACATAAAATGGGAAATCAGGATTGCATTCACTCCCTTGCATTCTTATGCATGCGACTGGAGGCCTACAGTTGCATGGGTGCAGGCTCATGCATGTGACTAAGAGTTCAGGTCAATGAAAAAGCACCCTGACTTAGGAATTGGGCACCTGGAGGGGTGGTTTAGCTCTTGGAGGTCTTGTAGCTCCTGAGGAAGGTCATTAAATATTTGGTTTGTCAATTCTAATTGCTTAAATGTACATAATAGGTTGAGTTATATCATAGTAACTATTTGTCACATATTTACCTCGGTGGACTGGTGAATTTGTGTAAGTGTGGGAGGAGGGTGTTACACCTCCTTGGTGCCCCAATTTGCTAACTTGCCTCCTATCTTCATCATTAATATCTTTGACTCCAATCGAAGAAATTATCGATGTCTTCATGCATAAGCCAGTCCAATTTGTGCTCGGTTTTCGCTTCCTTGTCGTTCTTCTCTTGCTCAAGTATCGCCACTATTCTACCTAACATTTCACACATCCCCAATTAATTCTTGATTATTTTCTCCGATGTCATCCTCCAATGCTTGAAATCCTTAGGTGCCTCACCTCCCACCATTTCTACCGATGCCTTCTTCCACAAAAATTATCTCCACTTCACAAACAACCAATTATTTTTTCAACTTGGCGTCCTTAATTTGTTACCTCCCCTCCCTCCCAAGCAGAGGATCCTCCTTCTATCTTAATTAAATATGGAAAAGGGGGAGACATCACTTCTATTTTCCAAATTAATGAACCAAAATGCGAAGCTTGATGGATTTAGTTAGCATTAATGTGAATTGATTATTAGATCTCTCTCTAGCACATACATTGTTCTTGGGAGGACCACTGAACTTTTAAACCCAGCCACCTTCTCTTGTCATCACTCCAGGTATAAGATCTTTCATGCATGCGATGCAATAGGTGGAGGACGGATTGAGATCTTCTTTGTCCTCTTGGTAATGTCTCATGTTATCTGTTGCATTCGATTCTCATTAATTCCATTGTAAATGCATATGATATACTCGAGTTCACAGGGATATTCATTTAATGACATTGAGTTATGGGATCGATACATATATCCTTTCGCCATCCTGCAAGATTAATACCCCTTGGTCCAGGCGCGAGCCTTGATTTTCCAACGTTTCTGCCATTAAGTTGAGATGTCTAAGGACGTGGATGAGTTGTATATTCTCAAATTGATCCACCAACATGATATTCTCCAGAAAATAGGAGGAAAACTTGATCGTGGTCTTGAAATTGACTTCGAGACTTGTTGGATAACCATCATCGAGTCCCCTATAATCAACAACTTTTGAATTCTCGAGCCCTTGCTAATTCCAAGCCTTTCCATAATTCTCAAAACTCTTCCTAGTTGTTTATTTCCCATCCGAGACCCAATGCAAAGGTGTATTCTAGATTTTCTTCAGGGTTGTGTGATGTGCCTCCCATTCCTACCACCTTGACATTTCCTTTAGAGGCTCCGTCAAAACTGACGATTGGACTAGGTTGTCTAGTTTTCCAATTTCGAAATTCATCCTCCCCTAATATCAATCGGATGAAACTAATGGAAGAAGGTTTTGGAGTGAATTTTATAGCATGATCATATAATTTTGGATAATTTATCCATTCTCTCTCTTCAATAGTCATTTCGACCAGGCCCTTCATCTTTAATCCTTTTTCCCCCATGTGTTCTGCAAGTAGGCATTGTGCTTTTATAGAAAATATACCTGTAGACGACTCTTTGTCTTTGAATATCACCTTATTCCTCTCCAACCATATCATCCAACATAAGAATTTGGTTTTTCACTCCAAGCTCTTTTCCCTGCTGAAAATTTCATTGTATCTTTGCGAATATTTCTCTTCCACATCTCAAACATCTCTGTCCAGTTTCTTGGAATGTTAGCAACAATGCAGAATTTTTCAAATTCCAATCTCCATACAAGTTCCACATAGAAGGTGCAATGATGAAATAAGTGTGGAATCGACTCCTCTTATGCCTGCAAAGGATGCACCATGATGGGCCTTGAATATTTCTCCTCAAATTCTTTGTTGTGAGAATATTTTGGTGTGTTAGGACCCAACAAAAGGAATTAATTTTTTCAATGGCATCATCTTTCTAGATAATTTTCCATAGTATCCTCTTTGGGGTATGTGGGAGGGTGTTAAATAGAAAATTATAACCCTCTTTGACTAGGTATTGTTATGATTTTCTTCTTACCCACTTTCTTGAATCAAAATATCCATGAGAGAGAGGCACAAAACCTTTCAATAAAGAAAGGAAATGGCTCCATTTCCCAGCCAATTGGGTGGGGAGATCTGGGCATTGCCACCCCAATCATATCCCAGATGAATCCCAAGATGAAATAACCCTTATTATTTCAATTCCTTTGCTCTTCAAGCATTCAACAAGGGGCCTCCCCTCTTGATGTTCCAATTCTAATAAATTTGTCGGCATCATGTCCTTCCGAAGGCTTATTTGTGGTCTGTTTCCGACAATCCACCCAAAATGTTGTAGAATCACCAGTGCAAAAACTTTGCATATGTGCCATATTTTGGATCCCTTACCTTCCCATTTCAGATTCTCTGCCCTTAGTATCTTGTTCTTGTTCAAAATATTTTCTGAGGAAAGCTTCCTTCCACCAACCATTGGTATCTGAGATTAACTCCCACACTATTTTTTCTCCTATAAAAATATTCATATACAAGGGGTCCTTGATTCCCATCCCTTCATGCTCCTTCAAAATATGAATTAAATTCCAATTTAGAAGGTGAAATTTCTTCTCAATATCCTTTGCTCCCTTCCATAGAATTTTTTTGATCAATGAACTCATTTGGAAAAGAACACACTTAGGAGCTAACAGGCCCGAACCTAAGTATATTGGAAGAGTTGACACTATTGATTTAATCAGGACATATTTTACGGCTAGGTTTCTCCTATTTTGAAACAAGAATCTATTGGTTCAACAGGTGGTGTGCCTACTGAATCAGAAAGTAACCATGAGGTTGGCATCTCAACCAACCCATCATCCATGGGGATTTCCCATAGTCCTATTATTACAACCTTCCCCCACCCATCCCTCATATGTTAATATTGTGTAGGATAGTTATGGTGTCGAAGTGAAGGAATCAGTCCCTTGTGTTCCCTACTTCCACTCACATTCAAGCTTCTAAGATGTACCTATGTTCCACTACATCTACTTAGTCTAGTGATCCTAGCCCATAGTACTTTGAAGGCCGATTAGCCCTCGGCCTGGCACAACTTACCCAGGATTAAGAGAATCTCGTCCAATGAAATGAGAAAGAACAATATTATTTTTCATAAATTGAATGTGGTTGGTGCTTCATTTCCTTAATATTTGACTTAATTATAAGTGAGCACAGACTGAATTCTTATTCTTTCATTTGGTAAACCTAGAACGCATAAAACGATGCCTATTGCAATAGTGTGGTGGCACCATTAGAAACTCGATGTCTTCCCTACAAATATTTAAGAACGAATTGAATCCTAAATACCTTCTACTTCCTCATACCTACTTACTAATCCCTTGTAATTAATATTCACCCTCTAGACGATCTAGATGAGTGTTAGAACCTTCCAATTCAGCATGAGTTTCCATGTCTTTGTCTTTCTCCAAGATTCTTTCATGTCCTCCAGGATCCTTCCTTTTATCCTTCTTCGCAAGTGCTCTCTTATAGACCTCCCTTGATGACCTCCCTTGAGGATCACCTTGCCATGTTGAAATGATAGCACCTATAGATGAATTCCACTCATGAAAAGAAAAAATAAGTCTAGAAACCACATATTCTATCTTTTATTACTCATGGAAGATGTTTATTGTGATGAGGAAACAGGAAAGATTTTTTAGAGCAGAAGACTGAGAATTGCGCAGTTGAGGGCTATAGGAACCTAGGAATGGATACACTATCCTCTGGAACCACATAATGCGTAATTATAGAAGTTTTTTCAAGGTACTATGTAGTCGAGGGAGTTAATGATGCAGTGAGGCAGGATTTATCACTATGATTACGCAATGCGCAACTCTAGAATGACTGAGCAAAGTGATTGTAAAATTGATAAAGTCAGGGACTAAGATAGGATTGAGTGCTGACTGAGATTTCATAGTGCACAACGAAATCCCCATTGAGCATTGATTATGCAGTTTGTAGATGCAGGAGGCACGTACTGAGCATTGGAATTTTGTAATGTGCAGTTCTTGGAGGTAGAGACTGCACAATGCGCAGTTCCAGGAGGTAAGGATGTTTCACTGTGACTTAAAACTATGTAGTGCGCAGTTCCAAGAGGGAGAAAAGTTGACAATTTGCACAGATAGTGAAAGCTCCGAAAAACGACAACGTGGGATCAATGTGACAAGAGAGATAAATACATGAAAACAAGTCTTAGAATAGTTATTTGTGATCTCACACTCATATAACATCAACACAAGCCAATAGAATGCACAATACCCAAAATCAACATGCATACCTTGAAGCAACAACAACACGACACTTTAGCGATCTCACATTCATATAGCATCAACACAAGCAAATAGAATGCACAATACCCAAAATAAACATGCATAACTTGAAGTGACAACAAAGAGACACTTATTTCTAAGTGTGGCAGTTGAAACGTAGCTTTGCGACACTAAGAATACAAGAGTCGACTACAACTAGAAAGTGCGCTAAGGTGTGGGAGAGTGTCGAGCGCATATTATTATGATATATGTGATCAACTACTGCATAAGAGTGCACTATATCTTCCTCTAGTGGTGCACCAAAGTGCAAGAAATGAAAAGTACAAACAATTAAAAGCGACACTTGCAATAGTAAGAAAAAATGAACACGAAACTTGCAAAATTTAAAGAAAGAGAAAGTGACACATGATAAACTTAAGAGAAATCAAAAGCGAAAGTTGTGAAAGTGAAAGCAAGAAAAAACAATAGTCATGAAATTCAAAACAACAATTATGAAAGAAAAAGGTATGCAAAAGAAACGGTTGAGAAGACTCACTAGAATGATGATACAATTGCCACTAAGAGTGAGAGAGGCTGTCAACTAATGCTGCATAATGACTATCAAAATGGATTGCAAAATACATTTTCCTCATTAACTGTGCAAGCATTATCGATAAGGGTTGCATAGGGTCTATGAGTTTCATAATTCCTATTCCCAAGGATTGTGCGATCACTGTTACTAGTGGTTGCACATGCTTTATTTCCAAAGGTTGCACAAGCATTTTAGACATTAAATATTGAGCTTGCAATAAACAGGTGCGTTTGTGAATGCATCAAAATATAAGAATGTGTAAGAAAGTGACATGAAAATTAGAATCTCATAACAAAAGTATCAACCAATCACGAAGTGGCCATGAACAACTTAAGGTGACAAATCATGAGATCATAAGTAGGCTCCAAAATTCAAGCATAGGAAAAATTTTGGAGGGTATTTGTAGCAACTTAAACCAAGGGATCAATCATTGCTTTGGTAGCGTACTCCTCTCTTATTCAAACCTTCAATTTTTTTGTCTCCAAATGGTAGTTCAAATATGTATGGTGTTGTCATGGGCCCTTGAAATGCAGAATCTTCCTTTGGCTCGTCTTGGAAAACATAATTTTGATGTGGGACAACTGCCTCAAGAAAGGGTGGACCAGACCCAATATCTATGTCTTGTGCTTCAAGGATGAGGAAAATGTAAATCATATGTTCCTCTTTTGTTTGAGAGAAAGAAAAGCTGGGATTCCACCTTATTTATGTTCTTAATCAAATCCTCCTTGATGGAAGGAAACCTCAACGAATGTCTCCAAGACTAGATTGAGTCTAAAAAATGATATGCTATAAAATTCCTACCTATATTCGTCATTTTGGGTATTTGGCTACAGATAAATAAATGCCTCTTTGGAAACTAACATTTCGATGTATCTTAGATGTCCACAATACTAGAGTTGTCTTTATGGATTATGTTTCCCCTCCCAAGATTAAGAAGGTCAGGTGTTTGGCTCCCTTTGAAGCGTCGGTCCATGGGCCATTGGATTTATTCGATGGGACTTGCGTGGATCTCTCTTGTGGTGTTGGGTGGGTGTTTTATCTATCCCATGCTCACTTTTTTAGAGGGAAATTAGGAGTCAACATTGGTACCAACACAAAAGTGGAAGTTCTCGCTTTATGGGGTATGATGAGAATGGCCCTTCTCAGAGGTATTAAAAGTGTTCATTTTTTTTTTGACTCTAAATTGATTGTGGACTATCTCAATTGTAGATCTAATCTCAATTTATGTGAGTGGATCCTTGGCTGCTCAAGTTCAGGGCCCTTCAGGAAGCTTTCAAAGTCATTCGAGTTCATCATGTCTTTCGGGTATTTAACTATGTTGTTTATCAATTATCCAAAGAGGCCTTGTTCTTGGATATAGGCTTATGTACTGTGATTGAATATGGCTCGGGTGGTATTTTCTTTGTTTCTGCTTATAGGTTTTTTAATTCAACAGGTTGGGTCCTTTCTGTATGTGTGCCTTTTTTGGGCATATTTTCTTTTTTCTTCCATCTCTTTATGGAGGTTTGATCTCGGTTGTATTTCTTCTTTTGTATGGAAGACATCTTGCCATAGTTGGATATTTTTTAGGTTATTAATTTGTATGCTATGTTTCCTTTCTATTTCAAAAGGCCCCTTTGTTGTGGCTCGTGTAAGAGGTTATACTTTTTTTAATAAAAAATGATGTTTTTTCTTGAGAAAAAAAAACATGGCATGAGCATCTAAAACACATGGAGCAGGTTCTCTTTGTTAAATTGGAAAATAATCAATTCTATGCAAATATGTTGAAATGCACATTCAAAAAGGAAGTAGAGTATATGGGACATGTGATATCACATGAAGGAGTGAAGGTAGATCCAAACAAGATTAATGCAATCACATAGTGGCCTAGGCAAACTAAAATTTCTAAATCAAGAGGATTTATGGGTTTAACAAGATACTATCAAAGGTTTATTCACCTGTATTATCAACTCCAAACTTTTCAAAAAATTTTATAATCGAATGTGACACATTAGGTTTTGGAATAAGGGAAGTGTTAATGAAAGATGGCTATTCTATAACATTTTAAAGCATGTATATCAATAAAAGTGAATGCTTAAAATGTACATACAACAAGAAAATGCTTGTTATTTTGCACACATTAGCGAAATGGAGATGATATATGTTGGGAAGTAAGTTTTTGATTCGATTTTTTGATTTGAACATATCATAATAGCCTTCGATGCCTTCTCCAACAAAAGACGCTTTCTACAAAACAGTAGAAATGGATCGAGAAAATTGCCACTATTGATATGGAGATATTACATAAAGAAGGAAAAGACAACATAGTAGCATATGTTCTCTCCCAAAAAAATTAAGATTCGGTATCACTTGCAATCTTGATTGTAGTCCCATAATTGCTCAATAAAATTCGAAGTGAGTATGAAAAAGATCCAAATACATGCTATAATCAATAGTCTTGTTCAAAATCCAAAATATGAATGGAAAAATGATATTCTTTTTTATAAAGCAAGAATTTACTTAAGCCCAAATTCAATTTTTCAGTCCAAAGTTCTCAAGGAATCCCATGATTCACTAGCAGTAGGACATGTGGGTTTCTTCAAAACCTACTATAATACTTGCCAATCATTTTTTTGGAAAGGGATATATTAAAAAATATGTAGTAGAGTGTGATCAATGCCAAATAAATAAAAATGATGACATTATGAACCCCATATTGCTCCATCCCTTAAACATTCTAAACCAAAAATAGAAAGAAATATCAATGGACTTCAATGAAGGACTACTTATGTTGGATGGAAAAGAAAAAAATCTCGTAGTGGTTGACAGACTCACCAAGTATGTACACTTCATGGAAATAAAGAAATCAGACTCCGTTAAACAAATCGTTAAATTATTTTGCAAAAATGTTGACAAATTACATTTATTTCCAAAAGTCATTGTTAGAAATAGAGACAAAAATTTTAAAAGGAATTTATGGAAGCAATATCTCAGATAAATCGAAACATACCTCAACATGAGTTCAATTTATAATCCCCAAACAAACGATGAAAGAGAAATTGCTAATAAATGTTTAGAGGCTTACCTTCGTTGTTATGTAACAGACAAACAAAATAAGTGGTTTCATTGGTTAGACCTAGTTGAATGGTGGTACAATTCTACTTATCACACTTCAACCAAATTGACTCCATTTTAAGCTCTTTGCAGTTATGAGCCCCCGAAATTGAAGGAATTTTCTATTATCAAAACAAAATTTTCAACAGTTAAAGCTCAGTTAGAAGAAACCTAAAATGTGTTTCAAACACTAAAAGAAAATCTAAATATTTCCAGCAACCGTATAAAATAACAAGCCAACCAACATAGAACAAAAAGAGAATTGAGGTTGGAGAATGGATATTTGTTAAACTTCAACCTTACAAACAATTATCCTCAAAGTAACAAGGTAAAAGAAAATTGGCACCAAAGTTCTAGGGACCATATCAAAATAACAAAAAGATCATCCAAGTAGCATACAACTTGAGTCATCCTAATAAAAGTTGTATTCACATTGTTTTCCATGTATTTTGCCTAAAAAAGGCACTAGGTAAACACAAAGCAACACACATAACACTCCCGATATTAGATGATGGAGAGAAGATAATTTTAGAACTAGAAGGGAATCATCACTTGGAAAAAGGTATTACGATCACAAGTATTTAACGAATGTCATATTAAGTGGAAGAACCTACCAAAAGAAGAAGCCTCTTCGGAGAAAGAATATTTTCACCAACAACACCCTTCATTACCTATTCTTTGGGTACAAAGTATATATATATATATATATAGTGTGTGTGTGTGTGTGTGTGTGTGTGTTTTAAATTCTTAACATGGAGACCCACTAATTTTTCACCATAGGGTCTTCACTTAGTGAACCTCTAACATAACATTTGTGTTCGTGTGATATTAAAAATACCCCTAATTTCGTTTGATATCAATAAATATCTCTAAAATCATTTTTTTAATCCCTCTCCCCAATACATCTTTCCAACGAAAAAAAACTTATTTTTACTAGATATCCTTATTTATATCACCAACACCTCGCTTCCCTGTGCACCCCCCTAATACCTCGCATCTCCATGTGAGTCCTTGTAGTACCTACAATACAATAACTTTTTTTTTTACAATTTTAAACCTCCTTTTATGGATGAGTGAGATAATATATTGATCAACAAGGTATAGCTCTCATGGATTTCACTATTTCCTACCTTGTAGCTATGCAAGGTTAGTGTCCACATCAAACTTGTTCAATATAAACTACAACAACATTTTTTCTCTATCGCAAATGCACCAAAGGCTAATGATTTTATTATTGGTATGATATGGATGCTTAATTATTATATTTGTTATTATTATTTATATGTGAAAATTAATCTCCAAATTTATTGAAATACATGCTATAAAAAACTTACTACTTTTGATGCAAATCTATTTAAACTTACAATTTGTTAATACAAAAATAACAAGGCCGCATAGATAGAGTTCCTCCGGCTTAGTTTAAAAATTGAATTTTAAAGGATATGAACCAATTATTACATTTGAACAAGAGCTATAATGTAGATACTTTAGCTTAGTTTAAATATAGTTAAATTAGAGACAAAAAGTAACTTTCCTTAGGGATGATTGAGAAAGATATAATCATTGTTATTTTACTCAAATTTCCATGTTAATGTTAACATACATAGCCATTGAGGTATACATATCATAGTCAACTATCCCTAAGCTAAGCATACAGATTAGTAAAATAATTCAACAAAAATGAAGTTATTTAAATATATTAAATATTTATATAGATAAACTAACATCTATCATTGGAACTGGGAGATTATTGTCCTCAAATATGCATTTTATATCCTAAGAAACCTAATCCTTTCCAGATAATCTACACTAATCCTATTTGAAGATTTGTTGAGATGATTTTATTGAATATGTGTATATCTGTGTCTTATTGATATGTATTAGCTTTTTCACATTTTATAACCATAACAGGTTAATATCATAACAACCTATAAACAACATCGTCCACTTCATAATGTACTAATGGATCCATGTTTCTGGACAACAATTGTTAAAATTCGTTATGATTCAGATGTTACATTTAAAAATATACATTAGACAACGACTCTGCAGGTTCACTTAAGTAGTTCATGTGTTTGACATTTAAAAATTCATTATCCACTGTGAAATCTGTCACTTTGGATGTGCCATGTATTAAATATAAATATATATCAATTATTAAACTCGATGAATGGAACCCAAAGTTGTGAAACACCTCACTAATAATATACAGTATTTTAAGAGCATGCCTGCTATTGATTGACGTCATCCATTAATGGTTGCCAACATACGGAAGGACGCTAAATATAAATGAATGAAGCTAAGGGTGGAAGCAGATCCGATGTTTTTGTTACTTGTTTGTGGTTGTTTCTGAACAAACTACGAGAATAATCTCTGCAATGTTTCGTGCCTTTCACTACCTTACGGCACCGATTCCATTTTATTTTGTCGTCATTTTCGTTTGAATGTTGCACATATTTTATCCAGATGTTCTTGTCCATTTTCAGCCATTCAGATGCGTACATGAAAGATTTTTTTCTTGAGTTGCACAAGGTTATTATCAATGGTGAATTTATAATTTTGATATATATGGTTGACTTATTAATGAAATACAATACAGAGTTATTACTTCAATTTATTTGTAGTAACAGAGTACGAACTGGCCTAAGCTTCGTTGCAAAACTGCAATAGAAACTATAATCGTGAACTTACTTCAAATTAACATTGTACTGAATTTATCATATACATAAAATACAGTTGTATTAACTTAGTGATCATCATACATCGTATTAAATAAGCACATTTGCAAAGTAGTACACCAATCTATCGGGCCGGAGGAGAGGAGTACATATTAGTAATTATACACTAGTCCATCACACCCTAATACAAATTAGTAATAATTACATAATAAGAGAAATAAGCCCATAATCAATAAAATCCATAATAAATAAGATAAATTATTTATCTAATGTTTACTTTAAAATAAGATTTTAAAAACTTTTTAGTCAACTCACAAATTAATGCCTAGTCAACCAAATATTCAATAATAATAAATTTAAATTTAAATTTACACTTTAAACTAATGTAAGATTTTAATACACTTCACACAAAAAAAAACACAACAAACTAAGAGATCTTAATAGATAGTTAGATTACTGGGATCAATGCGTCTCCTCCAAAGGAATATAGAACCTCTATTCAACCCTTTGGTGTCTATATGACTTTTTTTCTTAGAACCTCTATTCAACCCTTTGGTATCTATATGTTTTTTTTTTCTTATGTTGAATTATGATTTTTTTTTTTAAAATTATTTAAATAAAAATTATTTTTCTCGAAAATTTGAAATGGCTTAGGTTCCACTTCGATCAAAAAAACTTAACTAAAACTAGACAAACTCAATGGTAAATGACTTGATTCTAAGCAAGAATTTCGTAAATCAAATATAAAGATTGTGCATCCTAGCAAAGAATTTGAGACAATTTGTATGTAGTCATAAACAAAACAAAACATGTTTAAGACATGAAGTCGTGTCTCTTATTAAAAAAAAAAAAAGCCACAACTTACAACACGCTTCCATAGCTTTTCTTCTCAGATATAACCTATTTAAAATTATTAACCGGTTTAATTATTAATTTATTATTAACAATAATAATATAATTAATAAAAGTTTTTTAATAAAAAAAACTATTTAAGCTTATCTTAAATGGTTAAATATACTTGTTCTCTTTCTCACTCGCATTTAGTTATTTAAAGATAATTTAATGATAAGAAACATAAATATAATAACTTCACACGAAAAATGTGTTATTACAAATTAACATTCTTTAACCTTCAAAATAAGATAAAATAATTTCTATAATTAAAACTTAATTGCAATTATTAATTTATTACCAAAAAACTGAACCTCTACAAGAGGCCCGTTCAACTACGTCATGCTTTGCAATTGTTTTAGAGCTTCGCATACATTGTCGCTTACTTTCTAGTCATCCTTTTATAAGTCATCCTCGTATAAAAGGAGGATGAAGTGGTATTTTTATTAATATAATATAATATAATTTGAAGTATATATAACTTTATGTCAAAATATATTATATAAATTATTAAATTTAAAATATTGATATAATCAAATAATTTTAATTAAAATAATATATATATATATATATATTAAAATTTTTATATTATATAAATCAAATAATAATTCAAATGGAATCATAATTCAGATTTAAATATTTTTATGTATATAGAAATGTTAAATTTATTTAAATATAAATAATATGATTAAGAATTAGTATAAATCTATTTTAATTAAGATTAGAAAGCAATTAAAATTTTCAAAGTATAAATAATTTTTTTCAAAGAGATTAAATATTTTGAATATTTAATAAATTCTAAATTAAAATAATTTTTTGAATATTTAATAAATCCTAAATTAAAATAAATTTATGATGATTACATAATTGTTAACCAAATTAATAAAAAAAAATTAATTCAAATAAAATAATTTTCTATATATCCCAAATAAAATAAGTTCTGTGTAAACACTGACCTTACAAACTTACATACATGAAAAATTTTGAATTCATTTTATATTTTTAAATTTTTGAAAATAGCTTTAAAATATCATAATGTGAAAGTTTCAAATCTAAAAAGCAGATTTGAATTATACTTACCTGAATCGCATCACGTCTCCTATGTAAGCACTGACCACACAACTCATAGACATGAAAATTTGGGAAAGTAGTTTTAAAATATTATAATGGGAAAATTTCAAATCTTAAAAACATATTTGAATTATACTCACCTGTCTCGCAGATCGTCCCCTCTCTATTTAAGCACTGACGACACAATTTTAGATATGAATACTTTGAATTTATTTAAAAAAATAAATAAATAGATTTTTAATTTTGTCATTTAAATTTTGGATAATTTAACAGTTCTTTCAGCGAAGAATCCTACAAAATAGGAGATACAATGTTTAAATATATTTAAAATTGCACAAAATCTTATGAATATTATTCCTCAATTTAAAAAAAAAAGAAAATAACGACAGTAAAAACTTTTACTTGTCCACAAAACATATAAATTTAATATAAAAACTCAAATAGGAATAATAATTTTAAAATTGAGCAAAACCTTTAGAAACTCGAATCATTATTCAAACTTTTCTCAAACAAAATCATATGAAAATATCAAAAGCCAAATCCTTTTCGTACCAGATGAGCATATTGGCCTCCTCCTGTAGCACCGTATATTAGTCACGTGCTATATATCAATACAACTTGTATTTGTTGTTGCTGATAGCATCTTTCGTCTTTTTCATAAAGAATAGACCGTCTTTATCACGGAAGACAGTGGCTGGGGACCATGCCTGCGGAACATATAAAGTGGCTGGGGACCATGCCAGACCGATTGTCTTCCACTTTCACTGCATTATTATTTAGCCGACTGGGTGGGCCAAGCCTTTACCCACTGAGATGCTCCTTTTCCTCAACTAATAATACATTTTTATTGCATCTGCGGAATTTGGGTTTGCATCGCAGAGATCACAAGTTTAAATACTTGTAGTTCTTCTCCTCTCTTTTGTGCAACCATTCTCTCACTTTCTTTGGCATTCCATTCATTCATTCTCTGTGAACTTCAGTGCCTGTAGCCTCCTTCCTTCACCAAGTAATTCATTGAGTTGAATCCATAAAGCATTAAGAGTCAGCTATGCCTACCTCTACTCATTCGAGGAGGAACATCCCCAAAAGAGGGCAGGTGAAGGCAGCCATTGCCTCTTCTGTTGCCCACTCCATCAGATCGCTGTTAAGACCCACTAAACCCTTCAACTATTCTATGGCTTCCCCTTCCTCTTCTCCAGCGACTGCAGATCGTTTCTGGGTACAGTGATGGAGGTTGCAGATGAAGATGGACTTATCCCTAGAATGCAAATGCAGAAGAAAGGTTCCTCCATTACCAGTGCAGTGATTCAGAATTTAGGATCAGAGTCGAATTCTTAGATCCAAATCATTTCCTCACTTGCCTTACCCTGTTTCTCGGATATGGGGCTGTGCAACACCAATAGAGTTTACTCTGTACAGATTAACTACATATGAAGAGGGGAATCTTTTTCTGCTATAGCTTTTCCAACAAGTTGGAGCTGCAAATACAAAAGTTTGTTGATTTCATCATTTGAATGGAAAGAAAGGGCATTTTGATATTAATCTCCTTAGCTTTTCTCTTTGAGAGATCTGTACATTTCCCAATGATCAATGTTATGGGAAGAAAAGGAATTTTTGATATTAATCTCCTTGGCTTCTCTCAGGGATTTGTACATTTGCCAATGATCAAGTGTTTGTGTTTGATTTCAATGTTAATATTATTTATCAACTCTCGTCCGTGTTTTGTTTTTATTCCAGCTCTGTTCTGCTCACATTTTATTGCAAAAAGTAAGCATGCCTTATAGTTTCATGATGCCATAACAAGTCCAACTTTATAGGGTTAATTTATACAGTAGTTTGTATGTAATGGTAGAATGTGCAAAGGTGAAGATGAAGGATGTTGGACTTTTTCATATAAGTTTGGTGATTGCAAATTAAGTTTCGTAAAAATATATTGGTAGGTTTTTTTTTGTTTGGTTCATGATGTGAGAGTGACCACTACATGGGAATATTGGTACATTAGGGAATATTAGTACCAGACAGCCAGTTTAACCATGGAACTTGAACTTGACCTTAAGAGTGGTGAGAGAATTGATTCCAATGACTTCAATCAATTAAACTAATTCTCTAAGTTAAATATGCTGGCAAATTGTAACTTTTATGGCAATATTTTTATGAGAAGAGTTTGCACTGGTGTATAGTGAACTTAACAAAACATGAAAGATCACAAAACTGTATGGCAAACTTGGCTTTCCATGTACTTTTATCTTGGGCATTGAAATTTTTGAGAATTTACATATCTTTCTTTCATTTTGTTATCCTGTTTCTTTTGAAAATGATTTTTTATCATAGTTCAAATAAAATTTTAATAATTGTGTGAGAAATATTTTGTTACCAATTTTATCAAAATGCAACTTAGAGTAAGTAAAGAAATAACTAGCCCCATAAATCTATAGAAATTTAGGGTTATCAAAATTTATAATTATAAGATTTATGATCAAAATTTAATAAATATGATTAGATTTATATTGTTAATCATATGAAAATTGTTGATATATGATAACAAAATGATATTATAATAATTATTACATTAATAGGAGTGTAACCACTAGTTTATTTGTTAACTAGTTGTTAGAAGTTTTGCAAACAATTATTTTTATTATATTGAAAAAGAAATTTTGTGGATAGAAATTTAATTTCTTGAATAATAAAAATTGATTATGGAATTAGTTCCATAAGTAAAAACACTAATAGTGAAAAAAGATACAGTTACCCAACCTCTGAGGATAAAGATAGAATCCCAGTGAGGTTTGGGGGTTCTCTGTTTTTGAATTGAAAGAAAAAGGAAATTACTGAGAGGAATTCAACACTAGTAGTACTAGTGGAATCTTCAGTTTTTCTGTGGATACTGGAATTGGAGATTGGACCAGATTGTCCCCAGATCTCTTCCAGGTTTTCTGTTCACCACGAGTCCCAAGCTTGGAGCACGGGGGAGAGTTGGAGGACATAATAGCCTCACTCGTAGACGGGAGGCAAAAATATCAGTCACAGAAAAATGAACAGATAAGTAAAATCTGTTACTGTAATTGAGATTAGAAGTTCGTAAGAATTCAGTTCTGAATATTCAGTTTAATATGTTACTGTAATTTTCCTATTCTATTTATGTCACAGTTAATAGAAATTCCAGAAATAAGTGTTAAAGCTAGTTAAATAAGAAAAAAAAAAAGGACTGTAAACCCCGACCCCTCTAATGAAGGTTCTGGGTAGATCGTCCTCAATAGCTATGATATTACACGGACAGTTATGGTCCGGACATCTTCTTTAAATTAGTTGCATAAAGAAATATTGTTGAATTGAAAGGAAATAATAGTAAATTAGAGAAGAAGTAAGTGGCCCTAGTTACATTTCTTAAATGGAATTACATATTTGGTTTGTAACAGTATAAGAGAAAATCCCTAGTAATGGAGATATAAATTACAGGAATTATCAATTCTGCTGCAAAAAAGTAAACTCAGTATTAGCAAACTGGAAAAACCATAGTATTATTATAAATAAAGGAAATAAACAGATCACTGTGAATATTTACATTCATACAAACAGGGTTTATCTATGGCATAAAAATTAAAGCTGCATGCAGACTATAATAGCGAACCATAGCTCAGAAGCAGTAACAAACATTATTGGAGAATTCCAAGTAAATTCTGAGCATCATAAATTAACTAACAAACTGAGAGAAATGAAGAACACAAATATCAACTTTGTTATTTCATTCTTGGCTTAAATACCATAAGATGCAAATAAACAAACCCTACAGTAGTTCAAATACATCTCTGAGCCACGCAATTATTACAGATTGAAATAGAGAGAAAACATTAATATATAACAGAGGTCGTAATGTCAAAATTACATTGCCAAGGGAGGCACTGTTCGAACGCAGGGACAAACCCTCGTTTTTAACCAAAAGAATAATAATATTCGAGGAACGAAAATAATAGAAGAAGTAATGTCATTTCTTATACAAGCGTAAGAACCCCATATATCAGAAAACTTAGAAGCATGGCTTCATAATGTAAATGACAAGATAAGCAAGAAGCATTTAGTCGTTGGTCGACTATTGACAGATATAATCCTCGCTTGCAGGGTAAGCAAATGCGAGAATTACAAAACTGAAACATATAAAATAATGCTAGTGTAACATTCTAATTACTTACCAGTTGTGATAGCTAAAGGCGGAGTTGGTATTCGAACCATTGCAAAGCCGCCGAAGTGGAACCTACGGGGGTTCGAACCATTGCAGAGCTTGCAGAAGTAGAACCTACCGTAAACATTAGCCAGAAATAATATAACAGTAAGTTACAGATAAAGAATTTCCAGGTTGGATTATGTTGAAGAAATTCCAATAAGACAATAAATAGCTACACTTATCATTTAACGAAAACCCCGAAAATGAAACAATAGCTTACCTGTTGACTCGACGGGAAACTTTGGCAAATGCGAGAAGGAGCTGCGAAGACATGCATGGTTTTCCCAGCTGAGAAAGGGACGGAAGAAAACAACAATTCCATGCCAAAGGAAGGTAGGGAAACTCGAAAGTTAGAAAACAAAACTTGCCAGAAAACTCATAAATCCTAAGCGATAAATCAAGCCATGATGGCTTCCACTGTAACATCGATGGCACGCGAAGCCAACAAGGTGTTGCAGAGTTCAAACCTCTTCGCGGTGAAGAAATGAAATGAAAACTGGAACAAGGGTTTGGGGTGAAAAACGGTTGCGTTACCCTAGAAAATTCATTAAAGATCTCAACCTTATGGATCGCAAGGAAGGCAGATCGAATGGTGGTTTGAATGCCACGTAAAATCAAACACAGTTGTAGCCATAACTTAAATCCGAACTCACTTAAATGCTGATGGAATAACACGGATGGCAAATTAGACAGTTGAACCTCTGCAATTAATGTTTACAGGCCCGATACCTTGGGATAAGGTGATTGGGAATCAAACCTTACGATTAACCAAATCAAATGGGTACATATAATCAAATGATATCATACTCCAATTTTAAACATGGTATTATATGCCAGAATTATTAGCGTTGCCTAAAGCCTATAGATTTTGGTATGGTAAACTTTTAACGAAGGATAATATTATATATGTAATGTATGATTGTGGAATAATTAATCAAGGGTAAGATAATTATGTTATATATGTGTTGAATTGACTATAGAATAATTAATTCAATAGTAAGATAATTATAATGTAATTATAGTGAAATGATGACTGAATAGTTAACTTAATGGTAAGATAATTTTTTTATTTATTTTGGTAATTATAATATGATTGGTATGGTAGATGTTACAAGTGGTATCAGAGCAGCGTTGTAACGCTGGGACCCTCAAGGGTCAACTAACATTGTAAGTTGCGTATTAATGAATGCACAAAGAGAGGAAGAGTTTTAATAGGATAATATGAGGAGGAAAACGACACAACAACCAACTCCGACCGTTGGGGAAACACAACCCCGATCTGAATTAAACCCAGAAATGTGGATACAGCTGGGGGTAGAACAGAACCAGCAAACAAGTCGCTTACTAGAGGAACAACAACACCAAACTAGTATCCTCTTAAACACTGTACAGAAAATACAAGAAGAAATGGAAAAGGTGCAAGATGATAATGCACGACTAATGCAAGAACAGGAGAGGATATTGAAAAGTCTCTTCGATAAACAAAATCAAGAAAATGAAAAGCCAAGTACTGATAGAGAGTTTCGGGAAAGAATTGAACAACAAACCAGAGATCATGATACAGACAGAATGGACAGGAGTCAGTCACAGCGTAGTAACCGAAATAGAAATTACAATGAAGCTAAATCTGATAACGTATTAGATCCGAAGAAAGTAAAAAGGCAGAAGGTAGAGCTTCAAGGTGAATTCCGGAAAATCAAACCCCCTATGTTTGATGGAGTAGAAGAGGAATTAGCTAAAGCATGGTTGATTAATATGAATAAATATTTCCAAGTGTATGAATACAACAGTAATCTCAAGGCCAAATGGGCTATTTACTAGCTAAGGGAGAAAGCCACTTTATGGTGGGAGGAAGTGAAGAATGTTCGCAGTATAGATGACCAAGATGTAACTTGGGATGCATTTCAATAGTATTTTAAGGATAAATACCTAACAAAACACTTCTATGATGAAAAATCTCAAGAATTCCATGATTTGAAGTTGGGACAAATGACAATGGACGAATATATCACTAAATTTACGTTCTTACTGCGTTACGTGCCTTACTTAAGAGACGAAAAGGCTAAAGTACAGAGGTTCCTAAGTATTTTTCCGACTCATATGAAGGAACGTATAGAGTTCGTAAATCCTAAGACTATGGATGAAGCCATTAGAAAAGCCATAATGTGTTACCAGCAAGCAAAGGTCAAGTTGGAGCAAGGTAAAATCTGGCAGGTAAAGAAAGAATATAAAGGCAGCTCTGGGTTTAAAAGAAACAAAACCAGTAATTCTAAAGGTACAGCTAGAAGTTCAGTTGGTAAACCGTTTGGTAAGAATCATCAAAGAATAAGGTGGCCTACAGAAGATAAAACCGCAGAAGCTTCCAGTAAACTGGAACAAACTCAAAACCAGAAGCCACCATTACAATGTTGGGGATGTGGGGAGGCACACTATTACCAAAACTGCCCATAGCGAGGAAGGAGCAAAGTAGTGACCAATTTACAAGAGGCCTCAACAGTGGGTGATGTCGCCAGAAACGTACCCAGAATTAATGCAGCATTAGAAGACCGACAAGATGACTACTAGCTGACAATGATTGAACTGGAAGGTAAACTGCTATCTCAACCTGTTTCTATTTTGGTAGATCTAGGTGCAAGTTTAAGCTATATAAGTCCCAAAGTAGTAGAGAACTGTAAACTACAAAGTCAGAAATTTAGAAAATCATGGCTAGTACAATTAGCTACTGGAGCTAAGAGGAAAGTTAGTGCCAGAATAGCGAATTGTGCACTACAAATTAATGAACAACAACTAACTGTGGATTTGAATATTCTACCTCTGGGATCTTATGATGTGCTACTTGGCATGGATTGGTTGGAAAAACATTGGACACTGGTAGATTGCAAAGAAAAGGTTATTTACTACAGAAAACCTGATGATACTCGTCAGTGATTCAAGGGATAAAGAAACCTTTACAGTTGCATCCAATCACTGCATCTCAAATGAGTAAGAGCTTGAGGAAAGGATGCCAACTATATGCTATTCACTAACTCTAAAGAAAAGACTCCTATGTTGGAAAATATACCAATAGTGCAGGAGTTCAAGGATGTATTTCTAGAGGAAATACCAGGATTACCATCTAGAAGGGACATAGATTTTACAATTGAATTGATGTCGGGAGCGTCACCAATTTCAAGAGCACCCTATCAGATGAGTGTACCTGAATTAACTAAGTTAAAAATGCAGCTACAGGAATTATTGGATAAGGGATATATACGACCCAGTGTGTCTCCTTGGGGAGAACCTGTACTATTTGTGAAGAAAAAGGACGGAACCATGAGAATGTGCATGGATTACCGTCAGCTGAATAAGTTAACTGTTAAGAATAGATATCCCTTACCGCGAATTGATGATCTGTTTGACCAAGTAAAGGGAGCCATAGTATTTTCCAAAATAGATCTGAGATCGGGATACCATCAAATCCCGATAAAGAACGAAGACATACATAAAACTGCCTTTCGTACAAGGTACGGGCACTACGAATTTGTGGTGTTACCTTTTGGGTTGAGCAATGCACCAGCAACATTCATGAGGCTGATGCATGGTATATTCCACCCTTATCTGGATAATTTTGTATTAAATTTTATTGATGACATTTTAGTTTATTCTAAGAATGTAGAGGAACACAAAGAACACTTGCGGATAGTGCTAGAGATGTTAAGGAAGCATCAGCTATATGCAAATTCAGCAAGTGTGATTTATTCAGGGAAGAAATCCAATACCTTGGGCATGTTATTACTGCTGAAGGTATCGTAGTGGACCCTGAAAAAATCAAAATAATTATGGAATGGAAGGTACCTCAAAATGTGGCAGACATACAATCATTTATGGGGTTGGCCGGTTATTATAGGTGATTTATTGAGGGTTTTTCTAAAATTGCTTTTCCTATTACCTCTTTACAAAGAAAGGAAAAATATTCAAGTGGACAAGGGAATGTCAGGATAGTTTTGAAAAATTGAAACAGTTATTGACAACAGCTCCGGTGTTAAGAATAGTCGATCCTACTAAAGAATTCGAAGTCTACACAGATGCTTGCAAGGAGGGTGTTGGAGCGATTTTGTCGCAAGAAGGAAAAGTGGTCGCGTGTGAGTCTCGAAAGTTAAAGGAACATGAGCAGCGATATTCAGCTTATGATTTAGAATTGACCGCAATAGTGCATGCGCTCCGAGTATGGAGGCATTATTTACTAGGAAAAAAATTTGTGCTTAAGACTGATCACAATAGCTTAACTAGCTATTTTAAACAAGATGACCTCAATTGTCGCCAGGCCAGATGGAATGTCTTTCTTAGCGAATTTGATATTGATATGCAACATGTAAAAGGTAAGGAGAATAGAGTAGCTGATGCATTAAGCATGAAATTGCATGGTATTTATGAAATATATTATCATGAGGTTGAGTGCAGATTTCTAGAGCAAATCAAAGCAGAAGCAGATAAATACCCTGAATATAAGTTTATGTGGCATCAAACAAAAGAATTCAAGGACCAAGGAAAATCTGCAGATTATGAAATTGATAAGGATGGGCTGCTAAAATTCCGGAAAAGAATTTTCATTCCTAACATAATGGAGTTGAAGGAACTGATTTTGGATGAATACCATCATAGTAACTACTCTGGACATCCTGGATATCAAAAGATGTTAACAGCAATGAAGAAAAATTACTTCTAGCCAGGAATGAGGAAAGATATTGCAGAATATCTAAACAAATGTATAGAATGCCAACAGGTAAAAGTAGAGCACCGACATCCAGCTGGACTAATGCAGCCTATACCAATACCTGAATGGAAGTGGGAGGTGATCTCGCTAGATTTTATCATTGGAATACCAAGGTCTAAGAAACATAATGATTCAATTATGGTAGTGGTGGATCGATTGAACAAATCAACACACTTTATACCGGTACAATCCACTTACAAGACCGTGCAGATAACAAATATATTCATGCGAGAGATCTTTAGATTGCATGGTATTCCAAAGACTATCATTTCTGACAGGGATGTAAAATTTACATTAGCATTCTTGAAAACACTGTTCACTGGGCTGGGAACTCAAATTAACTTCAGTACTGCGTATCATCTGCGGACCAATAGTCAGACAGAGTGAGTGAACCAAATTTTGGAAGATATGTTACGTATGTATGTAATGCAACAGCCAACCAGGTGGGAGGAGTACTTACATCTAGTGGAGTTCGCATACAAAAATGGCTATCAGGATTCACTCAAGATGAGTCCATTTGAAGCATTGTATGGGCGTTAGTGTAGAACTCCTATTAATTAGAGCAGCCCAGAAAACAAGTTGATGCTTGGACCCAACATGTTGGCTGAAATGGAAAGCGAAGTAAAGAAAATCCGACAAAATTTGAAAGCGGCACAGGATAGAAAAAAAGTGTATGCAGACAAAAAAAGGACCTATCGGGAATTTGAAGTAGGGGACCATGTGTACGTAAGGATCAAGCCAAAGAAAAGCACTTTGAGATGGGCATCTTGTGCCAAGTTAGCCCCTATATTTTGTGGTCCATTCCAAATATTGGAACGAGTAGGACCTGTGGCTTACCGTTTGGCTTTGCCCAGTTACATTCGAGTGCATAACGTATTTCACATATCACTATTGAAAATATACATACATGATTCAAAACATATAATTCACCGGCAGAATATTCAGGTAGAATATGAATACCAGATTGATTAAAAATGTTAAGATTTAGGCCAAAAAAACTGATTAAGAATCTTTGTTGCAGGTTGAGCCGGACGGAGAGTTTCTGGTCGAACCTCACAGTATAATCAATCGGAGGGAAATCATGCTCCGGAAACGAGCCGTCCCCCAGGTTAAAGTGCATTGGAAGCACTTTGGCCCGGAGGAAGCTACCTGGGAGGATGAGGGTTTTGTTTGGGAAGCCTATCCTGAACTATTTGCTGGAGTAGAACGCGAACACTAGGGACGGTGTTCACTTCCAGGGGGGGGGGAGTTGTAACCACTAGTTTATTTGTTAACTAGTTGTTAGAAGTTTTGCAAACAATTATTTTTATTATATTGAAAAAGAAATTTTGTGGAAATAAATTTAATTTCTTGAACAATAAAAACTGATTATGGAATTAGTTCCATAAGTAAAAAATCTGATAGCGAAAAAATATAAATTCAAGATCTGAGGATTGGTTGAACAGAATTCAATTGAAACAGTTACCCAACCTTTGAGGATAAAGATGGAATCCCAGTGAGGTTTGGGGGTTCTCAGTTTTTGAATTAAAAGAAAAAGGAAATTACTGAGAGGAATTCTGCACTAGCAGTATTAGTGGAATCTTCAGTTTTTCTGTGGATACTAGAATTGGAGATTGGACTGGATTGTCCCCAGATCTCTTCCAAGTTTTCTGTTCACCACGAGTCCCAGGCTTGGAGCACGGGGGAGAGTTGGAGGACGTAATAGCCTCACTCGCGGACGGGAGGCAAAAATATCAGTCACAGAAAAGTGAACAGATAAATAAAATCTGTTACTATAATTGAGATTAGAAGTTCGTAAGAATTCAGTTCTGAATATTCAATTTAATATGTTACTATAATTTTTCTATTCTATTTATGTCACAGTTAACAGAATTTCCAGAAATAAGTGTTAAAGCTAGTTAAATAAGAAGAAAAAAAAAGGAATGTAAACCCCGACCCCTCTAATGAAGGTTCTGGGTAGATCGTCCTCAATAGCTATGATATTACACGGACAGTTATGGTCCGGACATCTTCTTTAAATTAGTTGCATAAAGAAATATTGTTGAACTAAAAGGAAAGAATAGTAAATTAGAGAAGCAGTAAGTGGCCCTAGTTACATTTCTTAAATGGAATTACATATTTGGTTTGTAACAGTATAAGAGAAAATCCCTAGTAATGGAGATATAACTTGCAGGAATTATCAATTCTGTTGCAAAAAAGTAAACTTAGTATTGACAAATTGGCAAAACCATAGTATAATTATAAATAACGGGAATAAACAGATCACTGTGAATATTTACATTCATACAAACATGGTTTATCTATGGCATAAAAATTAAAGCTGCATGTAGACTATAATAGCGAACCATAGCTCAGAAGCAGTAACAAACATTATTGGAGAATTCCAAGTAAATTCTCAGCATCATAAATTAACTAACAAACTGAGAGAATTGAAGAACACAAATATCAACTTTGTTGTTTCATTCGTGGCTTAAATACCGTAAGATGCAAATAAAAAAACCCTACAGTAGCTCAAATACATCTCTGAGCCACGCAATTATTACAGATTGAAATAAAGAGAAAACATTAATATATAACATAGGTCGTAATGTCAAAATTACATTGCCAAGGGAGGCACTGTTCGAACGCAGGGACAAACCCTTGTTTTTAACCAAAAGAATAGTAATATTCGAGGAACGAAAATAATAGAAGAAGTAATGTCATTTCTTATACAAGCATGAGAACCCCATATATCAGAAAAATTAGAAGCATGGCTTCATAATGTAAATGACAAGATAAGCAAGAAGCATTTAGTCGTTGGTCGACTATTGACAGATATAATCCTCCCCTGCAGGGTAAGCAAAGGCGAGAATTACAAAACAAAAACATATAAAATAATGCTAGTGTAACGTTTTAATTACTTACCAGGTGTGAGAGCTAAAGGCAGAGTTGGTATTCGAACCATTGCAAAGCCGCCGAAGTGGAACCTACGGGGGTTCGAACCATTGCAGAGCTTGCGGAAGTAGAACCTACTGTAAACATTAGCCAGAAATAATATAACAGTAAGTTACAGATAAAGAATTTCCGGGTTGGATTATGTTGAAGAATTTCCAATAAGACAATAAATAACTGCACTTATCATTTAACAAAAACCCTGAAAATGAAACAATAGCTTACCAGTTGACTCGACGGGAAACTTTGGCAAATGCAAGAAGGAGCTGTGAAGACATGCATGGTTTGCCCAACTAAGAAAGGGCTGGAAGAAAACAACAATTCCATGTCGAAGGAAGGTAAGGAAACTCGGAAGTTAGAAAACAAAACTTGCCAGAAAACTCATAAATCCTAAGCGATAAATCAAGTCGTGATGGCTTCCACTGTAACGTCGATGGCATGCGAAGCCAACAAGGTGTTGCAGAGCTCAAACCTCTTCGCAATGAAGAAATGAAATGAAAACTGGAACAAGTGTTTGGGGTGAAAAAAGGTTGCGTTACCCTAGAAAATTCATTAAAGATCTCAACCTTGTGGATCGCGAGGAAGGCAGATCGAACGGTGGTTTGAATGCCACGTAAAATCAAACACAGTTGTAGCCATAACTTAAATGCTGATGGAATAACGCGGATGGAAAATTAAACAGTTGAACCTCTGCAATTAATGTTTATAGACCTGGTACCTTGGGATAAGATGATTGGGAATCGAACCTTATGATTAACCAAATCAAATGGGTACATTTAATCAAATGATATCATACTCCAATGTTAAACATGGTACTATATGCCAAAATTATTAGCATTGCTCAAAACCTATAGATTTTGGTATGGTAAACTTCTAGCGAAGGATAATATTATATATGTAATGTATGATTGTGGAATAATTAATCAAGGGTAAGATAATTATGTTATATATGTGTTGAATTGACTATAAAATAATTAATTCAATAGTAAGATAATTATAATGTAATTATAGTGAAATGATGATTGAATAGTTAACTTAATGGTAAGATAAATTTTTTTATTTTATTTTGGTAATTATAATATGATTGGTATGGTAGATGTTACAAGGAGCCATATAACAAAATGAATGATTGCTATAAAATGGAGAAAATGAAACCCATTAATATTTATCCACATCAAATTATTAATGTGATTGTGCTTTTTAATATAAATTCAATGCAATCTGTAATTTAAAAAAAATTAATAATGAATGATTGCTATAAAATGGAGAAAATGAAACTCATTGATATATATCCACATCAAATTACTAATGTAATTGTGCTTTTTACTATCAATTCAACACAATCTATAATTTTTTTTCAATTGACTGAAGTTAACTAGATTGTACAATATTTATGGATGTGTATGACATTGCATCTTATTATTACACTTTTTAAAATTAAATATTATTTAAAAAAAAATAAAAAAATAATAATATATATTTATAAAAATAAAATAATTAAAAATGATGAAAACAATGAAATTATATATATTTATAAAAATAAATAAATAACATTGAAATAATTAATAGCTTGCACCCAAAGATCAGAGATTTCATTTTAAGTAAATTTTGAAATCGTTAGGAATCTTTCCTAACTTATTCACGAACGTTTGATGAGTGGAGAGCTGCTTCTTAAACCTGATGCCTACCTTATTCATGAAGGTTTGACGGTGAAAAGTTTATTCCGAAATGTGAATGTGATTATAGACGTGTGTAATTTTTTTTTTTTAAATTACAAAGTGCTCACAATTTACCAAACTACCGAGGATGTTAGTAATGAATCGATTTCCGTCACCACTAACACATAACCCATAAATATTTATTAAAATATTCATTAAAATGTTTGTAAAGGGCCAGAGACAACCCTTCTACAAACCTCACTAACCAGAGCCATCAATTAGGTTATACGAGGAAGAATATTCAGTACATTTAATTTGTGCATTCGTTTACAAGAAAAAATTAAATTCTGGAAACCCACGTCCAAAGGTTGAAATAGGTACATCTATTGGCTTAACAAGTGTTATATATCAGTCATCAATAACACTTAATTATGGAATGATTATATTTAAAAATAACATAGATAAAAATAATAAGATGGAAGGATAATAGTGAAAGATAGCATAATTAAAGATGAATTGAAGTTATAAGTTAGCATATACAATGGTACAATGGTGTGATTACGTAATTTTATTTTTTCTGGTAACTAAATAAATATATATTTTTTAAGGAATTAGTATAATCTAATCTGTAGTAAGTGAGTAAAATATAAGTGTCTCCACAACACTATTGCATTGTTATTCCTAAGCAAGTCAAAGTTGACTATTGTTGGCACATCTGTGGTGGTCCCCTTTTTCCTATTTGTGGTCTTCTCCTTATATATATAATACTCTAAACAAAAAATTTACCATATTCCACTTCTAGCTATCAGGAAATCACTTTTTCTCATTTTTGAGTGGAGGCTCCTTATTTATTTATAAAACCTTTTTAGAATTTGAATTTGTATAATCGAGTGTATGTTCCATGCTTATTGTGTTAGAAATTATGCACAGCAGAAACAATAAAGAATTTGCCCCGAGAAATAAACATAAAAGGTCAGCAACAAATCATTAACATAAACACAAATGTTTAACCGGGAAAAACCCCAAACTCCGGGGAAAACCCATCCTAATGAAATTTCATTAGCCTTGGCCAAAACCTTGGCCAATCCAGCCAAGTGAGCCTTCACCACTCACCTCCAGGCCTACATTACAATGAAGTCTTCCCAGCCTTTTATAGGCTCCATTACATGCAATACTATGGGCTGAAAACTATGGGTGCACAAAACCATGTGCCCCAAAACCACCACTGTTTACCCTAGTCCACATTGACTCTACCCCGAGTCATGTTTACCTAACAATTCCCCCCTTAAACTTGACTTGGGGCTTCTTGACTAAATCCAGCCAAACCTGCTAAGTGAGACAACCCCGCTCACTCTAGCTCTTCCCCCCTCAAATTTTTACCCAGAGTAATTGTTAACTTGACATCCCCCCTATCACCTAGGTCTAACCCAGACTTTACCAGTGATTTACCCAGGGGTACGCATGCCATACAGGTCTTACAGCAGTATGCCCATTTACATGTAAAAAATTAACTCCATTACATGTAAAAAATTAACTCCATTATAATAATTTTTTTTTTTGTTTCATTGTTGCTGCCTTTATACATATGAAATCAATGTCCATATAAAAAGAATCCATCTACCGGATTACATGAGTCACCAGCCTCTGTAACCGCCAGTTCTCTAGGAGTTCTCTTCAGATACATGGTTCATCAACTAGTTAATCCACCTGAAAATATCCTCTCTCATTTTCTACATGATGTCCTCTCCAAAGAGGACATCATAGTTGTACATAAATCTGCCCTCTACGCTTTTGCTGGTCCATTCTGATCTTCATTTTCATTTGATTGACACATTCTGTCAAACACTTTGCATGTAACCAATCCCCATAGTTTCTAACTCTATGGATTTAAAGACCAAGACCTCTCTAAAACAACAATATAATTCCATATCCTCGACCACGCCTTCATTTTTGATCCAGATGCTTCTCTGCGCAGTTGCATACATGCACCTTTGTGGAGTACTTCACATGTTCACGGTGTTTTATGGCTCTTGCCATAACGTGCCAACTTTCACCTGCAATCTGCGTCAACAAGTCTTCGTACCAATGACTTCTTCGACCCCAAAAAGCTCCACGAGATCACTAACGGGACAACGCTCAGCACCACGCTCTTGCAAACCACGGGCATGGCTCCGGGCAACACCAGCTTCATCAACATTACAGATCTCAAGGCTGGAAAGGTGGGGTTCGGCCTGCGGCCCTCCACGTCATGGCTACGATCTATTAAATCGTCCTCTGCCATGCAATCGATTCTATCCCCACCATCAAGGAGTCCTTGCTAACTAGAGAGTGACATCTCGAGCTTGTTTCCAGCGCTCCCTCTGTGCCTTGCTTTCTTTCTTCTCGCAACAATAATTAGATCTCACATTTGCCAACACCGCCACGACGCTTCATCCTGATCCAACTCCTCGTCAGATTCGATCTCAGGACCGATATAGTTCCCGAATTCGTCATGCAGACTATCGTCCATCTTCAGCAACACAATAGCGGACACTCGGATAATTAGTCAGTACCTCTTTTTTTAAAAGTCCTAGAATCTGGTTGAAAATACATGTCCGCCCAAAGACGGGTTGCAAAACGAGCTGAATCAAAACGTAATTCCATGGAGTTTCACATAAATCGTGGCAAATGACTGTAAAGTAAAAGACCACCCTGCAGATTTTAAATATCATGCAGATCTACCTCCATCACACGCAGATCTAAACAGAACATGCGAAAACCTCTAAATGCAATACCCAGAAAACTAAAAAAAAAAAAAAAAAAACACCAGCGTCTGCAAGTCTGTGTTACAGATTTTCAATGTAAATTTAGATCTGCGTTTGCCACTTCGCAAATACCATAGAAATATCGATTTCCATAGCTCCATGACATGGCTTTTCTTCCAACACCTACAGGTGTCGTACAAAGCTCAATTTATGCATGAATCTCGATTCCTTCCGATTCAGGGGCTACCATGTGGTTAGCACTCCGTCGAAATCAGTTAGTGCTGATGACACATCCATCCGTCCATGCGTTGTTCATCGCGCAGTGGATCAATTCACGCCTACCTCCAAAATGGCCCCAGGGTTCGGATCTCTTAGATCCTCTGCTACCTCGACTCCAATGCTTCAAGAAGAGAATTTTCCCATGCCATCTTTGTTCCAAATCTATACATTGTCGCAATCCACCACAAACACAGATCTGGTCTCTTCCACCGCAACCATGCATATCAACAGCAGATCTGGTCTCACGCACACAGCTCGATCCACATCATAGCAATCCTGCTGCTTCAAGATATGTAAGCCTGCACACCACCGGATCTTATAGTGGCTTATATCTAGCTCACAGCTTACAGTTTCACAGTCTCACGCAACAGATCTGCAGCTCGATCCACGCACGCACAGTATGGATTCGATTTGATCACAGTGCAGTGAATCCTTCAGAGCACCAGATCACGTTGTAGGTTTTCCAGCTCTCGGCGCTGTTGAACCTCCAGCTCCAATTCATGCACTGTGTTCCCCGTTAATTCATGCGCTGCAAACGGATCTAATGATGATGGTGTCAGACTTGGCAGATCACAACTCTGCTCTGCGCTCCATCCAAACAGCGTATACAACTCGCTCCGATACCAATTGTTAGAAATTATGCACAACAGAAACAATAAAGAATTTTCCCAGAGAAATAAACATAAAAGGTCAGCAACAAATCATTAACATAAACACAAATGTTTAACCGGGAAAAACCCCAAACTCCGGGGAAAACCCATCCTAATGAAATTTCATTAGCCTTGGCCAAAACCCTGGCCAATCCAGCCAAGTGAGCCTTCACCACTCACCTCCAGGCCTACATTACAATGAAGTCTTCCCAGCCTTTTATAGGCTCCATTACATGCAATACTATGGGCTGAAAACTATGGGTGCACAAAACCATGTGCCCCAAAACCACCACTGTTTACCCTAGTCCACATTGACTCTACCCCGAGTCATGTTTACCTAACATATTGAAGAAGGTCAAGTCATGGTTAGTTTGTTTATCTCTACTAAATTTGCAAACCAATTATTTGGGACCGATGTTATTTCTGAGTGATAATATTGTATATAGATGGTGTTGTTTATGCATGGTATATGTAGTGTTGTGCACAAATGGTGTTGTGTACATGTATATTCGGTGTTGTATACATGAGGTGTGGTGTACACATTGTATATACAATATTGTGTATATATGGTATTGTGTACATGTTGAACATGCGGTGTTGTATACATGTGATGCTATGAACATGTTGTACATATGATGTTGTTTGCGTGCAATGTTGTGTACATGTTGTACATGTTGTGTTGTGTGCACATGGTGTTGTGTACTTGTTGTGCAGGCGGTATTGTGTACATGTGGTGTTATGTACATGTTGTGCAGGTGGTATTGTGTACATGTGGTGTTTTGTACACGTTGTGTAGGTGGTGTCGTGTACATGTGGTGTTGTGTATGCATTGTGCACGGGGTGTAGTGTACAGGTGGTAATGTGTACATGTTGTACATGTAGTACTACTGTACATGTGGTATTGTGTGCATGTCGTACATTTTGTGTTATGTACATGCGGTATTTTGTGTATGTCGTACATGGTGTGTTGTGTACATGTGGTACTGTGTATGGGTATTATGTAGTTGTTGTGTTGCACCATGTGCATTCATTGTATTGTATAAGTGTATGTATATATGTTGTGTTGTACACCAGGTGTAGCTATATGTATTGCGTTGTGGTGTACACCCGCTGTAAGTGTATGTATTTTGTGGTGTTGTACATCATGTGTGGATATACGTGGTGTGATGTGTGTATGTGTATGTGACTAAAGAGAAAAGAAGTATTATATGATTGTCAAATGTGGAAATTGATCTGGTGTGTGTAGGGAAAGGACAAAGGTAGAAGCAAAGAACTGATTGAAGGATAAGTATCAATTTTTTATTTCATTTGATTATGCATGTGATCTATGACTCTGATTTAAGATGGTTACATGTGATTTATGATTTTGATTTATAATGGTTGTGTTTTAAGCTAATCAGATGTGATGTGTTTATACATGATGATTTGATCAAACAACTAGTTTGACTTGTTGTGACAGGAAGTGAATAAAGTCGCAGGGGTACCTTATTGACAAGCTACCAATGAGGTATGATTTAAATTTATTTAAATTTATTTTGAATCGAATTAAAATTATGTGCCTAGTATAGGAAAGAATGGAAATACCCAATTGGGTGGTTGGAAATGACTACAAGAATGTTAGTAGTAACAGTGCAAGGAATTAGGATATGAAACAATATGTTGGTAAAGCACTTCAGGAGCAGGGCCATTGTGGGACATTGGTAACCATAGTGTCCATTGATTTCCATGAACATGCTATGATCGGTATGATGGTTTTAAGCTAGGGATATGCCTTGGTTTCTGGATCTTCCGATGCATGGAAACCTTGCCAAGGGAGGGGTCACCCGAGGGACTGTGTAGTAGGGAAGGGGATGCCCGCGGAACTTGGAAGGTGTGTGATTGCATGGAAGGGGGTGACGAGATTGCACAAATGACTGTGTAGCAAAGAAGGGAAGGTCAAGGAATACATTTATTTTGGTCATTAACATTGCCAAATGGAATTAGAAGTACATTAGGAGTGTTCCTTGAAATAATGAGTTGGTAACTTTTCACTGAGAGGACAAGTGGTGCAGGATCATAGTGTTGGAAATTGGATGCAGGTTTGACTTTTCCAGTGGATTCTAGAATTCCTTAGAAGGAGTTGAATATTGGAACTACTTTTGAAGGTGGAGGTGTGAGCCTCTAGATTCCCTTGTTGAATAATGTGAGCATCGTATCCTTTTATTTTTTGGTTGAGAAAATATGCATGTGTGTATATGTGTATATTATTGTAAATAGTGTATCGATCTATGTTATAAATCTCCATAGACAACATGCTTGTTTGTTGGTTGAAGCAAATGTGTATGTGTATATGTGTTTGTTATTGTAAATATCGTAATGAGTTGTGTTATAAAGCTCCAGTAAAAAATACGATTGTCATGTTTTCAGTAGTGATCAATGTAAATACTGCAATGAGCTGTGTTATAAAGCTCCATGGGCAGTATGTTTTTTTTTGTGGTTCGTTGGTCATAAGTGTCATAGAACACCAAGGGCGATGTTCCCCCAAGGAGGATGGTTATTTAACAAACCCTAGTTGATTTTCATGTAAAAAAATATAAGACCAAGGTCATGGGACATTTATTCCAAGCTAAATGGAGGGAAAAAATGAAGTAAAAAATGCTAGAAATAAAGATGGGTAGGTAGAAAGCAGTTGAGAAAGTATGTAATAAAGCATCATCGAGAAAAAATCACTAATTTCCCCTCTCCTACAATTATTCAGTATTTTAAACTATCAGTTAAAAAGGCTTAGAGCATTTATTTGACTTCTGTTGGGACCAGACCTAAGGCTCTATGACTGATTGGTTGAAAATATTGAATTCCTACAAAAAACCCACATTCATCAGCATTATCCTTCATTCATAATCATATTCCCTTTTTTCCTAAGTAAAAACCCATTTTTACTTAGCAAAAGTAAAAACCCTAAATAACTAATTTCATCTCCCTTTCAAAAAACATTCATAAACCCTTAAAAGAAATTTATCCTAAGTTAAAGTGTGGAGAGATACAACAAAGATAAGTTATGCTTTATTTACACTTTACTTATAGTTAAACATGTATTTTTGTTCATTTACATTATCCCTTTATTTTTATATTAATCTCTAACTTATTTATTAAAAACTCCTTAGAAATACACCCTCCCGTATATATTAAATCCTTTATAATTAAATAACCCTCAAAACCCCTTATTTCATGTTTAAACCAATGTTTAAAATATTCCATGTGATAAATAAAACCCCGCCCTTATCCCATTGGTTTAAACCTATCAAATAAAACAAATACCTCGCCCCCTATGGTTTTTTAACAAATGTCAAAAAAGTTTGAAAAAATATATGTTAAACCTGCGCCTGCATATGTATTAGTTGAAACATTATCTAATGTTTTAATTGAAACATATAAAAATCGTATCCTCCCGCTCAGCCATATTATACAGTTTTAAACTTTGTTTAAATGCCTATTCATAAAGTTTAAACCTGTCCCCGTCGCGTAAATAAACCCTGGCCCCACTACCAAATCCCGATGCAACTTTCACATGAGATCTGGGTTGTTCGCAATTGAACCCCAAGATCCGATGGCGGAAGACCTATATCGCAAATAAACTTGCGCGATATTCCCCATCTCAATTCTACGCGAAATGGGTGGTATTGCATTTTCCTCTCTCCTCCACGTGTTTCCCTTTTATTGAATCACGTTGGTTCCTCCAAAACAAATTACCACTGAAATGGCACGCGATAAACCGCCTGTGGTTTTAATCATTCGAGCCCGAAAACCACCATTTTTATGACTTGACCTTCATTAATTTTTGGCGCTTGTTAGCCCTAATATGCCTAAAAACATCGAAAACACATTCATTTTCTATCTCTTTCTGCACATAATCCTTGTATAACCTATCCCGACTATGAACCAACCATTTTCTGCCATTTTCATGCCAAAAGATTGGAAATTTCAACTTGAACCCATTAAAGATTGCAGAGGAGTGTTGCATTGCTCCATAAATTGAAAAAGATACCACAGAACCTTTTAAAAACCTTCAGATATGTCTTCAAAGTCTAATACCTGCGTATAATAGATATTCTTCAACAAATTAAGCTTGTTTCAATTTGAAAAGGCATTTTTGAAGAAAAGTTTCAACTCAGAGCTTAAAATTACCCAAAGAAACTTGTTAAAAATATCCAAAAAACAGGCCAAACCCTGTCAACATTTTTGAAAAAACCCTGTTTATGCTGCGCCATGTTTTAAACACCAAATTTAGCCCAGAAATTCTTTGAAGGTAGCCTAAACTTCTGTGCCCAATCTCAAAAGATTTTTTAGTCCAATTACTCATTGACAAAACCCAAGGAACCCCTGTTTCTTGTTTATAACCAGTAAAATTATGTGAATGAAGTTAAAGAGTCTGAAATTGAAGAATAAATCCAAGAAAGAGACCATACTTTGCCTATTTTTATCCATGAAACCTATGCTAAAGTAAAAAATTCTTCTGCAAACTGTCTAATCTTGCAGAAGTAGCCAAAATGCCTAAAAAGCAGAATTCTAGCAATCCTTAAAGTTCCAAAGTACCAAAATCATCTCCAGCCTTGACTTCTAAGACTGCCATTATTATAAATCCTTTACAACCCCCTGTCATAGACATTGAGCACATTCCATTAGTTGATGTTGACTACAAAATAGCAGACCCAATTTTTGAATTTAATCTGCTAGACATTCATAACTGGAGCTATGATAAATCCTTAGATAATGTAGAAGAAGTCCATATTTGGGAATCACACTTGCCCAAATATGTTGTTCCATTAACTCATCCATGTCAAGAAATCATTAGGTCATGTCAACAGTATTATGTGCCTGAGTAGAGAGCCATAGTCAATGCCAACAAAGAAGTTCTTTTTACCATTACTGTTGAGTCCATTAACCAAATGCTATAGCTCCAGCCTAATCCTCAAGCAGTCCCTTTGGCCATAGAGGCCCTCACTAAGCTGTACATTGGCCTTGAATTTCCTAAAAGATTCTAAATATTCCAAGTATTCATGTCCTTTCATGTTGAAATTCCTAAAATCAATCCCCCATATTCTACTGCAAAGTTTCCAGAAGGGTCCAGACATGTAATTTCCATGTTATTTTTCATTCTAGGGTATTTCAATGATGAACAAACAGATGAATCCATTTTAGGTTTCCTATCCAATTTTACTCCAGGAGAACCTCCATCTGTTATCTTTGATTATGCTGGGTATATTGCAGACAATATCCATGACCAATTGGTCAAATTTCCAACTGAAGGATTGTTCAGATACACATACTTCTTCTTCCACATGTTCTTGTATTTTCAAGCTGATAATTTTCCAGTAACTGATCAAAAACTTGATGTTGAAGCAAATCCTCTTTCAGTTATTTTCTAGACCTCTTTGCTTAGGAAAGAGTCCACATATTTCACTTATGTAGAGTTTTCAGAATTATTCATACATCCTTTGACCAAAATGTTAACAAATATAGAACAACCAAGGATAAATGAAGAGATGAAGAAAATTTTACAGTTGCCAGAGCAGAATAATTTTGGTGATTGGTTCTTGTATGAAAAACGCGCTGAGATTAGAGTTTTTGGATCCAATTTGTTACCTTACAAGTTACCCAAACATGTATCAATGAGGATTTTTGCCTTGCAGTATATCACACAAATTTTAAACTCTGATTCTATCAATTTTCTAGCAGCAAAGAAGAAAACATAGCTTAAATTGAAGAATCGAGTAGGACCCTTCATTTTCAATCATAGAGATGCAGAGGCAGAAGCAGCAAAACAACTATTGGAATACAGATTTGAAGAGATATTTTCATGGAATTATGATCCACAAGGGATACTAAGTAAAATGAAGGTTAAGTGTAAGCTAACATCCTTCATTCATGAGAAAAAACCAGAGATAGAGAAATATGCCAATCAGACTGAGTGGGCAGAGAATTCTTTAATAGATGCAGTTAATAAAAGTGATACTAGTCACACTTTAGAGACTGTAGACCAAACAGAGAAAGACACCAAGAGAGTAAGAGAAGAAGGTACCTATGTTGCTAAAACTACCACTGAAACTAAATTCAAGTTAAGATACAACAAAAGGCCTAAATTAAATCCAGTGGGTAAAGAGAAAGTAACCATTGATGTTGAAGAAATAGATCTCCTAGATACCAACACAGATGTTGCCACTGCCATCATCAATGAGCCAGTTACTGAAAATCAGAATGAAGAATAAATTGAAAATGAAAATGCACAGTTGATAGAAAAACAATAGAACATGGAAGCTTCATCCTCAAAGACAACTGAGGAGAAATATCGAGATATTAAAGAAAATTACAAACAGATCAAGTTAAAGAATGAAGAGATCAAAAACAATATCTACTCTCAATATCTCAAGAAAACACCAAGTGTTCAAAATAGACTTTTGTCTGCTTTTGATTACTCCAATAAAAAGTTGATCATGTCATTATTACAGCCCACAGTGAAGACACCAAAGACATTTGCTGATTATAAGAATATTGATATTGAAGTGCCAACAGAAAGCATACATGCACTTGACCAAATAGAGTTCCATAGACAGACTTCAGAAATGTTGTACTCTACTTTTACAACTAAAGCCATGAGTGCTCAGAAACTTCAGAATACCATCTCAAATATGAAAGATCAAATGAAATTAGACAAAGAATCCTTATATGCTAAATATCTAAGAATCAAACCTTTGGAAGAATTGGTCTTACAGATTGGATTTGACCCAGAAAATGTTAAAGCAACAGAACAATTAATAAAGAAAAAGAATGAGGGCATTGCAGCTTTGAGGAAACAACTTAAACTTCCTCCAGGTGAACATCCTCAGGCCAAATATTTTATAGAAGGACAGAATGAGAAAGATGATATGATGAAAATAATATTTCACCTTACAACACAGATAAAAGAAATAGAGATTCAGATGGACAAGCTTTTCCAGGAAAAAGAGACAGTAAAAGCACAGGAACCACCTACAATCATCCCTATGGTTACTACAGTTGTGCCTTCAACTCTAGCAGAAGAGTTGGCACCCAAATTTCCACTAGCTACTGAAGTGCCAATGACATCATCCACAACATCAGCTACAGAGCCATCTACAACAGCAGCTCACCATACAGATGAGGCCATTAACTTGGTAAAAGCCATGGGAGACATGTCTCTTTAGACAAGTGAAATCAACAGATTGAAACAGATGGTTGAAAATCCTAAAGATCAAAAGAAATTGACTCAAATTAATGCAAAAACTCATGAGCAAAAGGCTATTAGATTAACTGAAGAATTGAAGAAGCTTAAAAAGGATTTGACTCTAAAAGAACCAATCTCATATGCCAAGAATTATTTATGGAACAAAGTCATTGAAGCCATCAATGATGTATGGCCTTCAATTAAAGTGATCTTTGAACAAAGAGATATGTTAACAACAGCACTAGTAGAAATCAAGAAGACCAAAGAAGAATTAGGCAACAAACCAGAGAAAGTTCTAAAACTGATAAAGTTTCTCAACAACAAGAATATGAAAGAGTTAGAAGAGATTGAAATAACTGACAGAACTGAAACTATCCTTGAAATAAGGAAAGTTATCACCAAGAAAAATATAATGAAGCAACTTGAAGAAAAGTGTGAGAACATGAACATAACAATGACCAAATTCTTGGTTAAATTTCAAAATCTTAGGCAAAAAACTATGCCTAACATTATGGTTATCAATGATAAACTGATGCTTCAAGAAGACTACAACAAAAAAATCAGAGAATATGCAAAGGAACAAGTCAACAAAACATATGGACAAGGAATCCCCACTGGAAAAGTATTACCCAGAAATTTTGAGGATCTATTTTATTTACAGCATGAGATAAGACACTTGTTTGTCATTAAACCAACTTTTGTCAGGTATAGAGAAGTAGATGAAAATTTCATAAAGTTAAAGAAGGTACAAATTCCAAAAGAAGAAGATTGGCAGTCACTTACATATTTACTATGAAAGGTAAGAAGGAGAAAGATAATAGTGAAAATAGTTTGTTGATTTGCAGTCAAAACATATTTTTATTACAGCAGTAAACATGTTTTACAAATAGTTAAAGAGTATTAGAGATTAAAGAATCAGTGAAAGAGTATAATACAAAGCAGATCAGATTTCAAAACCAATTCAAAATATCTAAAGACAGCAAGGAGGACACCAAGGCAGCCAGTTGCACCTCATCCATAATCAGTTTCTATTTTATTTGAGTAGATAGGGCAACTTGCTGATTTGTTAAGTAGATGTCTCTATTTTGTTGTAAAGATATTTTTATTTCCCTTAGATAATTCCTAGAAGCATTCTAGGATATTTTGTAAACAATTATGTATAAATACTTCACTCTTTGAAGTATTCTTGTGGAATAAATTGCTGAATATTTCTATAGTCATTTTTGTGGACTTGAAGGCTTTTGTGTTTCAAATTTTGAGTAGCAGACTGGATCGAACCAATTAGCATCATATTTTAGGATTCATGTGATGAGCTATTGAAGAGAAGTATTTTCTACTTGTCATTGTTATCTTTCTTTGTTACATGCAATCCATTATGTTTTCTAAATTTTAATGAATGAATAGGAGGATTACTTGAGGATTTGTTAAAAGCACCTTGTTTTAACTATTTGTCATTTCTATGTTTTATGTTGATTTCCAGAGTAGGGAACCCTTAATTTCTCCCTCTTTCATTTGACCTCTGCCTACTACTTCCCTTTTCCGGATCAAAGAACCCTTCATTGCTCTTTATCGCGATCATATCACCTCACAAAACAACTTTCCAAGATCTTCAAGGGTTATCTATCTTGCCCTGAAAACATTTGACTTTTTGGCCTTGATCCTAGTTCTGTCTGCCTGAATTTTGACTCCTTAGCCCAATGGAAAAATAGATTTCCCACTATCCATCTCTTTAAGTGATTTTTCCCACCAAATCAATCAAAACCAAAACCAATTGCACAATCATAACCAACCTAATATTTTATAATCAAAACAAAGTTAAAATTTATAGAGAGAGCCCTCTCTGAACCCTAGGAAGGCTAGATCCTAGAGTTTAAAAGTTAGTCTGTGGTTACCTCTAGTTTTCTTAACTAAAAACCAAAAATCTCACAACTAAAGAATTACTAGAGTGATAACACAGAGGATCCTCCTTCTATCATAATTAAATATGGAAAAGGGGGAGACATCACTTCTATTTTCCAAATTAATGAACGGGAATTTGAAACTTGATGGATCTAGTTGGCATTAATGTGAATTGATTATTGGATCTCTCTCTAGCACATACATTGTTCTTGGGAGGACCATCGAACTTTTAAACCTAGCCACCTTCTCTTTTCATCGCTCCAAGTATGAGATCTTTCATGCATGCAATGCAACAGGTGGAGGATGGACTGAGATCTTCTTTTTCCTCTTGGTAATGTCTCATGTTATCTGTTGGATTCAATTCTCATTAATTCCATTGTCAATGCATATGATATACTCGATTTCCCCGGGATCTTCGTTTAATGACATTGATTTATGGGATCGACACATATATCCTTTCGCCATCCTACAAGATTAATACCCCTTGTTCCAGGTGCGAGCCTTGATTTTCCAACGTGTCTGCCACTAATTTGAGATGTCTAAGGATGTGGATGAGTTGTATATTCTCAAATTGATCAACCAACGTGCTATTCTCCAGAAAATAGGTGGAAAACGTGATCGTGGTCCTGAGATTGACTTCGAGACTTGTTGGATAACCATCATCGAGTCCCCTATAATCAACAACTTTTGAATTCTCAAGCCCTTGCTAATTCCAAGCCTTTCCATAATTCCCAAAAATTTTCCTAGCTATTTATTTCCCATCTGAGACCCAAGGCAAAGGTGTATTCTAGATTTTCTTCGGGGCTGTGTAATGTGCCTCCCACTCCTACCACCTTGATGTTTACTTTAGAGGCTTTGTCAAAATTGAGGATTGGACTAGGTTTTTTAGTTTTCCAGTTTCAAAATTCATCCTCCCCCAATCTTAATTGGGTGAAACTAATGGAGGAAGGTTTTGGAGTGAATTTGATAGCATGATCATATATTTTTGGATAATTTATCCATTCTCCCTCTTCAATAGTCATTTCGATTAGGCCCTTCATCTTTATTTCTTTTTTCCCCCATGTGTTCTACAAGTAGGCATTGTGCTTTTATAGAAACTATACTTGTAGACGACACTTTGTCTTTGAATATCACCTTATTCCTCTCCAACCATATCATCCAACATAAGAATTTGGTTATGCACTCCAAGCTATTTTCCCTGCTGAAATTTTCATTGTATCTTTGCGAATATTTCTCTTCCACATCTCAAACATCTATGTCCAGTTCCTTGGAATGTTAGCAACAATGCAGAATTTTTCAAATTCCAATCTCCATACAAGTTCCACAGAGAAGGTGCAATGATGAAATAAGTGTGGAATCGACTCCTCTTATGCCTTGCAAAGGATGCAACATAATGGGCCTTGAATATTTCTCCTTCTCAAATTCTTTGTTGTGAGAATATTTTGGTGTGTTAGGACCCAACAAAAGGAATTAATTTTTTCAATGGCATCATATTTCTAGATAATTTTCCATAGTATCCTCTTTGGGGTATGTGGGAGGGTGTTCAGTAGAAAATTATAACCCTCTTTGAGTGTGTATTGTTGTGATTTTCTTGTTACCCACTTTCTTGAATCAAAATCTTCATGAGAGAGAGGCACAAAACCTTTCAATAAAGAAGTGAAATGGCTCCATTTCCCAGCCAATTTTGCAGGGAGATCTGGGCATTGCCACCCCAACCATATCCCAGATGAATCCCAAGATGAAATATCCCTTATTGTTTCAATTCCTTTGCTATTCAAGCATTCAACAAGGGGTGTCCCCTCGTCATGTTCCAATTCTACTAAAGTTGTCAGGATCACGTCCTTCAATTCTTATTTGTGCTCCATCTCCGACAATCCACCCAAAATTTTGTAAAATCACCATTGCAATATTTTTGCATATGTGTCATATTTTGGATCCCTTACCTTCCCATTTTAGATTCTCTTCCCTTAGTATCTTGTTCTTGTTGAAATATTTTCTGAGGAAAGCTTCCTTCCATCAGCCATTGGTATTTGAGATTAACTCCCACACTATTTTGGCTCTTATAAAAAGATTCATATACAAGGGGTGCTTGATTCCCATCCCTTCATGCTCCTTCAGGATACGAATTAAATTCCAATTTAGAAGGTGAAATTTCATCTCACTATCCTTTCCTCCCTCCCATAGAAATTATTTGATCAAGGAACTCGTTTGGAGAAGAACACACTTAGGAGCTAACAGTCCCAAACCTAAGTATATTGGAAGAGCTGACACTATTGATTTAATCAGGACAAATTTTCCATCCATGTTAAGCTATATTACACCCCATCAATGAATCTTCTTATAAAATTTGTGCAACATGTCTTCCTAGTCTTCCTTTGAAGATGAAGTTAAGGAAATGGATATTCCTAAATATTTAAAGGTTTTCTATTTGGTTTGGAAAGAAAAATCTAAAACTATGGCAATTAATCTTGTGCCATTTTAAGTTTGAGAAATTCCATCCAAAGTGTTGATTCTTTTTTATTAACTTGACCCCTTGACAACTCCAAATATGGATTTAACACAATTTTGAAACTTTTTTCTATAATTTTGGAGGCTCCTCCCAACAAGATTGCATCGTCTTCAAACTTTGAATGATTGATATTTTTAACATTTCTAGTGATGTTGATGCCTAGAAAGGAGTCAAGGCATCTTTCCTTTTCAAGGTTCCTAATGATACTTTCGGCCACCAGAATAAACAACAAGGGTGACATGGGGCATCCTTGTTGAATACCCCTGGAGGATTTGAAGAATGGATTTGGCCTTCCATTTATTAAGGGGAAATTCAGAGAGAGTCTACACATGCTTTTATCTAGGAAGCAAATTGAGTACAAAAGCCCATTTTTTTAAGAATGAGAAAGAAATAAGAGCGACACACCTAGTCAAAGTTGTTTTTCATATCCAATTTGATGACGAAACTTGGTTCTCCCTCCTCCTTGATGATGTGAATTTCTTCCTGAATGAGGATTATGTTGTCTACTATATATCTTTGCTTGAGAAAATCTCCTTGATTCTATGATATGAATCTTAGAAGAATCTGATTTAGCCTTCTAACAATGATCTTAGTCATAATATTGTATGAGGCATTGTGTAATGATATTGGGTGAAAAAACATAAAATTTGATGGATTGGTCTCTTTTGGAATGAGAGAAAGAAAGGAGGAGTTTGTGATCCCACCTATCTTATTTTTTCCAATGACCAATCTAACATCCTGAGGAGATAACTCTTTATCTCATTCCAACACAACCTCTAAAAGTTGGTGATGAAACCATTTGGATCAGGTGCCTTATCTGGGTCAGGTTCCTTGTCCAGATCCATACTCCACGTGGCCTCAACCACCTTCTACTCCTCAATATTTCAGAATAAACTTCAATTATATTTGTATGATACTTATGGGGCGAATGTGTTGAGGAAATTTTTTTCCTTATCATAATCTAACTCACTACCAACTTTGTATAGAGCTTGGAAATAATTATGGGCTACCTGCTTAATTTTTGAAAAAGAGGTGACCCCTTCCTGTCTTTTTGGGGCTATTTCCCTTACTCTATTCCTTACTTCCTTGACCTTGGTTTTCTTTTGAAAATAAGTTGCGTTCTTATCCCCTACCTTAAGCCATGTGGTTCTTGATTTAAGACGCCAATAATCCTCCTCTTTTCTACACTTCTGGAAGTATTGGGCGTTTAGTTCTTTCTCCCTTTCTAAATGAATTTTGGTAACCTCACCATTATCCATCATTGTGATGTGCTCATCAATTTCTTTCAATATTATTTCTCTCTTTTTTCCTAGAATAACAAAGGAGTCTCTGACCCATTTTCTCAACACCCTTTTGACCTGCCTCAATTTGAATCGCACACAAAAGCGGGTGATCATGTAATATTTAGATTCCATGCTTGCTTTATAATATCCTTCACTCCTTCTTCTCTCAGCCAAAAATGGATTTTTTTGGCACCATGTAATTAGCAAGATTGGCAAAAGTCCGACTGTAGGGATAACATCGTTTCAACCACTTTGGGATTCTAGGATCTAGCCCTCCTGCATCCGGAGAGGGATCTCTCCAATAAGTGCAAAGATGGATTTATCTTTAAGCTTTTGGGTAATGATATTAGGCTAGTTATGAAGTCTGAGGGTTTTGTTTTGTTTTGGATGGTTGAGCATGATTATTATTTGAGTGGAAAGTTCTAAGTACAAGGAGTTTCAAAGGTGAGAAGTTGCAAGCAAATAGAACAAGCTTTGGCCAAAAAGATAGATAAATGCAGGTTTTAGTCCATTGGGTTATGGAGTCATAATAGGGTTTAATTGAAACAGCAAGGGGCAAGAGTGGTCCATGGGGCAAGTCATCTATGTCTAAGGATCTCTTTAAAGTTTGATTTATGGAATGAAATGATACAACAAGAAGGGGAAATAAACAAATGAAGAACAAAGAGCAGCCCAGGATCTGGTAAGTACTTTGAAACTAGCCAGCCTTTGACAAACACTTAAGAATAACATAAAAGCAATCCATGATCTGGTAATTACTTTGAAACTAGCCAGACTTTGATATACTTTCAATAGAAAACATTTAAAACACAGAGGGGAACTTGAAGGCAACTGTTGGAGAAGAAACTAGCGGGCCGGGCTCACCACAAAACCTCTCCTAGCTCTGCTTTACTTGGTAAACTTTCAAGACACACACAAAGATAACAAAGAATGGTCTAAGATCTGGTAGGTACTTTGAAACTAACCAACTTTCAACACATTCCAAGGGAAACTTTCAGATAGTCTTTGGGGATAAAACTAGGACCAGGGCTCACCATATCTTCCTTAGTTCATCTCTACTTAACATAAACTGAAAATAACATTCAAGAATAATATTTAGCTAAATAGGAGGATGAGGGAACACCGGCATTCCTAACTACTTGAACTGAATTAAATCATTGCTAAATAACCCAAATTGGAAGAAAACATGGAGATAAAGCTTATCAGTCAGAGAAGGGTACTGATATACAGTAAATCCTAACTTTATGCTTGTTGTTCTTTATAAGAGAATATGAACAAAGTGGAAACAAAGATAAAATAACAATTTACAATAAGAAATAACATCACCGTTGACATAGATAAGGATCCCATAAATCAACTTGTATTGATGCTCCAAACCAGTTATAGGTTTAAGTCCAGTGTTTCAGGTTAGCAACCATCTTCACTTCTTAGCCTAACTATCCTAATCACAAGCAGAGCTTCAAGAGCCCGTGAACACTATTTACAAGTAGAAGTTCGAAGCTCAAGTATATTTCAAAGTTCAGCAACCAACATTTTCTCATCTTCTACAGAAGTATTTATAGAAGGAATGAGGAGGTGGGAGAGGATAAAATATCTCCCATGGAAATTAATACAGTTTTAAGACTTCTCAGCCTTTAAGGGGCTCAAGGGGGAAGTTTACAGATTTTTATTTGTATTAATTGATTTACATTTAAGATTTAAGCCCAATGGAAGCTTTTGTTGACCTTTAAGGCTCTGTGTCATATTGTAGTAACTCTGCTGATATTTTGCATTAAGTTCCTTAGAAGAATTAACTATTCGGCTGCGCTGAGGCAAATATCTGATGTTTTGATAATAACTCGGCCTCCGTTTGAATGGTTGTGGCTACAGGTCGCACTGTGTAGCTGAGAGGAATCAATTTTCCTCTGATGTGGTGGTGGAGGCCTTTCTGTCTGATAAACACTTATGATTTTCTTTAACTGTGTCTTAATTTGGAGGATTAGGCTTTTGATAATCAATCTTAATCATAATCCCAAATTGTCTTCAATCTTCTGTTCTACTGTGTTTTGTCTTTGACACTGATACTCTTTTAATTATTTTATTCTCTGTGTCTTGTTGATGTGCAGTGCTGCGCAAGGCTCACAAGGCATCAATGCCCATGAACCATCGACAAGACGTGGAGTTTGAACCCTGCGAATGGTTTCCCTTTAAACAAACAAAACTCTGAGGATCGTCACCCTCGACTTTATCTTTTCTTTTTAAAATATTTTGAAATTTATTTGATCCTGCACAATACACAAAATGTTAAGAAATCCTAGGTTTATTGGGTTTTACTGCTTCAGAGGGTGTGGGGAGGTGCATGGCCATTGGATGGCATCATCCAACGGTGGGGATTCCTTAGAGGAGGTCAAAAGGAGAGCAAAGGGAGAAAATAGGTCAGATCCGTCGATCGCATAGAGATTGAGGGTTGGGATTGGTTTTGATTTAAATAGTGTGAAGGAGCCACACTGTTTGGAAAATAAGAGAAATGCGAAGAAATAGAGTTAAAACCTTTGTTTCGGAAGAAATATGATCAAAATAAAGGTGGGGGGTTCGGGGTGATCGTGGGTCGTCGGATGAGACCGGCCCACGAGATGGACGGTGGAGATCACGCGTAAAAAACCTTCGACGAAGGTGGAGGGCAATAATGCAAGGCGTGATCATATCAACGGCGGAGGGCACACGTGATGGATTAAAAAGGAAAGAGGGAAAGCAGTTTCGAGCTGCAAAACAACTATTTTCGAGCGACAAAAGGGCGGGTAGGCAGTTTTGCCTTTTGGAACGCGATATGCATCCCCGCCCGACACGTGGCCTCAGAAAACCACCCATATCATGTGCCCTTTGAGAAATTAACTACCGCACTTAAAGTTACGCGACTTGGAACGAGGGCCATCAGATCTGGGGCCTCAAATCTGAATGTGGAGGATGAGTGCAAATTTTGAAAGATGCGCGGGTGGAAAGAGAGTGGGCGGTTTTATTCTGGGCCGTAGGATCTGAGATGAATGGCGAAGATTGGTTCTAGTGGGAGGTAGGACCCACAGGGGTCGGGCTCAGTGGGGTTAATATGAGCCGTTGGATAGAACAAATCAACAGTCACGATTTAAACTGGGGATTTAATGAAATAATACGATGGCGGAAGATGGGTAAATAAGGGTCGTTGATTTGCAGAGATCAACGACTAAGATTTTCCAAAACAAAATTATGGAGAGGGGTGTATAAAATATAACCAAAGTAAGAGGATCGATCTGAGCCATCCGATCTAGACACGTGGACGACCCAAATACAATCGGGGCTCGGCGATCGGCGGGGGGGAGAAACTTAAGAGGCACTGATGCCATTAATTATGGACCGTCGATCTGCAGATTAGATTGACGGTGGAGAGCTCATCGGAGGTTGACCAATCGGGGGTGGTGTTATGTTAACGCGCTCAACGAAAATTTGCGATGCGATTGTGCGCTGATCGTTGATCAGCTTTAGATCAACGGTCGACATCGTTTCAAAACTTGCACCGGCGGAAAAACCTTTACAACACGAAAAACCCAAAATTTCAATATAATACAGATTTTTTGACTGTCGGGCGGGTTTATATATATGAAATGGATAGGCACCCTACTGCAGAGCCTTTGACTATATGGAAAACAAAAAAGGGCATGGGGCTTATATATGAAAAGGGCCTATCGCAATCAGAAGGTCGGGCCTTTGGGCTTTTCAATCTAACCATTCGGAATTTTTTCGATGCGATTGGTTGTGACTTTAACTCTTGGTCCCGGGTGAAGTTATATGGAGCAAAAAGCGGATGGGGTGGAGTTTTAACAAAGGGACTCAATCGCATCGGAAGTTTTGATGCGGGTCTTTCAATCTACCCATTTTTTCATTAAAAAACATAACTCCGGCGCATTTAGACCAAACTTTGGAAAAAGTGGGTTTTTTTATTTACAAAAGGAAATAAGGGATCGGAGATGAAATATACAATTTTTTTAGCGCCTGAATGCAGGCACAAGGGTTATATGAGGCGATAATAGGATCGGGGATTATGAACAAAAGGGCTAATCGCATCGGAACTTTCAACTTAACCAAAAGACTTGTGCGCTCGAATTTTTTGCGATGCGATAAGCGCTTAAATGGCTTAGCGCCTGGTTCTAGCACCAGGGCATATACTTGGGAAGTGGTTAGGACTTAGCCCAAGGGGGCTTAAGTCTGTAATACAAAAAAGGTGTTTTTAATGAAATTTTTTCAAGTTTTCAATGGCTTTGGGGGTTTCAGCAGAGTTCAAAAAGGAGTTTTAAACTATGTTAGGAGGCTTTTATGAAGGGAGAAAAGGGGAATGAATGAAGAACAGAGGAAAATGGTGGGGGAAAAGGGGAATAAAATGAAGGTTAGTTTTGGAGTGGAAGGAAGGAAAAAATGGATTTTGCAGCAGTTTTTTCCCTATGGAATCAACAGAATTTCAGAGTTTAAAATGGGAACAACAGTGAAGATTGAAACAAGGGCATGATGTCTTCAAGAGTCTTCAAGAGATAAAAAATTTTAGCAATAAAACTTGTTTCTTGAAGGCTCCAAAAATGTTTTAGCCACCTTTTGATATAACAAATTTTATAGGTGGCTAACAGTGGCTCCACTTGGGGATGGTGCCTTCTTGAAGGCATCAAGAACTTCAGACTTGTATTCTCTGGGAGGCTGATTAGTGCCTCATCCATTGGGCTGCCTTTCTTTACTTGGATGATCTCATTTTGGTCTGAAAATATGTTAGCAGCCATGGAAAACAATGGATCTTCATCAACACAAACTTTCTACCTACCCAATCCTACTAATCTAACATTTTTGCTTCTTTAGAGTGCACTTGGATTGGCAAACTCTTTTCTCAACGTTTTATTCATTTGAAAGCAAAAAACTAATCTAATTCTACTCCTTATTTCTCCATGAACTCAGATTAAACAGTTGAGCCCATATGTTTCTCTACCTAATCTACTAATATGTCTCTAATTTCTAAAACAGAAATTTAAAAGCATACAAGACAGGATTGAACAGTCTAACTTGATGCTGATCTATGGCATAAAAAACAAGCTAAACATAGACATTATTTTGTAGAAAATTAAATCAAAATGGAAGGCTTAAGATCTGAAGTTTTGAGCTCGGCCTTCTCTTTTTTCAACTATGTTTTTACTATTGTGTGAGCTTCTTTTCCTTTGTTGACTGGTTCAAATTTTGAGCTAATTCGAACCAGTTTTTACCTCTATTTTTTACTTAAGAAATAAGCAGATTTGAGTCATCTCTCTTTGGATACTTAGGTTTAGATTTTGAGCATGTTTGAACCTTTCATTTCTAGCCTAAACTACCTACTGATAAGCCAAGATTAAACAGTTTGGAAAATCGAATTCCCTATCCTATCAGCAGAAAATTTAAAGCTAATTAGTCATGATTAGGCTGTATGACTAATTAGAAGTTTATTTTTAGGAGTGGCATTTAAGCTTGCACACTTTCAGATTTGTTTCTCTTTTTGTTGGTATGGGGTTGTACCTTTATTGTTTTTACACTCTGCCCTCTTTTCTTTCTTTCATTATTTTTGTATTTTTGTATTTTCTAACTTTGAATGCAATGATGGGTGAAGTATTTATAATGAGAAAAAAGATAAAAAGGCTTTCATAACATAACATGGATCAAGAGAAGTAATGCTTAAGCATCCTGCCATTGACAGGACCCCCAAAAAATTATGCTCCATTCAACTCTTGTAAGAAAAAGGCATTATTACCAGCAGTTGAATGAATGAAGTAAGGGCCAAGCCATAAGTTTTCAAATTTTCCATGCTTGTCCTTGTCTTCCCTCCTTGAGTATTTTAAAACTTTTTCCCCAACATTAAAATTGCTGGCCTTTGTTCTTCTGTCAAAAAGCTTTTTGATGTTGTCCTGCTTTTGTAATGCTTTGTTATAAACCTCCTCTCTGGTTTGTTGAAGGTGAATAGTCTGATTTATCCTTCTGATGATGTCATTTTCTTCAGACTGAACCTCTTAAATCAACTTCATAACTGGCACACCCAGGCTAGTTGGAAAAATTGCATCAGTGCCATACACAAGTTGGTAGGGTGACATACCAATAGATTTCTTCAAATTCAATCTGTCAGGCCAAAGTGCATACACAAGCTTTGTGTGCCAAGAATTTTTGTTGTCCTCCAACAACTTCTTGATTACGTTCACTAAAATCTTGTTTTAGGATTCTGCAAGTCCATTACCTTGTGGGTAATAGGTCGTGGAATGCCCCAATGTGATCTGATATTTGTGACAAAACTCAACCATCTTGTTTGATCCAAATGCTGTTGCATTATCAGTGATGATCTTGGTAGGACAACCAAATCTAGAGAGAACGTTATTCTCCATGAATTTTATGATAACAGAATCACTGGCTTGCCTACAAGGGATGGCTTCTATCCATTTAGTGAAGTAGTCTGTGGTAGTGAGAATCCATCTATGCTGAGCTGAAGATGATGGATGGATTTCACCTATGAAGTCAAGTCCCCACTGTTGAAAAGGGGCTTCAACAGTGATCGGATGCAGAGGCAGAGGTAGCAGCTTCCTTTTGCCTTCAAAAAGTTGACATTTATGATAGAAAATTATCATCTTGTGTACATCAAGAAAGAGAGTAGGTCAATAGTAACCAGTCCTCAAGATTTTGTTGGATGTTGTCTTCTAGTATAAATGGCCTCCACACTCTCCTTCATGGAACTCGTGCTTAACCTTCTCTGCATCAAACTCAGGCAAACATTTAAGCAATATACCACTTGCATTTTTCCAATAAAGACATCTATCTATAATGCAGTAGTTTACAGCTTTTAACTTCAAAAACCTTGCCTTCGTTTTTGATAAACTGGGAGGTGTATTCAGATTAAGCAGAACATAAAGAATATCAGCATACCAAGAGGAATTCATAAAATGATCTTCAACAATGGGAGTCGAAATTTCCTCTTGTTGATCCAAAGCATTAATCATATTAATATCAAGAACTTCAAAATTGGATTCAGCCATTAACCTAGCTAGACCTTGGCCTTTGATGAGTTTAGTGGGTTTTATCTCTAAATCATATTCAAGAATAACAACAATCCACTTACCTCTCTTACCATCTAGGTCCTATGTTAGAATGTCTTTCACAACTGAATTTGGAACAAAGGCAATGATGTGTGAGTGCAAGATGTATACTCTGAAGTCTTTCAAAGCTTTAACCAAAGCAAAGGCTTGCTTCTCCATAATGTTATACTTCAGAGGGGCATCCCTCAATGCCTTGCTAAAGAATGCAATAGGCTGATCTTGTCCTTGTGGGTTTTTCTGTAAAAGGACAACAGCTATAGTATGTTCTGATGCAAATGAAAAAATATAAAAATCTTTTGAAAAATCGGGACTTATTAGAACCGGTGTTTTGGTTAATGCATGTTTCACCAGTTCAAAGGACTTCTTTGCTTCCAAGGTCCATTTTACCCCATGCTCCTTTTTCAACATGTTTGTTATCTTCCTAAGGAGCTCAACCAAGTTGGGGATGAACCTTCTCAAAAAGTTAATCTTTCCAATGAAATATTGCAACTCCTTGATGTTTCAAGGATGAGAGATTTGCAATATGGCCTCAATCCTCTTTGGATCTATCTTAATACTCTCCTCAAAAATAATGTGCCCAAGAATTTTACCTTTTTGGAGCCTGAACAATGTTTTCTTAGGGTTTAAAGATATCCCAAACTTTCTGCATTTCTCGAAAAATTTTCTTAAATGTTCTAAGTGCTCTTCATCTGTTTTTTAAAACACAGTGACATCATTGAGGTATATAATGATGAAGTAGCTCAGTTCTTCTGAGAACGCTATGTCCATGGCTCTTTGGAAAGTTGCACCAGCATTCATTAGACCAAAAGGCATTTTCACAATTATGAATGTGCCCCATGGCGTAGTAAAAGTTGTCTTTAGTTGATCATCAGGGTGAACTAAGATCTGATTATACCCTGAGTAGCCATCAAGCAAATAAATTCTTCTAGACCCTACCACCCTTTGTAAAATATGATCCATTTTAGGTAAAGGGTAGTTGTCCTTTAGTGAAGCTTTGTTTAAGTCTCTAAAGTCTATACAAAGCCTGATCTCTCCAGTTTTCTTCCTCACTGACACTAGATTAGACACCCATTCAGAATATCTAATAGGGACAATAATACCAGCTTCATACATTTTCTTAATTTCCTTCTCAACCAAAGGCAGCTGTACAGTGTTTATTCTGCACAGTTTCTGTTTGAATGGTTTTTGGTTTTCTTTGAGAGGGATTTTGTGTTGTATTATTTCGGTGTCATAGGACTTAAGATCTTCGTAACTCCACGCAAAAACATCAGAAAATTCTTTAAAAATCTCTATGTATTTGAGTTTAATGTGAGATGGTAAAGTCTTATATAGTTTGATCATCATAGGTTTAATTTTACTGCCTATATTTCACTCTTCCACTTCAGTCTCTGCAGGTTCCAGTTTGGGCTTCTTGGCCACATCGTTAAAATCAAACAACTCTTCTAAAGGGGCTAGACCCTTAGTCAAACTCTGATCTTTGGACTGCAAGGTTTCTAACTCCTTTGTTTCTAACTCTGCAGTCAATTCTGTTCTATTCTCAAGTCTACTAGATAGTAGATTTATATCAGCAAGCTCAGGAGACGGTTCTTCTTCTCCAAGAAATTTTTTCTCAGAATTGCAATCTGTTTCATAATCTGAATCGGAACTGTGGAGTTCGAATTCATTTCTGAATTGCATGAAGTCTTCTATTTGTTTGTCTCCGTCAAACACTTGCCAGTATTTTTCGTTATCAGGAACGACTGGTCTGAATTTTATCTGAGTTGTGCATTCTTTGGTTTCATATGGCGTTAAGCATGTTCTAGCTACAAAGGCTAAACTGTGGGCCGCGATATTTCTTTTTCTTGGGACAAAAATAATCTGGTACTCCTCAAAAGTTTTTAAAAGATCCATGACATCGTTTCGATAGGCCCTAAGTTTTGGGTGATTTGCGTTGTATTCCTCGTTGACTTGCCTAATGATTAACTCAGAATCCCCATACGCTTTAATTCTTTTGGCTCCTAACTTTTTCAAGAAACGCAATCCTAAAAGAAGGGATTCGTATTCCATTATGTTGTTAGAACACTGAAAGTTTAATTTACAGGAAATACTCTCTGTGTGATTGTTCTCAGTGTTGCATATCCAGACACCTGCACCAGCATTAGTACTAGTGCACGACCCATCGAAGTTCATACTCCACAGGGGACTTTTTTCGGTTTCATCTATTTGGTGTTAGTCCCCTTCAACTAAAATGCTTTCGGATTGTTGTGGAATATCAGCACTTAGTTGTATTTGTTTCAACTCCTCAGGTTTTTCACTGCGTTGAGGGTTTCTTTCTTGACTGTCAAGGTTTAAAAGCAAAGGATGCATGACTTGTAGCTCAAGACCTGTGTTGGGTTTGCTAATGTTTTCAAATGCAGCAAACTGTTTTGACACTTCTGTTGTGTTTAACTCGTCCTTTCTATTTGCCATTAATTTATTTAAAGTGAGTTGTTCACTAAATGTTTCAACGTTAAACAGGATAAAAGAATCGAGGCCTGTATTTACAGATTACAGAGGAGAGTTTTGTGGTTTTTCTGGGCTTGTAACCGTATATTGCATATGGGACTCCCTGTAAAGTCTTCTTGTCTGATTGAAAACAGGGATGGTCGCATAGGTCATGTCCATCTGCATAGTTCCTTGTAACTTAGCCCCCCAAGATCTTGATAATAGCATTCCATACTTTGGGGGCATATCAGCCACAACAATATCCATGACTAAGCATTTGGATGGAATCTGTGCTAAGTTAACGCAAAGGTCTTTGATTAATCCTAGACATTTTACTCTGCTCGAGTCAAAGGAGTAAAGGTCTTTATAAGGTCTGGTGATTTCTAATCCTAGGCTCTCCATTACAACTTTGGGCATTAGGTTGTGAGAGGCCCCAGAATCATGCATAGCATTGTGAAAAATCTTGTCATGAACGTTTAAACTCACATAAAAGGGAGAAACAGGTCCCTCTTGATACTTGCCTTCAATATTTGGACCAAAAATAAGCTCTGGTTGGTCATCATTAAGATTGACTGTGTCATTATTCTCTTCAATGTTTAAAGCCTTCAAAATTTGGGTCCTATATACATTTTGGGTAGCTAACTCAGTCATGGGGACAAAGATTTTAATTTTGGAAATTTCTTGCTCCAGGCTGAAAGGAATTTGATTCTTTGAAGTACTTGTCTCAGCCTTGTTAACTGCCACTCTGTCAGCAAAATCTATTTGCTGACTAGATCTATTTACATTTGACAAAATTGTTTTTGCAAGAGTACCAAATGAGGTATTAGTAATACTAAGTTCTGCACTCTGTTTTGTAACGTTGTGAGTGCCTTTCTCTTTACCTTTATTAGAATTTATAGCTACTGTTTTTTCCTTCTGTTTGACAACTTTAGGCTTGTTTACAGTGTTGTTTTGTGAAGATTTGTCAGAGGTTTTGGTGTTGGGAGTTTTTTGATTGTTTTTACTTCTAAGGTCATATTCTCTTTGAGACTCTATGATGACATTTTCCATGTCTTGATAATAACTTTCGTCATCATCTCTTTTGTCATCATAGGGTGTGTAAAGACCTTGTTTTCTATCATAATGAATCTCAAAGTCATCATTATCTACTCCCAGCATGTTGATATCTTCTTCCTCTGTTATTTCATGTGTTTCCCCAACCTCACTCACATAGTTTTGATGAAAGGGAGGAGTGATCTGTTGATCATCTTCCCTAGGTCTGTTTGGAGGTTGGTTCCTTCTAAAATTCTGATTCTGGTTCTGGTTTCTATTTTGAGGAGTAGTTTGGTTTTGATTTGCTTGTGCTCTCTCAAAGATGCTCATTCTCTTCATCATCTCTTCCATCATTCTTTCCATCTTTGAGATGGAAGTATAAGGTGTGGATTCCTCTCTGAAGGATACTCTCTTCTCATTTTTCATTCTTGCTCTCTTCTCCATTAAGTTCACTTCCACAACAAGAGCTCTTTTTTTCATATATTCAAGAGTTGCAGGATCTCTCTCTCTCCGCTGATAGGCCATCTCGGGGTCAAACCCTTCAGGAAACTTGTTTAATGCTGAGCCTTGTGGAGGTTTTAGATCTGGGGAAAGTGCATTATACACACTGTTAAATCTAGTGTAGTAAGCTTGAACACTTTCCCCAGTGTTTCTATGGAGGTTCTTGTAATCAGAAAGGACTTGTAGAGGGTTTTTCTTCACTTCCCATTTGTTTAAGAATGTCTGATGGAAGGCTTAGAGATCATTTATACTATGGGGGGCTAAGCCTTTAAACTATTTTCTTACTTCTCCCCCCAGATTCTGAGCAAATAATCTAAGCTTGACAGAATCATCATCAATTTAATTTCTGTCAAAGTAGTCATTCATTTTATCCACATGTCAATGTGATGCAGTTTTAGCATTGCTAGCATCATATAGTGGAATTTTGGACTGATAGTCCTATGGAAGATTGACTAATGGAACAGGAAGGACTAAGGGAGTATACCATGCTGCCATGATATGTGGTGGAGGTGGATTTACAAGAGGTGGATTAACAAAAGGGAAAGTGGGCTGAAGTGGAGTGGTTTGGATAGTGGATGTTGGATGAGCAGATGAGGATGGAACAACAGTATATTGCTGAGCTGATATTGGATGAGAGACACCTAAATTGTGAAGGAAATGTAAATCAAGAGGTGTTGTTTCTCTACTACCAGGATGTTCACTTGTTTTCAGGGATGAGAGTGAAGACTCAGAGTCTAGCTGAATTATATCATCAAATGACCTAGTTCTAAATGGGTTTACTAAGTCAGCTTGTGATTGTTGTAGAGCTGAAAGATTTTCAGGAACTGAATTAGCTCTCAAGGGTGATTTGAAAACAGTTGAAAATTTAATCTTAGGAGACTTCCTAAGGATACTTTCCGGGTTATCAACTATCTTAGCTGGATTAGGGTCAGGATGGGCTCCAGTATGAATCTTTCTAGAAGCCACTATGTTGTGTTTTTAGACCCAACTAAACCAGAAAAGTTCAACCAGATATGACAGTCTTTAAGAGGTTAACTAATCTGTTTCACAAATTTAGATCCTATAGTCCTCTAACTGAGTTTGAATGGTGTCAAAATGATAAGGGTTCTTCCCAGTGGATTCTTAAGGTCTGTTAAGGATTGTGGAGTCGCCAAGTGGAAGTTTTTAGCTCCTAAGGAGGTAAAAGGTTTTATGGTCCACCACCATGTTTATTAAATACCAATCTGAAATATTTTTGGGTTTTTTGAGTTATTTTTCAGTCCTATTGGTTGTTAAGAGTGTCCCGAATCTGCTTCAAAACTTAGCTACAGTTATGAGACAAAAACAATCTACTCTTATGGCTAAGCCAACTAATCTTTCAAGGTTAGATAAACTCTCATGAGAATCCTAGGGTTTGCCTAGTTTGTCACTGATTCAAAAAAGTTTCATCATGATCACCATTGCTTGGTAGTGCTTGAAGAGGCTACTTTTTACTCATTGCAAAATTTTTCTTGAATCAAGGGTCTTCTGAGTTTTTAGAGGTACCTAGGCTGAAAAAAAAACACTCAAAGTCCCCAGCGGAGTCGCCAGAAATGTTAGTTGCTGGGGCTCAGCTGGCCAATATGCCAAATGTTTAGTGAGTAAAGGGGTTTCTGAGATATCTAAAATATTCAACAAGAAAATAACTCAAGGATCCCCAGCGGAGTCACCAGAAATGTTGGCACCCTGTAATCAACAAGATTGGAAAAAGTCCGACTACAGGGAGAACATCGTTTCAACCACTTTGGGATTCTAGGATCTAGCCCTCCTGCATCTGGAGAGGGATCTCTCCAATAAGTGCAAAGATGGATTTATCTTTAAGCTTTTGGGTAATTATATTAGGCTAGTTATGAAGTCTGAGGGTTTTGTTTTGTTTTGGATGGTTGAGCATGATTATTGTTTGAGTGGAAAGTTCTAAGTACAAAGAGTTTCAAAGGTGAGAAGTTGCAAGCAAATAGAACAAGCTTTGGCCAAAAAGATAGATAAATGTAGGTTTTAGTCCATTGGGCTATGGAGTCATAATAGGGCTTAATTGAAACAGCAAGGGGCAAGAGTGGTCCATGGGGCAAGTCATCTATGTCTAAGTATCTCTTTAAATTTTGATTTATGGAATGAAATGATACAACAAGAAGTGGAAATAAACAAATGAAGAACAAAGAGCAGCCCAGGATCTGGTAAGTACTTTGAAACTAGCCAGCCTTTGACAAACACTTAAGAATAACATAAAAGCAATCCAAGATCTGGTAATTAATTTGAAACTAGCTAGCCTTTGATATACTTTCAATAGAAAACATTTAAAACACAGAGGGGAACTTGAACGCAACTGTTGGAGAAGAAACTAGCGGGCCGGGCTCACCACAAAACCTCTCCTAGCTCTGCTTTACTTGGTAAAATTTCAAGACACACACAAAGATAACAAAGAATGGTCTAAGATCTGGTAGGTACTTTGAAACAAATTTTATATAACAAATTTTAAGGTGGCTAACAGATTTAACCTGAAGGGGATTGGTCCCAATTCTTCTCATTCCTCATTTATCAGCTTGATTGGGTGGTGGTCTGATTCACCCGAAGGCATGATCTCTTAAAAAGAAAATCGTCCTGATAATACCCATGAAATGTGTATTTGAAATTGGTCCAGTCTTGCAATGATGTGTTCTTCTCCATAGCCTCTATTCATCCATGTAAATATCCCTCTTTATGTCTTGACATCATTCAGATCCCACTCTAATAACAGATCCTCTAATCTCTCTTCGAACATATCACAAACTAGCAAACCTCCCTTCTTTTCCTGTGCAAATATCGTAGCGTTGAAATCTCCTCCAGCTATATAGTTTGATGTCATTGTGATTCTTTTAATAATATGATATTGTTCCAAAAATTTTCCTTTTCCCCACATATGACTGGATCATATATATTCACCAATCTAGTTTTTTCCCCTCTGCTTATTTCTTCCAGCTTTGCTGCTATCTAGTTCATTGTCATATGTGCCATTTTGACTATGAATACGCTTGGGACCCAAAATGTGCCTACTCTACCAGATTTCCCCTTGAGCTTTAAGTGGTCCCTCCACTATCTTTCCAGAAAATCTTGGAGGATTCCATGAGCTCCACATCATCTAGCTTTGTGTTTTATAAAAACACAATTCTAGGCTTCCTCATCCTAATCAAATCCTTTATTGCAAGGGATTTTTTGGGGTCACCCATTCCCATCACATTCCATCATATCAACTTCATCATTTTTTATTTGGAGAATGGTCTTTACTTCCTCCATCTGCATTTTTTATTCCTCCTTTTGATCCCGACCCCAAAATTTTCAACACGTCTGAGATTTGGGGTTGACTTCCCAACATTTTAAAGGTTTCTGCCCCGTTCTCTCTTAGATCCTTCTTATAGTGTCAACCCCATTTATTTGTTTTACTTCAATTTCGTGACTTCTTCCATCTTCGTTACTTGACCCTTGATGTTCTGAGTTTTTGGTTAATATGTTCCTAGGACCACTTGAGGCCTGTGTTGGTTTTGTAGATGAGGTGTCCAAAGGTCTGATTTGATACAATCCCATACCAATATAATCCTTTTTTTATTGTGTTTTTTCTTGGTATTTAGCATTTATATGCTCCTTTTTGTTGCATTTTCTTATTTCTCCCAGTCATGCCTTCCTTCTGCAAGGTCAAGGATCTGTCCTTCCTCTTAGTTGTCCTTGTTTTCCTCTTCCTCATCTGATGTCTCTAGTGTTTCATTTTCGTCCTCTCCTTATTTTCCTTATGTTCCCTGTAGCACCCCGAAAGGATTGTTTGAGGAGGTGGGGGCATCATGTCTTGGGGTAGCCTGATCTGTTGTTGACCTGCGATGATTTATGTTCTTCCTTTGTGTCTTCCATTGTTCCTCATTTTGAGCCTGAGTATCTTCCCCTTGTTTGGCTTTATTACAATCCCTCTTGAAGTTTCCATACTCATGACAGTATCAACACTTGAAGGGGAGATGGCTGTAATCTAGAATCTGGGTATGCTTCCATTATCCCATTGTTAACGAGATCTCCATCGGGAGGATTTTTTCCAAATATACCTCGACACATATTCTTGCACATAAGAATTTCCCTCCTTTGGGTTTTTCTCTATTAATATATATTCCTACCATGTTTCCTATTTCCTAAAGGTAATCATCTCCCCAACACGGAAGAGAAAGTATCAGGAGTTTCACCCATACCGACACTTCCATAGGAATTCCTCCTCTAGATCAAAGTCTATTGTCCACCTATTCAAATACATCCCTCTAGCCCCAAAGAATTATGATCTAGTTCTAAATATTATCCCCTTATCCTCCCTGATCTCAAAGATGAAACCAAAATCCCCATTACTAATTGAGTAGATCCCAAACCCACATTTCATCTTATTCTCTCATTTTTCTCTTCCCATTGCTAAATAGACTTGAGATATGACCATAGACCAGTGAAATTCCTGATGAAGGCCTGATTTTTATATTCTATCGTGGATATGTAGAATGTATTGGGCATTGGAACTGTAGGCACGTTCTCGACTTTTATCACAAATTCAGACCATTATCCTTCAAAATTTTCTTTTTGGGCATGGAGACAATCAACTCCTCGAAGACAACTGTTGTCAGAACTCAAAGTTGGGAGTTGTGCAAGCGAGTCATAGCAGGCACACCCATGTGTGACGGGCACCCGTGTTGGACCGACTCAGGTGGAGCTCGCACGGTTGGAGTGACTTAGAGTGGAATTTGTTTATGTGTGATGGTTGGGTGCACAAATAACAGGTGTGTCATGTTGGGCGGGCTCTTGCCCATTGTGAAGAGCAACTGATGGGAGAGTCGTGCGATTGGCAAGTCATGAGATGGGTGACTGGTGGGAAATTTGTGAAACGAATGACCAGTAGACAAGTTAGGCAATGGGCACACTATGGTCGAGTTGCGTTATGGCGCGCATGAGGGCAAGTCAGGATGTGAAACCAAGGCGTGCATGGGTGTGGCGAGTCGTGGGCAGCGTGAGCTGGTTTACTCACAACTGAGCTACACACAAAGGATGAGCAAGCCGACATGTTAACATAGAGGCTAATTACCTTGGAGGGTTGATGCACCATTGTGTGGGTATACCGACCATAGGAAATGGCGAAAGGACGTGTCACTTTGAGAAATGGCCATGGGTGGATGGTGTATAAGTAAAGAGTAAGAAGATGGCATTTGAACATCCATCGCACCATTACATGACATAATAAAATGAACAAAAAACATAGAAAAACGAGGGGTCGAGCATACGGGCGGAGTGCAAGAGTGTAGGGCCGAAGTATTGTTGCAAGAAGATTTGGGGTTTCTATACAAGGTTCAAGTGAGGGCGCGTTACAGGTTAGCCGCACAACATGCACAACTATGTCACGGGTTGTGGGTGCACCAAATAGTCTGTCGGGCCGCCTGCAGGGTGTAACCCGAGTCAGGTGGATTGTGTGGTGAACATAGTGTTAGGCACGGGTGACCTAAATGACCCGACACAGCTACGGCAGAGCTGCGAGCAAGAAATGCATATCACTCAGGAAAAAAATGAGCAATGTGAAGGGTGGGGTGTGCAGAAAAACACAGATATTGGGCAGATGTGTAGTGAAAGGCCACGAAGGTCACGACTAGTGAACAGAGTGTGCACGGCAGTTCGGGTGAGTCATGTTGAGCATGCACAAAAGTTCGAGTGAGTTTTACAAAGCGTGCATGATAGAACAACAGGCCGAGTTGGTTGGCACAGGTATTTAGTAAAGGTGCACAACTTTGTAAAGAAGTTTGTAAGTCATATTTTTGAAGACTCCGCGATTGTGTAAACTATTTTTGTACAATTGAATTAAAAAAACATATTTATATTGGGTAGACTCAAATTATAAGGGAGTTTCCCCTCCCACATATGGCTATGTGTGATATGTTTATTATTCCGTTGTGCATTTAAATGATATATGGTTAATTGAAGAATGTTAATTTCGCTGCATTGATAACACTTATAATAAAATTGGCTAAGTGTTGGTTTAGGTGTAGTTTGTTGATCAGTGGTTTTCATTGATGTCAACCCAAGCAGCACCAGGGGCTACCCCGATCTTGCATGGTAATTTTGACCTACCAAATTACTATATTCTGGGTCAAGAATAGTTTTAATGGTTTCTACTTTTTGAGATGTTTCCATTGATATATGGCACGCCATGTAATTCTTCATGGTTTGAGAGATATTCATGTTTGAATTTTGTAACCCCAGTTAGTGGGCTAAAACCTCATGGGGTTGTGGCATGAGTAACTGAAAATTCAATAATTAATTATTTTTAAGCTCCTAAAATCCCTCCCACATTCACTTGTTGAAGACCCTCTCAACCTAAGAATTTATATAAATTGTGATCCTCATATCCTCCTCATGCAACTATTTCGCTACCTAAAACATGTCATCGTGGAATTTGCACTATCAATTTTTTTTTTACGAAGGTTCAAAAGCTGAAATTTTTATGTGGCGAAGATGAAATACTGAGGAAGCTCCTGTAAAAATTTTAGATCAAGGTGCGCAATATTTTCGGAGATATGATCTGTGGAAGTTAGTGTTTTTATAGGCTCTTGTAATTCATCTCAAAGAAGTGACCTTGGGAAAATCGTCATAACTTTCTCTCTGAGTATCAGATTGGAATTCTGTAAAAAATGGCAGATAGTGCACAGACTGTAGTTTTCTTTGTATCAATTTCAGAGCTAACTGAAGAAAGAGTAATACGTGGAACACCATACAAGTTTTCTCTACTGAACTAGTCCATAATTATGACATTGTAAGAGATTGGGCATAATAACTCTCCCTTGAAGAATCAAAATTGGGTCAGACCTGTGGCATTGGAAAGAAGACTCAGAGGACTACTACAGGACCAAAAATCGAATATTGGGGATATGAAATAATAGAGATACACCAGATTCAATATCAAGCTCCTAGAAGGAAAGAAAAAGCTAGATCACGTGTTGTCAAGGGCTACAAAGGACCAGACTTTCTAGGGCATAAAAGAAAAGCAAGGTGCAACAGAGGGTAGCATGACAAGAGAAGCAATCAAGGTGCAGATCAACAGCAAGAAGTTCACCACATGAAGTCTTCAAGTGGGCAGCACTGCATACAGTTATTATAAATGTATCATTGTACTAAGTCATTGTAAATGCATCATTGTAAAAATTGTACAACTGTATATTTGCCAAGAGTTAAAGAGGTAGTGTCGTGAGGTCTAGGATCATCATTAGGTGGTTATGTCATAGTTTGAGTTGTGGTATAATGTGTCTTCTTATTCTAAATCATTCTATATCATTGTAAAGTGGACCACTTTCCTTGGTACGGGAGTCCATTCTTATTTTATTCTTCTATAGGGTGGTAGGGTGGTGCTAGGCTCGTGCATGCACTAGTAGAAAATGATGAAATTAATGACTAGGTGACTAAAAAAGTTAGTCACCGCAATTATTTCAAGTGAAATACTACTAAATTTGAGAAATTTTAAGTGACCGAACTAAAAATGACTAACTTAAATGACTAATCTAGTCTAGGGATAAAATATACGACTAGATAATAAGTGACTAAACTAAAAGTGACTAACTTAAATGACTAATTTAGTCTAGGGATAAAATATACGACTATATAATAAATGACTAAAGTAGAAGTGACTAAATTAAATAACTAATTTAGTCTAGGATTAAAATATATGACTAGATAATAAGTGACAAAATTAATAATGATTAATGCAAATGACTATTATAGTCCAAGAATAAAAATATGACCAAATAACAAGTACAAAAAGTATATGAATAGTCATTTATGTTAGTAATTTTTAATCATGTCACTCCATAAATGAAAATTTGCAATTTTGATACTGAAGTGTTACATATCACTAAACGAGTCTCTGAATCCATCTACAGTGTTAAGATTTAGAGACAAAGAGGTCTTTGAGTCCATCTACATTGTTAAAATTCCGAATACTCTTTTGTCTCTAAAGTTTAACATTGCAGATGGAGCCATCTACAATTAACATAAATATTGCATCTATCATCTATCTACTTTACACTAATGCCTTCATTATAGTTTTAGTAAAGGTAATATTTAGATAGTCAAATTATAAATATGTATATTTATATTTCTTTGGCCATAAAGTTTAATCTTAAAACTTCATTGATTTATGTTAAAAGTGTGACTCTTGTTTTAAATCTAAGGTCAAATCTTCATATTTACATTTAATGAATAGAAAAACATAACACTTATTTTTGTAAGTCGATATTCATTCATATGGTGAAAAATATGTGCAACCAACAAAGAAAAAAACAGGTAGTCTCACCTCGACTAGGTTTGTTGACCAATGTTTGCAACAAGTGACAAAAATACAAAAATGAGGCTAAGGAAAACATCCATAAATGAGAGGTTCAAAGACACCAAAATACACGTAATACATAAAAACACATGAGAGAATACTAGTCATCCGACGTAATGGAAGCTAGATTTTCCAGGGTTTTTCCTAGAGGGGGTGGTGGACAGAAGTTGCAATGGACGTGCCCTTCGAAGTGTGCAAACCAAGTGTCCAACTTTTCCAAATTTTCTAGAAGGTGGTTTTGGCCTCGCTAGACCACCATCAATACTCGCTCCCTGACCTGGAATTGGAAGTAGTGCATCCTATCCAAAGTGGCCATAAACTCAACATGCTCCTCCCTATGAACCCATTATGCTGCGTCCACCCAATCTATCATAGTTTGAATTAGGTCCTGATAGTTTTCTAGAAAACAATGTTGAATTTACCACCAGCTGGGAGCTACACAACTACAATTTCCCCATTAGTCGTTCCTCCTTGCTTTCCACCACCCCAATGTTGCATTTTTTGTGACCTTACACTTCCACAACCACGGGAGGCATGTTTTCCTCCACCACGACCGCCTCGCGTTCCCACACCAACATGTTGGGAAAAATACTGAGAGGGGGGGGTGAATCAGTATTTACAGCATATTCAAAACTTTTACTTTTTCACTCTCTAAAACCCATACACTACTTTCCTTTAGTAAACTCGCGTATATACGCGGATATCCTTCATACAACTCGCGTATTAGCAGAGATCTAAAAATGCAGATATTTATTAGCTTAGTTCTTTGCACTATTCAATCATTTGATGTTAAGTTAACAGTAAGCATGTGTAGTAACAACAGAATAAACCATCACACAAAGCATCACACATGCACACCAGGATTTTTAGGTGGAAACCCAAGTTGGGAGAAAACCACCGCTGCAGTTGCTCAGCCTTCAATATTTTATTATAGAGAAAACATCTTACAACATATGTGTCATGGTGACTCTTATATCACGCAGCACCACCGCGCTGCCACCAGCTTTCCCCGAAGTATCTTCCAACCCCCAACTGGTTACTGCTCTCTCTAAGTGAGCTACGACCTCCTCGGTCTCGTTACCAGCCTCACCGGAAGGGAGCTACTCGACCAAGCCCGCTACCAAATTTCACCTCGAAGGGAGCAATAACCCCCCGATCAAGGCTACTACCCTCAACACCTCTACGGACCACGTTTCATCAATTTTCACACTGGATCCAAAGCTTCCTTTGGGACACCACTTGCAGGCCACGTTTCATCATATTTTCATACTGGACCCACTCCATACTTTTAAGCTCAATCATACAACCAAAACTGATACAGACAACTCAGAACTGTAGAATACAGATAGCAGTAACACAGCAGAACAGATCAGACATTTCTTACCACAGACTTCAGCAAACCCTAGTTTGCATACGCGCTTTCCTTTCACTGATGTCGCGTATATATACGCTTCCGTTCACACGAACCAGCATATACTTCTGTACATATTACAGATCCAATTTCATTGCGCATACGCGCTTTCTCTTCAGCGAAGCCGCGTATATACGCGCTTCCTCTTCGGCGAACTAGCGTATGGTTCTTCAGACTTTTATGTCATCACACCCTCCTTCACAACAGATACATCACTCTCGATTTTACCCTTTACCTCGCATACATGTTCGCCCCATCGCGTATCTAATCATTCCATAAACAGATCACAAATAAGGCATCGTGGACTAGATATCCCGCTTCATCATTTCTTCATAGGTGCATCATAGATTCGCATCTATCAATTAAGCTTTACCCTTTCCATACGTATTGATGTACATATCGCGCAGAAGTAATCATTCAAGCCTATTGCTTCGCACCCACACTCATGATTCGCACAATGAATTTCTTCTCTTTATATAGGTTAACCCTTTTTCAATACCATGAGCCAAAACCACATTACTTCCGATGGTATTCCTGGACGGGGTCATTTAGACGAATCATTACCCAATACAATGGGTCAATACCATGGTGGTTACCCCTGGTTTTGCACTTTTTGAGCGCTTTTTCCCATACGCGACTTGGCACGTACTTAACCGCGTGCATACGCGACTTCTCCTAGACAAATCCACGTATTCCTTGAAACATACTCTTTTCATCATGGATCTAGCACATATTGAATTCCTTTCTTTATTACCTTCTGTACTCTCTGTAGATACATCAGATTTACTTCATCAAGAACATATTCTATCAAGAACAACTTCATCAAGTAAGTTGCCATCTTCTTCATTAAGTGGGTTGCCATTCAATGACAACACTCAGCATCATATTGCTAACAAACATCATTTCACATCAGATTTACATCATTTACCAAGTCCATCAGGTCAAGAATAACTTCATCAGGTGGATTGCCATCAAGGACAACACATGCCAACACGCTCATGTCTTCATCTTCATTCAGTGGGTTGCCATCAAGGACAACACTCTGCATCATATTGCCAACAATCTCCCCCTTTGGACTTGATGGCAACCACGATGGTGTTTGATCACCACAACAGATAGGTATATTAAGAATAAAATGACACCCTGTCACTCTCCCCATTCTTTGACATCATTCTTTCTCTTCATTCAAACACCATGTCACTCTCCCCCTTTGACATCAAGGGCAAAGGGCGGATCAAAACCAACACACTCTCCCCCTTGTCTCCTCATATAGAAGAAGCGTTCTGCAGATCTGATGTATACTGAAGTGACCAAGCTCCCCCTAAGTTCAAAACATATTTTTCAATAAAGTACATGACTCTATGAACTTCCTATCACAAAAGACTTATACTTACATCAAATATCCAACCAAGTGGATTTACATATGAGACTCAAGTACCCAACCAAGTGGGTTTACAAAAATTTGACTCAACTACCCAACCAATTGGGTTTAAAAAATTTAACTCAGCTACCCAACCAAGTGGGTTTACAAATTTGACAAGTCCTTTACATGACTGAATATTACAAATTTTACATCATGGATCTCTACATGACCTTTTCATCTACAAATATAACTTTAAGACCAACACCAGAAAGTCCTCAAGAAAGATCATATATCAGAACCATCATAATGCCAACAATGCATTATACTCAACAAAGCTAATGCTCCCCCTGAATCTGTGCATCCAAGCAACCTTTCCATATGACTAAGGCTCCCCCTTAGTTTGTGCATCCTGAACACTTTTACCAACAAATCATCAAGGCATCTTTATCAAAACAATAGAAATAGAATTATGAGAACTGGAACACCACCAGAGATATCAAACAGTATCAAAGATACCAGACAACACTGCAGCTGTGCTGAAGAGAGATGACTCCAAACAGAAAATTGTCAGCAATCAGACATACGCGGTTTTCTGTGCATGAACTCGCGTATATACGCGACTGTGTTTCAGGAAACCCACGTATCCAATACCATCTTCTATATTTTAACCAGATCTGATCCTCTTGTGAGAAAAAGACAGTGTTCAGCTTCTTTCTGGGATATTTGAATGCTTCCCTGGACTACAGATAGATAGAACAGTGTAGTTGTGTCTTCAAGTGTCATCCAATGGTTGTAGCATAAGCACATTAGTAACCAAGCCTTCAGATTCTTTGCAGCATCAATACAATCTTTCCAAGAGAGATTATCATACCAGAACAACATCTTCAAATATGTGTCAAACAATCATCCATGTGGTCCAATATCATCAAGATCTTCAAGATTTAACATGAAGTAACATATGTAGGCAAAAGATCTCAACCATAGTAACAAACTCTGCATGATCTATTCTTATTTCCGAATCAAACGACATCCAACTCATCCATGTGTGAGCACAAAAGATACTTATCAGCAACCAGGGCTCAAAATCTCATCATAATAAACCATGTACCAAGTCATCATCATTTGAGCATGAGTATCACAAAAACCAAAGAATAAGCAGTCATATTGCCAACAATGCAATTATTAGTATTCAACCTGCTGCTCCCCCTGAACCAGTGCTCCTTCTTAACTTGTGCAACCTGAATACGTTCATCAGTAAGTCATCAGCAACAATCTCTGCATGAACTGCCCTTATCTCCGAATTATAAGACTTTCATCTCAACAATGAATACTCTTCATCAAAAATCAAATAGGACTCATCCACAATCTTCAACATAAGAAACCATGTATCATATTATCATTATTTAGAACTGAGAAACTAAGCTGATATTGAGTCAATAATACAGTTATTAACAGTCAGACTGATGCTCCCCCTGAACCTCTGCTCCAGATCTTCAGCTATCATATAAATTCTCTTATCATCAATGCATACGCGACTGTGTCTGCTGGAACTCGCGTGTATACGCGACTTTTGTTAATAGAACCCGCGTATGGAAAGCGAAGCATAGAATTTTTTCACATCCCTTCATCTCCCCCTGAACTTGTACTTCTTGTACCTGTCTTCTTCATATCAGATGCTCTGTCAGAAATACATATAACCAGAATAATCAAATCAATCATGAGAGACATCATACATTGCTCCCCCTGTGACGATACATTACTAAATCTCATAATGTATCCCACATCATTCTTGCAGTCAATAAGAAAAGTCAGCTTCAGAAGCGGATGACTGCAGTAGGGTCAGAATTCCCTACGTTTCTGATCGGTCCTCCATCTTTTTCCAGATTTGCTTGAACTTTCTATTTGTGTGCTTGAAGTTATCCAATTTCTCATATCTGTTCAACCTGCATTCCTTTTCTATATGTCCATACTTGTTACAAGAATAACATCTCATGTGTCCAGAGAAATAAGCATAAGAATCATAATGAGTATTTCTAATCTTCCTCCTTTTACAATCAGCTACTTTATGTCCATACTTGTTACATGAAAAACAATATCCCTTGAAGAAACTAGAGTACCTTTCTATGTAGGAACTGTTTGATTGAGGCTGAAATGATCTGCTCCTGCAATTTGCTGCAACATGCCCATAATTATGACATTTAAAGCATTCAACTTTATTGACTGATTTCCTTTGAGATTTCATCATTGTTGTCTGACCTTTTGTTTCTTTTAACACTTCAGGTTTTGCATTGACATCCTCTGAATTTTTAGCACTTCCTTGTGAGCTAGATTCTCCTTTAACAGTTTCATGGAAACCAAGACCAAGTTTGATAGCAGGAGACCTTTGATTACTTAGAATATTGTCCAAAATGTTAGTACTATCTTGAAACCTCAAAAGCTTAACCTTTTCTTCTAATTTACCTTTGAGAATGTTTACCTCAACCTCCAAGGCTTGACATTGCTTCATCAAGCTTTCTTCTTTCCTTCTTCCATCTTCTACTTGATCCTTCAGATTTAGAATTTCTTCTTTCAACCAATTTTCGTTTTCTTCACATGTTTGTTGCAGCTCTTCATTCTTCTTATTTGATTTTTCACGATCTTCTTTGAGAGAGATGATTTCTGCTTCAAGGCCTTCCTTTTCAAATGGTTGTAGTGGTTCCTCATTCTTCTTACTTGATGCTTCAAGATCTGCTTGCAGAGAGATGATTGCAGCTTCAAGTCCTTCATTCTTCTTGCTTGATTTTTCGAGATCTGTATTTAGATCGTTGATTTCTGCTTCTAGTTCTTTAATTCGATTGGATGCATAAGTATGAAACCTTTGATACTTGTCCACCTGTCCATTCAACATTTCTATTTGTTTTTCCATTTGAGAGATCATCTCTTTGTTGATAGTTTCTTGCTTCTTAGATGAACTTTGTAGTTCTTCAACTTTAATCTTGAGAGCTTCTTCTAGATCCACAACTTTACTTTCGCTATCTTCACTATTGTTTGCACAAAGAAGATTATTCAAGGGACCCCAATCACTATCTGATTCATCTTCTTCAATTTCTACTATACATGTTTTCTGAGATATCTTCTTGTTTCGAGTAGCCTTCTTCTTTTGCTTCTTTTCCATGAGCACTTTCAGATCATGGTCAGAATCTTCTTCATCTTCACTGGACACTTCATCATCATCTTCATTTGCATAATAACTCTTCCTCTTTTCAAATTGTTTCCTTTTACCATGTTTTTCTCTATAAGGACATTTAGCAGCATAGTGACCAACTTTTCCACACTCAAAACATTTGAAGGGAAGCTTACCTTTGAATCTTCCAGTACCTAGTTGGAGTTTTCTCACAAAATTCGCTTCTTCTTCTTCAGATATATAGCTGGATTCTTTGACAACTTCCTTTTCCTTTCCTCTTGCAGATACCTTAAAATCAGCTTCTCTGATTTGGGAAGGACCTCCTTGTCTCATTTCAAAGGCAGTCAGAATACCATGTAATTGAACAATAGTAAGAGTTTGCAGATCTTGCCTTTCTTCAATAGCTGAAACTTTAGAGTCAAATTTTGAAGTCAAGGATCTTAAGACTTTTTCCACCAAAGTAGTATCAGTTATGGTTTCACCCAAATTTCTCATTTGATTTACAATATCATCCAGACGTAAGAAGAAATGGGCAATGCTTTCATCACTATGCATCTTCAAATTTTCATATTCAATTCTAAGAGTTTGGAGTTTTGCACTTTTTACCTTTGTGTCTCCTTCATAGCTTAGAATGATTTTGTCCCATATTTCTTTTGTTGAATGTAGCTGCATCACTTTAGCAAATTCTAGTTCAGACATGCTTCCTAATAAGACATTTACTGCTTTGGCATTGATTTCATACTTCTTCCTTTCTGCTGCATCAGTAGGAATACTTGCCGGGTATTGATAACCTTCTTCCACGATTGCCCATACATCTGCACCAAGACTTTGCAGATATGCTTTTGTTCGTACCTTCCAGAATATCAGATTGCTTCCATTGAATAGGGGTGGCTTTATAGACATCACTCCTTCTTGACTTCCCATTGCGACGGATCTCCTTCAAGCGATCAAGCTTCTGCAGAAGAACCTGCTCTGATACCAATTGTTGGGAAAAATACTGAGAGGGGGGGGGGGGTGAATCAGTATTTACTACATATTCAAAACTTTTTACTTTTTCACTCTCTAAAACCCATACGCTACTTTCCTTTAGTAAACTCGTGTATATACGCGGATATCCTTCATACAACTCGCGTATTAGCAGAGATCTAAATATGCAGATATTTATTAACTTAGTTCTTTGCAATATTCATTCATCTGATGTTAAGTAAACAGTAAACATGTGTAGTAACAACAAAATAAACCATCACACAAAGCATCACACATGAACACCAGGATTTTTAGGTGGAAACCCAAGTCGGGAGAAAACCACCGCTGCAGTTGCTCAGCCTTCAATATTTTATTATAGAGAAAAACATCTTACAACATATGTGCTGGCGCAGACTTGACCAGCACGCAGGCACCCACCTGCGCTCGTTTACCAGCCTCTCCTGGAAGGGAGCTCCAACCCCCTAACTCGTTTACCAGCCTCTCCTGGAAGGGAGCTACGACCCCCTGCTCTCGTTTACCAGCCTCACCTGGAAGGGAGCTACGACCCCATGCTCTCGTTTACCAGCCTCACCTGGAAGGGATCAACAACCCCCTGATTGAAGGCTACAACCCTCAGCACCTCTACGGACCACGTTTCATCAATTTTCACACTGGATCCAAAGCATCCTTTAGGACACCACTTGTAGGCTACGTTTCATCATATTTTTAGACTGGACCCACTCCATGCATTTAAGCACAGTCAACCATGAAATAGATACATATAAATCACTAACAGATATCAGTATACCAACAGAACAGATCAGACATTTCTTACCACAGACTTCAGCAAACCCTAGTTTGCATACGCGCTTTCCTTTCTATGATGTCGCGTACATACGTGCTTCCGTTCACACAAACTAGCGTATACTTCTGTACATATTATAGAGCTAATTTTATTGTGCATACGCGCTTTCTCTTTAGCGAAGCCGCGTATATACACGCTTCCTCTTCGGCGAACTAGCATATGGTTCTTCAGACTTTTATGTCATTGCAATTATTCACAACAGATACATCACTTCAGATTTTACCCTTTACCTCAAACAGATGTTCGCCTCATCACAGATCTAATCATTCCATAAACAGATCTAGCAAATACAAGTACATTTCAGATCAAGATATCCCGCTTCATCATTTCTTCATAGGCTCATCATAGATTCAGATCTATCATCAAACCTTTACCCTTTCCATACAGATATACTTCACAGAGAAGTATTCATTCAAGCTCAGACGTCTTGCACCCACACTCATGATTTTCACAATGAATTTCTTCTCCTTATATAGGTTTACCCTTTTTCAATACCATGAGCCAAAACCACATTACTTCCGATGGTATTCCTGGACGGGGTCATTTAGACGAATCATTACCCAATACAATGGGTCAATACCATGGTGGTTACCCCTGGTTTTGCACTTTTTGAGCGCTTTTGCCCATACGCGACTTGGCACGTACTTAACCGCGTGCATACGCGACTTCTCCTAGACAAATCCACGTATTCCTTGAAACATACTCTTTTCATCATGGATCTAGCACATATTGAATTCCTTTCTTTATTACCTTCTGTACTCTCTATAGATACATCAGATTTACTTCATCAAGAACATATTCTATCAAGCACAACTTCATCAAGTAAGTTGCCATCTTCTTCATTAAGTGGGTTGCCATTCAATGACAACACTTAGCATCATATTGCTAACAAACATCATTTCACATCAGATTTACATCATTTACCAAGTCCATCAGGTCAAGAATAACTTCATCAGGTGGATTGCCATCAAGGACAACACATGCCAACACGCTCATGTCTTCATCTTCATTAAGTGGGTTGCCATCAAGGACAACACTCTGCATCATATTGCCAACACAACAAGCTGGGACTGATCGATGGTCTTACCACCTCGATGCGCTCCTACCACCACTATTTCCATATCATATGAGCCAATAGATCCTTGCTTGGTCGGGGGTGAGGATTTCCCGTGCTGTGAGGATGGTTGCATTGTGATAAAACCAGGAGGGCCAACTCCAACCGTTATCAAATTCTAGTCTACTGGAACTTTCCCCTACCACCACACCCAAAAACCAGATCTCTCTTCACCCTTAAATTTCCTCAGGAAACCACACACTATATCCCAACTACCATCTTGCCACCAGTTGGGAAACTTGGCAAGAACCTGAACAATTGGAGAAGGAGAAGGCGGGAGGAACATGCCCCAGGCTGACGCTTCCCAAGAAGCTTCACACAACCCACACTAGGATATATTGACTCTATGTATTCCAAAAGGGTGACTCTCTTACCGCCATTAGACACCAAGAACCACCCACCAAACCACCAAGCACACTAATTTCCAGACTAAGCACCAGAAATGGAGAATTCCACACAGAAGCACTGCCACCCCCAGCAATACCTCCTTCAATGCCACCTTTGTGCACCTCTATCAGACCAACAACTCGCACATACTAAAAACCACAGAAGACCAAAATAACAAGTCCCCCCATTGACACGTCATAGTGTTCATGATTTATATTTACTAGGCATTCAAATGAAAATAAAGTGGAAAACGTGAGCGAGGGAGGATTTTTTTAATGTCCTTGGCACCTATAGCTGTTGCATATATCTATCTACAGTTGGGTTCATCCTTGGCAATAGAAGGAGTCGTGAGAAAATATATAGAAAAGGAGGTTCTATGAAACGTTTTGGCAGGTGTTCGACATCTTCAAGATTTCTATTTACTAGGCATTCAAATGAAAAAAAGTGGAAAACGTGAGCGAGGGAGGAATTTTCTGATGTCCTCAGTTCCTATTGTTGCTATAGATATTTATCTACATTTGTGGTTGTCCCTGGTAATAAAAGAAGTCAGGAGAAAAGAGATAGAAAAGGAGGTTTGTGAAAAGTGGTGGCAGGTGTTCATGAATGGATCGTGACAAGAAGCCCAAAACCCAAGTCCATCCCAATGATAATGGAGATGTGAACCCCAATTCCATAAGTGTGTTCATTCTCATTATTCTAGTTATCCTTCTACCTTTCATTTATTTCTACATCTTCTTGTTTCTATTAGTAAGGCCTCCTTGATTGGCGGTTGATTGAGTAGAGAAGTTGTGCATGCAAGAGGGATAGATCAGTGACACTTATTATCATTCTCTCCATGTTTCTTTTAGGGTAAATGACAAGTGAATGTTGCAATAAATGCTATGTTCTTCCTTTTGTGGGTGTGTATCAATAATTTTTTAAGGTTTCATTTCAACTCTTCCTAAGATGTGGTGTGCCATCACTTGTGGGAGAAATGGCTTGGAAGGATGCATCACACTTAGTTTTTGGTTAACCCATAAATTGCACCTCGCCCAAACCTCTTATTTATAACTGTGAAGAAGTGAATCTTGATGGTTGGCCTAATGACATGCCACCATATTCACTATATAAACATGGTCCCATTGAAATTTTTTACTTATTTTGTTAGCTATGATCTACCATTTCAAAATTGTATCATGTTCCCCACCTCTATTATGACTACTTGGGCACACTAGTACCCTTGAGTTTATGCAACTATGTGGTAAAATTATGGATGCTAGTTTTTGAGTTATGTTGTCAGTAAGGGTAATTGATGAACCCTGTGTCCCTCACTTTTAGATTTGCTTGATTGAAAATGAAATGTGAAACTTTATCTAGGGAATTTAAGTGAAGTAATTTATATTACAGATGGAATTATTACATTAGATCAAAATTGGGCTTTTTTATTATCCATATAAGTTCTAATTTGCTCATCAATATTAGACTTATTTCACAATTCCTTTGAAGAACATATCATTGGTTTGATTTTTCTTCATGCACATATGTAAAAATGTCAAAAAGCGATGACAGTGAGAAGTAACAACATACAATAGACTAACTTTGCATCCAAATTCAATTATTTGTTGGCTATTGAATTTTTCTTTATCATCACTTATGAAAATGAGAAATAACTACATATGATAGGATGCAAAGTTATCACTCAAACCAATGTAGAGATGCAATTATTTATTGGTTGTTGAATTCTTATTTATCATCACTTATAATATTTGACACTATATTTGGACTTTCTTAAGGAAAAACATCTTCACTTCCATAACTCGTAGGACTCCTAAAAATATTTTCACTTCCATCAATGACGATCCCTTTCAATATCAATGTTTTATGCATTCCTCCAATCAACTCTTCATAGTCTCTATCTCTTGTTTCCCCTAGAAAGACATACATATTGGCTATATCCAAGCCCCATAGAACAGACAAATACCTACAAGAACCAAATCTAATTTTTAATAATATGGATCTTGCTCAACAAGAATTTATTGCATGGGCACCTTTGAGCCACAAATACTACATGTAGTTTCCAAAAGACTAAAATCATAAAATTAAATAATTGCATAGTCTAAATGTCGTTATGGTAGTCAACTTGAGGTTGTCAATCTATTGTGCATTTCTCAACTTTGACCAAATCATTAAGATATGAAATATTGAAACTTAGTCATATGCAAACTCAATATTCAAAATAGTTAGACTTAGTATTGATTGGAATAGTTGGAATTAGATAAATTTGTACTAGTTTAGTATTTCATTTGACATGACCTAAAACTTAATTCTTTTTAGTATTTCATTTCACATGACTTAAAACTTAATTCTTTTGGTTAGATTTATCTAGTTCTTCCTCGTAGTTTTTTTTTTTTTTTGGTTAATTTTTTTAGTTAGACACTAGTGAGGCTACATCATGGTCCAAGAATTGCGAAATTTTGATTTTGAGTGGCGGAAATATTCAGCACCTCGAATTTTTGAATTTGAGTGGCGGGATAGATACGAAATTTTAATCTTTCATTTCCCAGAATCGAAGTGGGTCCTCGAAAACCGGCCTTCAAGCTGCACGAAAGGGGTCAGAATTTGAGAAATCTGCAGATAGGTCTGGGGATCAATCCTCTCCGCCTCAATCTGAATGGAACGATATCTACTATGGCGGTGCCGCCTCTCGAAATCATGTCACCCTTCATGCTCCATCTCCCATCACTCGTTCTCAGCCTCTGGGCTTTGACCCCTTTGATTTCCCCTCCAATTCGACGTCATGCGATGAATCTTCGATTTCACAGGAGGAGAGGGTCATTGCGGAGAAGGGATTCTATTTGCATCCCTTACCTCTTCAAATGCCAAGGGAAAGGGAGCCGGATCTTCTCTTTTTGGTTCATTTTGAAGAAAAAATAGGCAAGACTACCAATCTGCAGCTCCTCGAATTTTTGGGTGGCATCGTATGAGTTTCTAAGGGATATAAACGAAACTTTAATCTTTCACTGCACGAGTCCCCTTTTATTTTTCTGGTCTAGCTACATTCTTTTACTAGCTGAGACATACATTTACAAGTTCTCAGTTCTGGTTGGAGTTGTTGGGCCGCATCTACCTGAGCTTGAGGGCCGATATTCCACATTCCATCTGCTGGACGAATATGCTGAGAAGGGCTGAGTAATCATATTGATTAGCACGAGTTTCCTAACCGTATAACAGTTGTTGTGAACCCTTGCAATGACCAATCAAACTACTCTTTGAAGGCTGTGTATAAGCTAAATGAGTTTGAGTTTACACTATCCAGAGGTCCTGGCATCACTAACTCGTGTATTTACTACTGCTCACTAAGGGAAACACGAGTTCCTTATCTCTGGTACGGGTGAATGCAAACATCTGGGTATAAAATGAACTTGCGGACTCTTCATTGCGTGTGAGACGGTCATCTGGAAACCAGCAAAAGGAACGCACCAGTCCCAGGTTTCTATACTCGGTGTCCCTTATTTACATGTGTTTATTGATAGCATAAAATATTGGTAGTCTTCTGGATGTAGTGGATGTCATTGTGGGAATTAATATGAATACTCGTTACTCCTATTTCTGAGTTATATTTGGCAGTCCTATGTGAATCTTATGCTTGGAATATGTCAGTTTGAACTTTGGGTGGTTTATTTTCGGTGCATGTCATTTAATATGAGTATCTTTTGAATTAAAATTGTTAGTAAAGCGCTTACAGTAGTACCCAGACAAATTTCTTAACATAGATATGAACGAAAATTTCACATAAACCCAGAAAGCTATTGCAAGGATTTATACAACCAGGGTGATGGTGGGGCTGATAGTGCACCCAGACACATTTTTTGTCATAGATATTAACGAAAATTCCACATAAACCCAGAAATCTATTGCAAGGAATTTTACAACCAGGGCGATGGTGGGGCTGATAGTGCATTGAATCTACACTGTACATTGGGCACATTGAGTAGGAATACTGGCATAGGTCTGTCTAACCCTCATGATATGGACATTGAAGTTGCCAACCTCTGGTGCATTTCTTGAGTTTAAGCCTACAACTAGATGGCTTAGTCAACATACCTCTCAGAACCATTATCAAAGAGGAGCTTATGTTTGAGAACACCGATTACCTGAAGAGCCTTTTGACTGAGGACCTTCGTTATGCCGATTATTATGAAGATGCAGAGCTGGCATACTCGAGGAAGCCGAATAAACAATGTTTTTTCGATTAAGATGCAGCAGAACCAAAACACTTGACTTCAATAAGTTGAATCAACAATGTTCTTTTCATTTTCTTTTTGAAATACCATTAGGCAGTTTTTGAATGTAGCATGTGTTTGGCTTAACATAATTCTCAGAACCATTATCAAAGAGGAGCTTATGTTTGAGAACACCGATTACCTGAAGAGCCTTTTGACTGAGGACCTTCGTTATGCTGATTATTATGAAGATTCAGAGCTGGCATACTCGAGGAAGCCGAATCAGCAATGTTTTTTCGATTAAGATGCAGCAGAACCAGAACACTTGACTTCAACAAGCTGAATCAATAATGTTCTTTTCATTTTATTTTTGAAATACCATTAGGAATTTTTTGAATGTAGCATGTGTTTGGTTTAACACATGAGACCTCTCGATGTCAAATGGTAATAATCAAGTTTAATGCTGTTTAAATCATTGTTTGATTGTTCAGTATTGGATAAGAATTCTGCATCATGAATACGATTTGATATTTAGATATATCTTTTCTATTACTTCTAGGTTGCACCATTTCAATTTTATATGAATAATGAATTTCGTCTAGAAAAAGATATTATCTATCAATGTTCATTTAGACAATATCGTTGTTTTTATTTTTGAAAAAAATAAATAATCTTTTCCCTTGTTAAAGGTACAATGTGTGTTCAGAATTTCATATTTATTCAAGATGGGTTTGATCCAGATAACTATTAGTATGCATGTGGTGGTTACTGGTATGCATGTGCTAGTATCTGCATGGCACATGCAATATGGTTGTATAAAAATAATTAGTTCTAATAATAATTAAAGAATCAAACGTGCTATTTTTCCGGAGCCGTGGATTATTGCAAGTACACCTTTTACGAGATGAACAATAGAGGTTATGCGAACACTTGCAGTCCATCTGATTCACGAGTTATTCACATCGTTAGTTTATTGATTTTCACCCCAATTTTTTTAAATCCAATCTATGCAGATCCAGAAGATAAGTTTAATGAACAATGGCAGATGTATTAGCAAGAAACTGCTTGGGATAATATACTGTACATATGCATGAGAATAATGCATATTGAGGCAAAAAAGTGGGATTACTAAACATACCATGACAATATAGCCAACCATGTTGTTCAATTGTTTTTCCAGTTGGAAGAGAAAAAAATTACAGACATCTTTCAAAGGAAGCAAAACAATGCTAAGATAAACTTCAGCTCTTTCACCTTTGGTGAACCACATTTCACTTATTGAAATTAATTTGACAATTAATTTTTCGCCGTGTAAAGCAAGGGGTAAAGGGAAATCAGTCTTATATACAGACGAATAAAAACATCCATCCCCTCTGAACTAACAACACATTTGAGCACTTTCCTAGATCATTAAGCAAAAACAATAACATGAATAAGAAGAGGAGTCTTTTGCATAGATAGAGTTATGCTTGATCTGATGGGAGGAAACATTCAATCTCAATCCAAATCTTGCCCAAAAATTAATCCTCAAGAATCTTCAATTTTTCAAGGTAATTCAATGTGAAGGACCAATTCCAACTAGAGACTTTCCAAAGAATGTTCATTTTTTTCCTTCGAAGAAGCTAATTGGAACTAGTCAACATCAAAAAGTCCAACAAGATAATAAGACTTGCACGAAAAAATCCGACTGTTGTTAATACACAGATCATGTTGATCGACTTCTAATGAAATTTTAATAGAATCCAATTATTCAAAGGATTCATTAAAAGAAAATCTCTATTTTTAACACTTCTAGTAGAATCCAGTAATTTGAAGGATTCATAAAAAGAAAATGTCTCTTTTGAAACTTTCGACCTCTGCCCATAATAGGAGTATTGGACTACTGGGGAAAACACGATGACTTCTTTTGTCATAAGAATATTCAATAGAAACATACAGTCCCCTCATCTCAGTTGACTAATTCCTCATTTATAGCGGCATGTCCACAGAATGCATGTTTATGGATAGACAATCATAGGAGATATCTAATCCTCCCTCCACTAGTGCACGCCTGCCCAATTGTTTCTGGTCATGGAGAAATTTGCTTCACATAACTTTAATGCTAAGTGTTTATGGTAATCGCTATTGCAAAATTTTCTTTCCACCAATTGACTTGTAAATTCTTCCGTTGTATATATGAAGCAATGTTCACCTCGCTGCCAAATTTCTAAGCACATCAGGCCTGCCACAACATTTCTTCCACTTCCGCTGCGATTCCACAAGAGTAGCTTTCATTCCACCCTTGTTTCTACCATGTGACAGCCATCTTTCCATTTGCATTCAGGGTTAGAGGGCTTCCTTGTTCAGTGTGCAAAGATTCTAAGCTCAAAGCCCTCTTTCTTCCATTGGATGTTACTTCCTTTTCATTCGAAGGAGAGCTCTCTAATCCATTCTTCTCTGCACTTTGATTTTGTCCTACAAGCATTCCAGGCTGACCTAATATTAGCTTGCAACCATGTGCATCAAACTGACCAACACCAGAGATCCCATCCCCCATTGCAGTTTTGTGCACTTCTGTAAAGCCATTTGCACTACAATCATTCTTCTGCAGAGCCTTAGAATGGGTTACATGTTGTGACCTGGTTCTCCTATCCATAAAACCAGGAGCAAATAAGGGCTTGGCTTTTATGGTGCTTCCTGTTCATCTCTTGGCTGCTTCACATGAAACACAAGCTATTGTCTCGGCTCTGGGACCCATGTCAAGCTCAGTAAAGACAGGAGTCACCACCTTTGACACATCTACCGGTGTACAAGAATTTTCATGTGAAGAAACATCGAAATGAGTTCCAGAGTCCACATCAAACTAAGCAGAAGTTGAAGTCACCAACTTGGCACCATCACCATGCAAATAAGGGTCTTTGCATGAGGAACATTCTCCACTTGATGTAAATGAATGATTTTTACCATCTTGAGATGAAATAGAACCAGTCACAGGAGACAAAATTGAAGGTCTATTAAAAAAACCTGGAGTAAATATAGTCTTTGGATTTACAACTTTCTTTGCTCGTGTACTAGTCAGTTTACCATTACTGCAAGTAGTGACAATTTTGGCAGAATCTAGTGGACTAACAGAAAGTTCTTAGTACAAGCAGAACCTTCTCACATTGCACCCTCTATATTTTCCAGACATCCATTCTACTGATTTTGACATGTATCATTGTGTTCCTTTATGTGCTGGTGTGCAAATGACCTTAATTCTGATGTAGAATCTGCAAGTCCCTCCACCATGCCATCCTCGATAGGAAATCCCTCTGCATCTTTAGTTGATTCACACGACATTACATCATTATCTGTTGCTAATGTCAAATTAAATTGGGAGTCAAAAATGTCTTTGTCCTTATTGAGTATTCTTGGTTCTCCCGCTGATGAAAGTCACTTGATACGAGGATTCGGGATTTGATGGATACGGGGATTCGAGAATCGGATTTGGGATATGGTTACCCCCGGAAAAGGACACTTCCGGGATATGATATGTTATATATTATTTTATATATATATATATATATATATATATATATATTAAAAATTAGATATTTTTTACACAAATTCATTGATTCAAACATAGATTTGAGATCTTAGATACTCATACATGATACATTGATACATCATACAATTGTCAAATTTACTCAAAAAGACAAGATAGTAAGATACTGTAGTTTTCTCATTAAGTCATCAGAATCAAAATGTGTTACATAAGTACACTGCCAATGGCAAATAGAAATAGAAAATACAAAAAAACTACAGTCTACAAGACTAAAAGCCTGAAGCCTCAATGAGTTAGATTCAATGAGTCATCAATCCTCATCATCATAATCAGCATCACTGTCCTCATCCTGATCATCATGCTCACCACTGCTCTGCTCTGTTGCATCCACCTCCTTTTTCATCTCTGCATCTGCTAGTGTGGAGGATGATGCCTCTACTGTATCGACATCATCTAGTGTGACATGCTCTAGCACTGGCGCATTGAGATCCAAGTTGGCCAATGCCAACTCAACAATGTTGTCCAGATCCATATCATCAGGAAAGACATCCCACATCTTTGTCTTTCCCTTCAACCAATCCTCCCTCTGCCTGTAGATGAGACGAAGGTTGGTGTGCACATACACCATTGTCTTTGCCTTAGACTACTCAAGCTTGATCTTCTTCACACTACAAATTCCCATATGTTCTCTAATTCCTCTCGCAACAAGAAGATGAAGTCACCTGAGAGAGGAGCCTCATGGCTAACTGCTGTAGAGGAGAGCTTGTTGCCCCATGAGTTGCCCACCAAGAATAGGGCTTCTTAGCCCCCTTGTCTCGAATCACATCATAGCCTGCAAATTGCCTAGTGCCAGTGGAAAACTCTGCAAATGTATCCTCCACCTCATCAAGGGATGCCCTCTCATAAAAAAATCCTCCTCAATGCATGTTTCCTCCCCTGTGAGATTTCACCATACATGTGAGGAGGGAATCTTCGGGAAGGTCCACCATTCAACCACTCATGGTTGTAGTATTTTGGGTTCAAGGAGTGAGCCAAACAATGTAAAGGTGTGCAATTCTTGTCCCATATGCCTCTGGTGATGTCTCATACTCTAGGCACTGACTCTTTAAAACAATGGTCCTCACAGACTCAATCATGGAATCCCATCCCTCATAAACCTCTCCTAGGATGGGTTGGTCTATATCTGCAAATCGAAGCAAGGAAATTATAGGCTCCATGATCTGAATAACTAGATCTACCTTCTCCCACCATATATCATCCAACACTGTGTCCTTCACTTTCTTTGAGGCTGCTTGATTCGTCTTTCTCCAAAAATACCAAAAATTTGAAATAACCATGGCCCCAAGAGCGGTCTTGACCTCCCTCAACCTCTTCAACATGATAAATGAAGAGGCAAACTGTGTATCTGCAATATTCAACAATGATAGATTGGTGTCCTCCTTGTAGCCAGTGAGGGCATTTGTATGGTTTTGTACAAAGTTGCGGATATGCCGTGCATACTCAATAATGGCTCCAATCCAAAGCACATTAGAGGCAATAGATTTCAGTGCCAAGTTCAATGAATGGACAATGAAAGGTGTCCAAAATATTTGTGGATATTTTTCTTCCATAATCATGCTAGCAGCCTTGCAAACAGGTGCATTATTTGTAATTATTTGCACACAAGAATCGACACCTACATCTTCAATAATTTTAATAACTCACCCATATATTGTGCATCCTTGTACTATCCAAGTGCATCCACTGATTTCAAGAAAACTGGACCATTCAAGGATGACACCATGAAGTTGATGAGTGGGTGGTGTGCTGGATTTGTCCATCCATCAGAAAAAATGCTAACCCCAGATGTTGGCCATGCTAATTTAATAGGCTCAAGCATTTTGTCCACCTCTTTGTTTGCCTTTTCCAACAATGTGGTTATGAGCTTCTTTGACCCAGGAGGTACATACCCTGATGGAGTCTCATGACTAAGAGCTCCACACATCTCAATAAATAGAGGTGACCGTGCAACATTAAAGCATATGAAGTTCTGATAGAAAAAAAAATGCAATGGTGAGATAAAGCTCTTCCCTCTTCTATTTTTGAAAAATATTGTCCATTGGACCAACTGCAGTTGCCTTTCTCTTTGCTGATTGTCCCCTACTAAAAATCTCAAAAGGGAACTTGTTGCTGCTTTTCCTTAAGAATGGAAGGGGGTCATCATTCTTGTTTTGTTTTGATTTCGATGCCACATTTTCCACACCAACAAATTGCTCTTCCTCCAATTCCTTCCTCTGTGGCAATTCAATTGTTGTACAACATTGTAATGCCACAACCTGGAAAACCCAACAAATGAGCTTTCACATTGAAATATGTGGAAGTGAAATGGCCATCGCATATATTGAATTTCCATGAACAATTTCCTCCTCCCTTTCCCTTTTTGCTTGCCCTTGCCTCTCTTGTCACATATTTCCACAATGGGTATTTGGTGTCATGAGTTTGTTTTCCCTGCACGTTTGAAGCTGTTGTTGCAGCCCCACTTCCAATAGATGGAATACTTGCAGAACCGGATGAAATAGGGACAGGAGGGGCATCTCCAATGGGGACATTATTCTCCTTTCTTTGCCCCTGTCTTGCTGCCTTTGATTGAGCCATGAATACTATAAAAAATAAACAAAAATGACCAAATATATAAAACATATGCACATGCAAACAATAACATCAAACTAAATGAAAAATATAGAGGGACAATGCACTTACCGGATGCTCGAATCTCTTTGAAAAAACTCCCTTTCTCCTTGCTAACCCTTGCTCCTTACTCAATTTACAAACAAATATCAGTGAGAAAGAATGAGAGAAATCTGAATTTTATAACTGAAATTCACACTTTTTGGTCGCGCGAATCCGACTGTACGGGATTCGGCCGTATCCGTCGATGTACCCTGTATGGATACAATCGAATCTGGAGAATCGGGTACGAATCCCTCCGTATCGTATCAGATACGGAGGAATCAGGATTCTTGGCCCCTCCCCAAAAAATCCATTTTATAGTCATCATATCAGATATTGGAACTAAGACCTATGCAATCTCTAGCCTCACAACAGCTGGGTTCAGTACTGATTGACCCTAGTGTGTGCTAGGTTAATATTCCCCCTGACCAAACCTAGAAATAATTTTTTTTGGTTGGGCTGATTCTCCTGTATTTCTTATTTATTATCTATTTTATAATATTTTCTCTTGACTAGATCTTGAATCAAGCTGCATTGTGGAAGCCAGGTGGAGATGGGTTAATCCATTCAAACTATGTGTGATGGTGCATTGTATACATTGAATATGGACACATTCACATTGAGATTGCCAATGCCCGATGCATTTCTTGAGAACCCAAATGCTCAACATATTAATATTACAACTCAGACATATGCAAAACTCAAGCTTTATAATTTCCTGGTTTGATACCCAGAAGTAGGTTTGATATACCTCCCATGTTTGATATTGAATAACTACACAGACCTATTAAATGTCAATAATGAACTTAACTTTGAATTATGCCAAAGTAATAACCATGCACAATAGCACTTAGAACAAACATATACTTTGGGAAAGTGGATAAGTATGTGTATGTTGATAAGTGGGAAATGAATTGACCCAAGTATATTTAATTCTCTTTTCTTAAATATTCACAAGTTATATATGGTGTCAAAGGAAAATTGGGTAGCCCGATTACTATAAGTAGACAAACACACTAGTGCATAATTCATATGGTCTCTAAGCTATATCCTGCTATATCTAGTTTTTACAGTCATACAGTTCTAGAATTTTTGAATCAGTCCCCACCACACATTACTGGCTTGTTTAGCATTGGGGGTTTGACAACATTAGTTTGAGAGTTATTTTCTCAGAAAGGTTCAATACATAATCATGAAATCCTTACCCACATTTAGCCATTTCTATGCAGTTCTTGACTTTTCATCATGAACTCCTTGACTTTTACTCCTTGTTGTTTATGAACTCTTCGTCAAGGTTGAATTGACCTTATTGTGCAAAGCATCAATTTCTTCCTTAGACAATTGCATCCCTGATCTGTAGCTACTGATGACTGCAACTGTTTACATGCAGTTCTTTGAAATGCAACACCATGATGCTATTATGGCTCTTAATATCTATAGGCGAGCTGGTAAACAGGTATAGTTGGAAATCTATTGTTCCAGAAGTCTTGTAATTGATGTCTTCAGTTTCAAATCCTATCAAAATAGTGCATATACTTGTACTTTTCTGTTTTTTTAAGGATTATTGTGATCAAGCATTACTTTTTTCCAAAAACAAATGCTTCAGTGGCATTCCCTCTTAACATGTTTGAAGTTTTTATCATTATGTACTTACTCTCATGATGCATATACATACTTTCCTATTCATTTACAAATGTTTAGTTTACGGAAACAATTTTTGTGGCAGCATTTCTAGTGGATTCATTAATTCATTAGATGATGTGATGTCTCATTGAGTCATTACATAGTAGGAGAAGAGGAGTACATTGCAACATCTTGACTTGCAAGTTCCCTAGTAGGACAAATGACAAGAATAAGAATAGGCGGTATTTTATGATCTTGGAGGACTGGTGACTTGACTATCACCTCAATAGAAGGAAACAATAATGCTACTGTCACTGTCTTCCTTTGTGTTTTTCAATTGAGCCATCTGCTTTGCACTTTTCCCTGAAGACCCATTTAACCATTTGCACTTTTTCCTTTAGGCATATCCTCAAGTTCCAATGCTTCATTTCTCTGTATGGAATCACATTCCACCTCTGTTACTTTGTCTTATTCTTCTTTCCATGTGCATTGAATCACATTCTACCAAAATTGTGGTGAATTTGTGATCAAAGCCATATATAACTGCTGTAAAGCAGACTGCTATAATCTTCTTGATTTCTTGCTTCCTTAATTGCTTTCAGGTAGTTCCTGTAGCTTTGAGCCATCTATTGTTCACAAATGTTGTTTCAGAATATTCTTGAGCATTGATGATGTTTTCACTGCTAGCATTCCAGAATCTTCCTGGGCTTTGACGATGTCCTCACTATTAATTTATGTAAGAGTCTAAGACTCAAGTATTCATACATAACTGTGTTAGATGAAATGCTTTTATGATTTTGTGTGTTATATTTCTGTCACTGATAAATGATATAGTCCATTCTCATGTATGCATGAGATTTTATTTTATCCTTGTCTCTTTTATCTTAGATGGGACCTAGTTGCATTCCCTTGGGTGCGCTAGCATGGTATACAGAGGAAGGAAAGCAAGCAGTGGTGTTACTATTAGAGCTGTCAGTAAATAAAAAATATTGGCAACAAATCTAACATTAGAGCTGTCCACCTTCACTGCATAAGGCCCATTGAAGAAATACTTTATATTTATCAACATATGAGGCCATCTTCATTGCATAAGGCCCATTTAATAGTTAGTTAACAGTCACTCATTGTAAAAACGATCAACTTTGTTAATAAGGCCCAAAATAGCTAGTAGGCTCTCATTATAAGTCGGCCCATAGATAGATAAGATTTTCTATGGATAGTTATATATTAGAAGGATATGTAATGTTTTGTTAAGAATTATGTATGTATTTGGAGAATTCCTCTTGGATTTTGCCCCATTGAAGTGGAAAGTAAACATAGCTCTCTATTTTTTTATCATTAAATATATCTTTCTTAGGGTTTATTTCTCTTTTCTCTTGTGTTCTTGGCTTTTGCACTACATTTATGTGATTTCTCTAAATTGTGGAGTTAATTACACTACAAGGGTGGTGGTTCTTAAGTACATTCCTTCGGATTCACAAGTTGCAAATATTTTTACAAAGTCCCTAGGAAATGCAATGTTTAAGATGCTGAGGGAGAGACTAGGTTTGGTGGAGAACACTTTCCTTGCAAAGAAAACATTTATAGTTTTTATCTATTGCTCAATTAGCTCTCTAACATTGATGGCATATCAATAGGACTAATTTATACCATGTAATGATATGCTCCAGCAGATCCATCTTCCTAGTTTACTATGTGGAACAAAGAGAGAGAAAAATGATGGTTGGACACTAATTTGTTGTGGAAGGAAAGTGGCAATGATATAGAGAGAGAAAGTGAGGGCACATGCATGCTTCCAATTTACATATACCAGACTCATCCTTGTCCCAAATTTAGAACTATTGTGCAGATTTAGCATTCCAAATAGCTAGAGTTTGTTTTTACCAATTGTAGCATGTAATATCCCCAAATAGGGATAATAGAAAAATAACAATATTTCCAAAACTTGGGCACAAAAAAATCTGAAAATTTATTGGTATATAAAAAATTCTACACTAAACCTAGATTTATATTCAAATCACTAATCTGATTTTTCTGCTAGAAGAAGTAAATTTCTAAGTATTTATGAACTTAGAAAAAGTACATCAAATCCCTTTATTTCTGCCCAGAAATTCCAGAAATGAAATACAATGACTTTCTTTTAATTTTTTTGAGTTAAAACATAATTAAGTATGTACATTTAAACACAAAGTACCTCAGACACTATTTTTTAAACCCTAGTCATCCTCTTGAATGTTCAAAAATATTAGAGCTATCATTTGTGTGAATACAATTTTTTCGATTTCTTATGAATAATCATTAACCTATAGATCTAACAAATCTGTATATGCCCATTACTTCAATAGTTTTGACAGTAGTAGATGGTATTGGTTGCATATTTTTTAGTTGTCATTTATCATTCGTCTCATTTGATTGTATGTCTTTTGTAGGTTTTTGGCCATGTTTTTCTTATAATAACGTTTTTAGACATTTTTTCCAGTTGGTGCACATTCTGGAGGTTTCTCTGACACAAGAACCAGCTTAGAGGCACCAAAAGTTTCAGCATTTTGGGTAGCAGTTTTAGAAAAGGAGAATAAAAGTTCTTCCAATGTTTCTTTCAAGAATAATGTTGCAAATATTGGTGATGCTGCCAAGGTAGTTGTCAACAAGAAGAAGAAAAAGAAGATTTGTTCAGTAAGGCAAATGTTGTAGCTCCCACTGGTGATTTATATAATGCTTATAAGGTTCAAGAGGAGAAGGAGGAAGATGTGAATCTTCCAGAACCATACAAAGTAGTAACCGATGTTGTCAAGAGTAAGACTTCCTCAAAAGAGCCTGAGAAGCAAGTCCTGAAAGAAGTGGATGATTGGGAAGATGCAGCTGAGCTTTCAACTCCTATGAGTCAAGTAGCTATTTTAGTTACTAAATGTTCAGGAGACATAAAGTACTCTAGTGATTTTTTTTTTGGCAATCAAGGATCAGTGCAAAGATCTACCAAATTATTTTGAAATTTTTCCAGACACTGTTGAATTACTTGGAAATTCCCAAGCACTTGCAAGTCATGTAGGAGAGGCTGATGCATTAGCAAGCACTACAAGAGGTCTTGAAAGGCAGCCGAGTGGGAATTATCTACTTGAACATCATGGGAGAAATATGGCCAGTTTGGATGATGATAGATGGGCCAAGTCGGTGGATGCTTTTGCTGTTGGTTGTGATATGCGGATGGATGCGGGTCTAAGTGGTTCCTCTTCTATGTTTCAACTTGGCCAAAGTTATAATACTGGCTTTGCAAGAAATACTTGTGCATAAAAAATGAGTATGAATGGCATCCTTCCTGGAGGGCCTTATGTGCAAGCACCATTTCCACAAGTTGGACTAGTGAGAAATAATTCTAATGCTGATAGGTGGCAGTGTGCTTCTCGTTCGCAGAAGGGTTTGATTCCTCCTCCACAGCCTTCTCTGCCCACAATTCATAAATCAGAGAACCAATATGAAGTGGGCAAGGTTTTTGATGAGGATCAGTTGAAAAAATGATGAATTAAATCCATCCTTAATAATTTAACGCCCCAAAACACTGAAAAACTTTTTGAACAGGTCAAAGAAGTGAACATTGACTCTGCATCATGTCTTCATGGTATAATATCTTAAATATTTGACAAAGCCTTGATGGAGTCGCCTTTTTGTAAAATGTATGCAAAATTCTATTTTCAACTTGCTGCAGGATTACCAGAATTTTATGAAGATAATGAGAAGGTTGTTTTCAAACGATTTTTTTTGAACAAATGTTAGGAGGAATTTGAAAAAGATAAAAGAGAAGAGGCAGAGGCTACGAAAGAAGAAGAGGATCGTGAAAAATGTCTTTCGGTAGAAGAAATACGAGAGAAGAAGGCTACCACACAACGATGAATGCTAAGAAATATAAGGTTTATTGGTGAGTTTTATAAAGAAAGTATGTTGTCTGAAAGAATTATGCATGCATTCATCAGGAAATTAATTAGTGAATTTCAGCATGCAGAGGACGAAAATGTTGAAGCTTTGTGTAAACTGATGAGCACTATTGGTCATATGATTGACCATTCAAAGGCCAAGGAACATATTGATGCTTACTTTGATAGGATGACAAAAATGTCCAATACCCAAGGGCTTCCTTTTAGGCTGAGGTTCATGTTGAAGGATTTGATTGATCTTAGGAGGAATGGATGGAAACAAAGGTGGAAGGTTGAGGGCCACAAAAAAATAGAGGAAGTGCATCGGGATGTTGTGCAAGAACTACAGGGACAGGGAGGCCGTTCTCGAGGTACCAATATGGGACATGTAGGTCGAAGACTTGTGACACCACTTGATCATGGTGTGAGAGGACCTGCGATGCCACCTTACATGGCATGTGCACAAATGGGTTCACTTCCACATATGGGTGGGATTAAAGGGCCACAACCCCATATGGGACCACGTGACTGTGGATTCACCAGTCAAGATTCTCATATTGTGCATTGGGCTCAATTTGAAAATCGGTCTATGCCAAGCCCTTCAACACACAAAGCTTCTGATGATGGCCACTTGACTCTTGGTCTTAAGGGAGGTCTTGGAAAGGGAATAGGAGGGAGGGCTCGGCCTCTTCCATATGCTAAGAGTGATCTAGCAAATATTCCACCATTCACATCTCCGAGTAATAGACGAATAGGTGTATGTTTGATTTCAGGTTACAGTTCTGACCAGATGCCAGATGGTATGAGAGATGAAATTTTGACAAGGACTTATGTTGCAAAAAAACCTTTATTTGAAAAATCACGTGTCTAGGAAATAAATGTTTTGGATAATGACAGAAGAGAGTTTAAGAATTCATACTCATCAGGTGATAGAGGTGGGAAGACCGCAAATGTTGAATTTCAACAAGTGACAAGGTTGTGTCAATCATGGCAAAAACAAAGTGGTTGAAATAATGGTCAAACCATGCTGCCAATAGGAAAATAAAACTGCGCGAAGAAGGGGTGGGTGACATTTTGGTTGGCAGAAAAGGATATACTAGCATCACCTCAAAGAAGCACATAGTTTCGAGAGTTGTTTGCTAGGAGAGGTGGGAAGGTATTGTCAAAAGTCATTGGTGGAAGAAATTTGGCCTGCACACAAGCCCGCACTTGAGAAAAACAAAAACACAAGAAGCATAAGGTGGCAACTCACTAAGAAGGAAGCAACACGTGCTAGACTAGTCGACACCACTCAGTCGTTGAGAAATCACGAGGGAAAAGACACACAAATGACCGATAGAAGGGCATTTTTCAACATAATTAGTGTGTGGATGGAGGAGTGCTATCAAAGCCAGTTAGACCTGTGTCATTGCAGGTTTAGTAGCCACCACACATGCGGTCGAGTAGCCTAGTTGAAGTCACAGTGACGTGCCGTCAGACACAATATGACCGAGAATTAGAGCAACTGCAGTTGACAAGCTGGGAAGCTCATAGATCGTAGTCATCGGTAAGCAGGTGGACTGTCGGGTCGGGTGCAAGAGCCTATGTCAAACTTCTTGCGTCTACATCCAAAATAGTCTTGCCTTCAAAATTCTACACGTTCTCAAATATTGTTTTTTAATAAGCATACATCCTCCCGTGTCACATTTGGGAAAAGAGTTGTAGGGAATCTCCACAATTCTCTTACTACCCATGTCTTTCCTTGTACCAAATCACTAACATTTTTGCATATCCTTTACTAAATAGCCAATCTTTTCTCTCTTCAACATCTCATAATTATAATGAACAATTTCCTCAAGATGGTGTTTATCAACAAACTTTACCTCATGATAAGGTGTCTCATCTTGAGGAGAAATTTTCTCATCAACAGACCATTTTGAGGGAATTTATAAAGAGGATGATAGAATAAATGTAAGAGTGATAGTTAAAGATGACTTCATATTTCCCCAATTTTGTAGGTGAGGTGGGTAATGAGACATTGATGGATCAAATATCAAAGGAAGAATTACAAAAAAAAATTCACTGTTTCCAAAAGTATAAGAACCCTTGGCCACTTCGCAGGACAATATAATTCTTCTAGGGGTTCTATGACTTCCTTCAAACAGAGCAGCTAAGAATTGCTGACAAATTAAAATACACCTCCAGGATTTGGGAGCTTTCAATTCAACATTTCAGGCTTTAATCCCAAAAATTAGACAAGAATGTGATGATTTCAAACTCATATCACTATGTAATTGCAACTACAAAATCATTGCAAAAATTAGTGCATGTAGGGTCAAAATCCACTAAGCTGATTCTGTGTCATTAGAACAAATTTTCATCTCTCCTAGGAAACAAATCCATTATGGAATAGGAGTAGCCCAAGAAGGAATTTATAACATCAAACCAAAAAATTACAAGCAATGTTAGTGATTTTATCTTTCCAAGGCATATGATAGAGAAAATTGGCTTTACTTAGGGCTACTCATCCATATAGGGTTCAATGTGCAATTGGTTAACTAGATAATGAATTGTCTTTCCTCAATATTTTTGTAATTCTAATTAATGGCTCAACCTATTCTTCTATCATTCCTACAAGAGACCATGGGTAGGTGTGACTAATGTCTTCTTTTCTATTTTTGACTGTAGAGTAGGCAGTCTCAACAGAGTTGTAACATAAACAAATCAGATTCAAATTTTATAGATATAAAAGATAAAAACAAATGTCAATGTCTTTGTTTGATTGTTACTTGACTCTGCTGTGGGCATGTTACAGGAAATGTGATTGGAAAAAGGATGGGCAAATAATGCATATCACGTCTTGGATATGGTTCATTCGCTGTTAGAGATCACTTAGTCACTCAAGCCATCGACTTTGGGAATGTTTTTAGTAGGAATTCCTATGGCTTTTAATGTTGTGATTATTTCACCTCTTGGTTATTTTGGGCAAGCACATTTTTTAGGAATGCCAGACACGACATTGGTGGATAGGTAAACAGATCTTTTATAATTTCAATTTCCATTCCATGATATACTCTCTTTATTATTTGATTGTATTTTGGATGTTTCTTTTGATTTTGTTTTGTCTTTTAACTATGAAATTTAAAATAATTAGTATCATGATCATTTAAACAAAAACCAAAGCTTGAAGATGAAATTAGTATTACACTATATTGATTGGAATCCTTATAGCTATTTTGTGTTAAAATATTTTCATGACTATAAGAAAAGGTTACTTTCATGTTGTTATTTGAGTACATGTTGTTTATGTGCTTGACTAAGTTAATGTGTTAGAAAATGAAATGTTGCTGTGAATAAAACAAGGATTAAACATCACACTTCATATTATTTGTTTTCACAAGTTATCTACAACTTGAACTTTTTAGCATATAACTTAGTTGACATGATTTTTCCTAAGTTTTCCTTGAAATTTGAATACTAAGTTACTAAGGTTTTCTTTTCTATATATGGTGAAATTTTATTTTCTTTGTTTATACAGGCTATTTGGCCACATTATAGTGGCCATTATCGCCTCATTGAAGAAAATTTGTTCAAGTTTCTTACTTGTATGGGGAAAAATGGCTTTGACATTGCTGATGTTGAGGTATATATCGTATAAACTATTTATAGTCTAATTTAGTTTATATTCTAGTGCTCATTGTCTTTCATGTCTTACACTCTACATCGTATCTTATTTTGTTTTTAGAAAAGGAACTCAGTATTGATGGTAAGAAGCAGGAATTGGAAAAAGAGGGGAGCAATAACATTGGAGCGACAAATGCAAAAAGAGAGAGAGGAGAACTGGTCTGATGATACCCTTAGAGCCAATATCCCACATAAGACACATACAAATACTGATGGTCAAGTCTTCCGAGTTTGCGAATTCACCTACAATGCCTTTACAACACAATGATAATGTTTTGAAGTGATGAAACATCATTTTGTGTGTAAATTGTAGTCCAACCAATATTAAGTTGAAAACTCATATTGTAATACTTTAACATTTCATATAATATAATTTATGTGGTTGAAATTATTTATAGTTGCATTTGATATTGTTTGGTATTCTAATTAACATATGCAACTGTGTTTTTATATTAGATGAACATGCACATTGTATGACATTTTTTAAATCATACAAATTATTTTATGTTGATTAATAATAAACACAAAATCAATTTGAAACTACTAAATTAGTAGTTTATATTGATTAATGCTGAACACAAATAAAATGAATATACGACTAAATAAGTAATTTATAATGATTATTAATGATAGTAAATGATATGAATATAAACTACTAAATTAGTCGTTTATATAAGGAATATGAAACTACAAAAAAAAGATAAATGACTACTGCAAATGATAAATTTGTGATTACAAATGACGACTAAATTTTGCATATATACGACTATTAGTAGTTAATTTACAGTACCTTATAACACAACCAAAATTTAGTCATATTTCTTCGGTCATTAATTGGTTTCAAACTATGACTAAAACTTGCATATATGTGACTATTAGTAGCTAATTTACAATATCTTATAACACGACCAACATTTTGGTCATATTTCTTTGGTCATTAATTGATTTTCTCGGGTGATCATATAGTAATATATTTTGTTGTATATTTGGTCATTAATTGTGACAATTAATGACCAAATCAAAAATTAAATCAATGACTAAATCAAGGACCAAATTAATGACCAAATCAGTGACTAAATTAATGATAAAATCAATGACTAAATTAATGACCAAATCACTTACTAAAGTAATGACCAAATTAATGACCAAATATACTACTAGACAATAAAATTGAGATAACCAATTAATGACTAAGCTAAAAACGACTAAAATTTGGTCGCGTTATAAGATACTGTAAATTAGCTACTATTGGTCATCGACTGAAAAATAGTCGTTTATATGCAAATTTTAGCCATTTTTTTAGTAATTAATTAGCCATTTTCTACTAGTGATGAAGTCACCAACAGGTTCAATCCTGTGAAAACTTCAAGGTGTTAGGGTGGTGCTAGGGTGAGTTGTAGTTCATTGGGTGTTGGGGCATCCATTCAGTTGACTACTGAAGAATCTCGGGCGTGGGAGAGTCCATCCAGTGGGAGCTGGAGAAGAATTCTTATCTAGATTCTAGGAAGTTGGAGATTTCTTTTCAATTGGAGTTGAATATTAAAGAATTATTAGAAAATAATTTAGGTGGTTTTTGTCTCGGAGAGGGTTTCCACCTTAAAAATTGTGTGTAGTTGTGTTCCTTTTGTTTACTGCTATCATTGTACAAACACTGCTAATAATTGAAGATTAACTAATGATCTGAAAGATTAATAATAATACTAATTGAAATGAATATTGGTTCACCCCTCCTCTCAGTATTTCCAACAATTGGCATCACAGCTTAATTCCTTCAATAACAGTTTTACTAAGCTAGAAGGAGGTCATGGAACATACCAAGAATGGTGTACCTCTGTTCAATAAAAATAATTATGCACTCTGGAAAGGAAGAATGGAGGTGTCTCTCTTGGTGTAAGGTTACGAAGTATGGGACACTGTTCAAAATGGATTTACATCAACTGCGGATGAACAAGGTAAGAAGAATTTGGTAAATGATGCAAAAGCAAAGAATATTATTATCAGTGGACTTATTGAATCTTCTTATCATTAGGTGTTTGGTTGTAAAACCACAAAAACGTATGGGACAAGCTTGAGAATATATATGTAGTTGACTCAAATGTCAAAGAAGCAAAGCTTCAAATATACAGAGAAAAATTTGAGCAACTCAGAATGAAAGAAGATAACAACATTGTTGCATAATTTCAACACGTTGATGAAATAACCAACTCTCTGGAAGAATTGGGAGAGCCTATTGACGAGAAGATGATTATACGAAATATTCTTAGAACATTACCAGGGAGATTCAACCCAAAGGTATCGGTCTTAGAATATAGTGCAAATCTGGAAAAACTCAGCAAAGAGGAATTACATGGAGTTCTCATAGCATATGAAATGAGACTTGATGAAGAAGAGGGTACTTCGCATCTGGAAACTATGTTCGTCGCATCTAATAAAACCAATAAGGAGAAACAACCTTCAGAGGCACAGACCTGCGCCTGCAAGTGTGAAGAAAAGGAAGATGATGAAGAAGGTATTTCAAATGGAGAATATGCTTACTTTACGAGAAAACTAAAAATTGGTAAGGGAAAATTCAAGGGTAAACTTCCATTGATATGTTTCGGTTGTGGTGAGGTTGGGAATTTCATAGCAAAATGTTTGAACATAAGTGATGGCAACTCAAAAGAAAAGAAAGGCTTTAAGAAATTCAACAAGCAAAGAAAAAAAAAAGGATTCAAAAGGAACTTTCTCTCTAAAGAAGATAGCTCATCATCTGATGAAGACAATGACAGTGAAGAAGAAGCCAATGATAGAGTATTGTTTATGGCCAAGCACATTAAACAAGAGGTATCAAACAATGAAGAAGAAGGGTTGAACATAGAAGAATTTTCTAAGGAGGAAATCAAGCTTATATAAGAGCTCAAGGCTGAGAAGATCCGTTCTAATACTCTTGAAGAACAAGTTCAAGGTCTCAAAATTAAAGTTGAAGAACACAAATGTATTCAAGAGTCACTTCAAAAGAAGTTGGAAGAAATAAACCAAGAAAGGGAAGCATTAGAAGTCAAAGTAGTCTCGCTGCGTAAGGAAGTGAAGAAGGGAAAAGTTGTCCAAATCTATGCCAACAGCTCAAGGGCATTGGAAGAACTCATAAACAATCAACGATCTTACAACGATAGAACTGACCTCGATTACAAAGAAGAAGAAGCAGGACCTTCTACAACAAAATACAATGAACCTATGATATATGAAATGCATGTAGACTTCATTGGACAATATTAGCAAGAACAACCTTGGAAGACAATTCCTCAACGAAAATTTCCATCCAGGTACCAACATATTTTTTATGGCTATTGTTATTCATATGGAAAATTTGGTCATAAAGATGTAGAATATCACATGTACCCTAGGAACTAATACAATTCTAGGAGATGTGTCAAATATGAACCTCCCAGGGCTCAACAAAACACCAATAGATTTGAACATTTAATAAATAATATTGAATGTTACAAATTTCAAAACTTTGGACACATAGCCAGAGACTGCAGACTTGAAAATCCTCCAGAATAATATTCGAAGCCACAGAACGAACGAACATGGAAGAAAAAGAAGACTGATAATTGTGCTCTTTCTCTCAAGGCTCAAAATAACAAATAAATTTGGTATGTTGATAGTGGTTGCTTAACGCATATGACTAGAGATAGAAAGAAATTTGTATCTCTGAAAGCATTAGGGGAATTTTGAGGTCTAAAATGGGCCTCCTAAGGAAATAATAAAATAATATCTAAACCAATAAAATAATATTTATGAATTTGCAATTCACTTTTTGCACCAAAATCCATATAACCATGGTTAAATTCAATTCAAAAGTTGTCCCAAAATAAAATTTAGAAAAAAATTGTATTGATGTGACTATAAATAAGAGTGAGATTTTCAAGAAAAAGTCATTATCATTGCACAACTAATGCATTTGTCTTTTTTGCTTAAATAAATTAAAACAAAATATAAATATAAATTCTTAAATTCTTAATTATAGAATATACTATTAATTAAAATTTATACTATTTAAATTATATAATAACATGTAATTAATATACTATATAAAAATAACATAATACAATATATTGTTTTATGTATTAATTTTATATTACATATTGAATTGATTTGATTTATAAATAAATATTTGAAAATATACAAATATAGTATTTATTGAAAAGTGTGTAAATGCATAAATATTGTGTAGGGATATGCATTGTTTCTTTCAAAAAATATGAAATGAAAATAATAATATTTTATTCAAAAAGTGTGAAATAACATTTATTATAAGTACTTTACTTTATGACTTTAAAAGTACTTAGAGCACTACCATGGTTAACTATGAGTTTTTATCCACCAATGAGAATGTGACAAGTATGTACCTTTCACTCAAGCAATGCCATCTCAACCATTAGGGATGATGTCATCCCCTAAAATGTGATTGGTTCTCATAAAGTGAATTTTGATTGTACATTTTCCTTAGGAGGCCCATTTTAGACCTCAAAATTCTCCTAATGAGAAGAAGGATGGAACGTTGTCCTTTGGAAATAATGGATCTTCAAATGTTATAGGATCAGGTACCGTCACTCTCGGAAGAAAAGATGCTCTAGACAAGAATGCTATATTGGTTGAAAACATGAATCAAAATTTGCTTAGTGTTGGACAAATGTGTGATCAAGGACACACAATACTATTCAACTCCACAAAATGTGAAATCAAGAAAGGCAGGTATGGTGAAATTGTGCCTATAGCAAGTCGAGCTCCAAACGACATATATGTTATGGATGAAGCAACTAAAGCACGTCTACTAGCTAAAGAGGATGATATAATATTTGGTAGCAATGATGATCGACTAAGTAAGAACTTTGCTACAAAAATGCAAAGTGAGTTCGAGATGTCTTTACTTGGTGAGCTAACATACTTCTTAGGGATTCAAATATCTCAACAAGAGAAAGGAATATTTATATGTAAAGCCAAGTACATCAAGGAAATGCTTAAGAAATTCAAAATGGAAGATTGCAAACCCATCCTTACTCCGATGGTAACAGGTTGCAAATTGAGCATAGACGACTCATCTAAGGATGTGGATTAGAGGTTGTACATATCTATGATTGGTAGTCTTATATATGTAACATCCTCCCGGCCAGATGTTATGGAAGCAGGTGGACAAGTAGCAAGATTCCAAGCAACACCAAAAGAATCACATATTATTGCTGTAAAAAAAATTCTTCGATATCTCAAGGGAACAAAAAAATATGGCTTGTGGTATCCCAAGGGTAACAATTTCATTATTCAAGCCTTTACAGATGCAGATTGGATAGGAAGCGTTGAAGATCGTAAGGGTACTCGTGAAGCATTTGAATATCTTCGCCAGAAGCTTGGGATTCTCCCAAGTTCTCATTAGATTTTCCTTATTCAGAATATAAAGGGGGAGTGGAAGTGTACAGCTCCATAGGATGGTTGTGTCTCAGGGAGAGTTACCCTTTTCCATTGATGTCAAAGGGGGAGAGAATTTTGTAGGAAGAGGTGTCATGATCACAGGGGGAGTACTTATGTTGCCATCAATGCCAAAGGGAGAGATCGTTGATCAATGGTTGTCATTGATGTCAACCCAAACAGCACCAGGGGCTACCCCGATCTTGCATGGTAATTTTTACCTACCAAATTACTATATTCTAGGTCAAGAATATTTTTTATGGTTTCTACTTGTCGAGATGTTTCCGTTGATATATGGCATGACATGTAATTCTTCATGGTTTGAGAGATATTCATGTTTGAAGTTTGTAACCCCAGTTAGTGGGATAAAACCCCATGGGGTTGTGGCATGGGTCATTGAAAATTCAATAATTAATAATTTTTAAGCTCCTAAAATCCCTCCCATGTTCACTTGTTGAAGACCCTCACAAACTAAGCATTTATATAAATTGTGATCCTCATATCCTCCTCATGCAAGGATTTCGCTACCTAAAACAAGTCATCGTGGAATTTGTGCTATAATGTTTTTTATACAAAGGTTCAGAAGCTGAAATGTTTATTCAGCGAAGCTTAAATCCTAAGGAAGCTCTTGTAAAAATTTTAGATCAATGTGCGCAAGATTTTTGGAGATATGATCTGTGGAAGTCAGTGTTTTTGCAGGCTCCTGAACTTCATCTCAAAGAAGTGACCTTGGGAAAATCATCATAACTCTCTCTCTGAGTATCGGATTGGAATTCTGTAAAAATTGGCAGATAATGGATGGACTGTAGTTTTTGATGTATCAATTTTAGAGCCTAATGAAGAAATAGTGATACATGGCACACCATATAAGTTCACTCTACTAAACAAGGCCATAATTATGACATTGTGAGAGATTGAGAATAAATCTCCCTTGAAGAATCCAAATTGGGTTAGACCTATGGCATTGGAAAGAAGACTCAGAGGACTACTACAAGACCAAAAATCAGATATTGGGGATATGAAATAACATAGATACATCATATTCAATATCGGGCTCCTAGAAGGCAAGAAAAAGCTAGATCATGTGTTGTTAAGGGCTGCAAAGGACCATAATTTCTAGGTCATAAAAGAAAAGCAAGGTGCAGTAGAGGGTAGCTGACAAGAGCAGCAATCAAGGAGCAGAACAGTAGCAAGAAGTTCACCACATGAAGTCTTCAAGTGGGCAGCACTGCATACAGTCATTATAAAGGTATCATTGTACTAAGTCATTGTAAATACATCATTGTAAAAATTGTACAAGTGTCTATTTGCCAAGAGTTGAAGAGGTAGTGTCAGGAGGTCTAGGATCATCATTAGGTGCTTGTGTCATAGTTGGGGTTATGTTCTCGTGTGTCTTCTTCTTCTAAATCATTCTATATCATTATAAAGTGGACCATTTTCTCTGGTATGGGAGTCCATTCTTCTTTTATTCTTCTATAGGGTGGTAGGGTGGTGCTAGGCTAGTGCATGAAGTCACCAACAAGTTCAAGCCTATGAAAACTTCAGGGTGGTAGGGTGGTGCTAGGGTGAGTTCTAGCTCATTGGGTGTTGAGGCATACATTCAGTTAACTACTGAAGAAGCTCGGGCGTTGGAGTGTCCATCAAGTGGGAGTTGGAGAAGAATGATTTTCTAGATTCTAGGAAGTTGGAGCTTTATTTTCAATTGGAGTTGAATATTAAAGAATTATTAGAAAAGCATTCATGTGGTTTTTGTCCCGGAGAGGGTTTCCACCTGAAAAATTGTGTGCAGTTGTGTTCCTTTTGTTTACTGCTATCATTGTACAAACACTGATAATAATTGAAGATTAACTAATGCTCTGAAAGCTTAATAATAATACTAATTGAAATGAATACTGATTCACCCCCCCTCTCAATATTCCAACATAGTCCATATACTTGAGTATTGGTGAAAAGAAAAAGTATAGTGATGTCGCACCCACTTACACGTGATTGGAAGACTAACACAAGGATAGGGTCATGACAGGTGGTATCAGAGCTCGTTTTGTAGAAGGGGCTTTGACGATTGAATATTGAAATGGGGATACAACAGGAAATGGTTGCAGTTGGTATTCAAGCTTGGGAATTTCATTAAATGGTCGCAATGCGGAATTAGGAAGTTTGATAGGGACATGTTTGCATAGTCTAAGTTGAATGGGATAGTGTATGGTCATGACACGTCCAAAGGAAACACTAATGGAGGAAAATGTCAAAGAACCTTAGGTTATAGGTCAATCCAACACGAATCCTAAGACAATTTTCATGGATAAAGTATTGGATCGCATGGAAGTGATGTCTTCAGAGATGGACTCATTGGAAGTCCAGAATTCTCATTAGGGAAATTTTGTGGTCTAAAATGGGCCTCCTAAGAAAAATGTACAAACAAAATAAACTTTATAATAACCAATAAGATTCAAGCTGATGATGTCAACCGTGGGGAATGATTCACCATTTTTTAAGTAAAAGGGTAAAAATATTAAAAAATAATAAAATAATAAAACTATTTTTTCAACTTGTATTTTCAACAAATCTCCCAATTTTTTTACTCAAATTTCGAGTGGGAGTACTCATTGGATGGAAAATTTAATTCATCATCTAAGCAGTACCCATGTTACATACTTTCGATGGACCCTGCTACATGAAAAATGAGAAATACATGAAAAAACATGATTGCAATCACATTTTCATGTATTTCTCATTTTTTAAAGCAAGTTCCAACGAAAGTATGCAACATGGGTACTCATTGGATGAGGAGCTAAATTTTTCATACAACGAGTATTCACGCTCGATATTTGAGTAAAAACTTTTTGAGATAATGTAATATTCCCAAATGGGGAAAGCAGTAATATAGGACATAAAAATGGAAAGTACCAGTGAAGATCAATGCATAAACATGAGAGACCAATATGGAGCCTTTACATTAATCATATTAGCAGTAAATAAGTACAATACACTATGGCACAAATCAGATAAGAAAGGCAAACAAGCCTCCAATGTAAAACACTCTCAAAAGTGAGGTGTTGTTGCTATACAAAATGCCAGAGATGTTGCTAAAGCACAGTCCTAATGAGAACAACTGCTATTAAAATCATACAATGATATATAACAAGTGATATATGCCTCAAAGGATGCTATACATAAAGAACAAGGCTCTGTATCAACTTTCTAGGACAACCCAAGAGGGTTTCCGGGAATACATCAAAATACATAGGTGAACCAAAGCCCTATGGCCGAAGATTCATTGTAGAAAAATAGCTGGGAAGATATGGTTGTAGCTGATATAGAAATATGTAGCTCTCCTCCAATAGACTCTCTGGGTGAAAGGTTGATCCCTCCACTAGAGATCTAACTCCCCAAATCATGCATTCAAACCCCACCTACAAGTGATCTCTGAAATAACACAGTCATGGACTGAAACTGTGTTGTTGGGGTTGGTGGTAGCTTGGCCAGGTGCCAAATATGGAAATAATGCCCAAGGACCGTCCTTGATGGCCTCCCAATGGAAAGGCTAACTCTCCACTGAAACACAAACTCAGAATATGGCCCTGCAAACCCTCCACAACTTCTGCCCTGCAACACAACACAATCCTAAGCAGAAACTACATTGTATAATTAGACTGAAGCTTTGGCGTGATGTCGGAATGTGGAAATGCAGCTCAATCACCTCTCCTGAGTGGGAACTCAAAGTCCCCCGAGGATGAGGGTGGGATTCCCTCTTGGGAACGCCCTTGTGTTAAAAAACACTGCAATCTTAGCTAAATAGTTGAAGAGAGCAACAAGTCATATAGACCATAAAAAAAATAATAATCAATAAATGCCTTCTATGGCTTCCATCCCTTCCTTATATGCTTGGTGAGCTTCCTCGCCTTGGGCCCCACTCATTAGAGCCACTACTTCCATGCATGGAGTCTCCCTCCAAAACTGCGATGTCCCTCAATAAATGCCACTCCTTCCATACCAGCACTGTTGATTTGGTCAAAGTTGACCCAGTCTACATGTTCCAGACCCTTTTCACACATAAGGGTTCTTAATCAAGCTACTATTATGATATCCATTCACATTATCAGTGATTTTATTCCTACTAAGGAGATTTATGGGTCTCCATACCCTCTTATTCCTCTAACTAGGAAGCAAAAACAAAATTTAATTTTCCAACTAGCTTAAAGCTAATTGGGAATATTACAGTCCTCCCCTCCCAATTGTTGCTTGTCCTCAAGAAAATATAAAGGTGAGTGTTGCAACTCTTCTCCTCCTTCCTTGTTGACACCTCCATGTAATGATCTGAAGTGACTGTATTATTTTTGTTGTGTTAAGGGTCTTTCAGTTTTAAAAACATGTGCATAATTAGTTCATTAGTTTGCATAAGGATTAAGGAGTTTTTTCATGAATTATAGATGAACTTTAGTGAATTAGAAGCATAAAATAAGTCTAAATTAACACTGAAAAATAGTTTAAAACGAAAAATAAGTCACCACATGAAATCTACGCAGTTGGCATGATGAAGCAGTTCACCCCTCCTGGGCTACATCTGCTGGTCTAGCTCCCAATGGCTTGTCCATATTTCATTATGCTCAAATTTTTGCTATTACATGTAGTTACAGTACTCTAATGGTTGTTTTCTCTACACCAATGGCTTCAGAATGCTCCAATTAGTCAATAATGACTCTTCATTCACTCTCTATGGTCGGAAATTGAGCCTCCTACACTTTTCCCCAATATCTCCTAGGAAAACTCCACTAAATGTGGAGAACTCTAGTTAACTGGAGTTAAATTAGGGTTGACCGCCAAATTTTGCGCACCCCTATCTGATCCACCAATAAATTCGCGAAATTACTTGTTATGGTTAGGGTGATGGCCACATGCGCACCACAACTATTAATGTCTTGACATTTAGTGGAAACTCTGCTCCTGACTGCAGTTTAACGTGGACTATGGTTTTTTTACGTCGGTTAGGCTTGACCGTGGCCCACATAAACTCTTTAACGCATAGCGACCATAATACTTAGAACCCAGTCAATGTCACAATATCACACTCAAACATATCGCAGATTGCAGAGTATGCGACATCGCGGATCGGAAACATACAATTTCGCAGATCGCATGGTTTAACAAATAACTTTAATTGTTTAACAATATATCCGCAGATACGAAGTTGCGATGGCAATGTCGCATCACATATTTCACAAGTTCCACTTATCGAATATCGACCTCCTGCACATTTGCCTTTAAGATTAAGCCATATCGCTTGCGAAGTGGGATAGCGCTGAGACCTCCGCCGACACGTGGTCCTCCTCGTCGCATCGCGAGTTATATAATTTAATTTACGAAACTCTTTAACAGTAAACTCTGTTATGTGCGATGTGCTATGTTTCTCAACTGTGATGAGATCTCTCCCGTTGATCTCCCACTACTTCTTCTACGATCTAATCACCACTATTCATCCTTCACTCTGATACTTTTTATCTATTGAAATAATCACATCTCCATAACTCCCGTTTCTGCCATATTTGATCAGAACACAATATCTTCCTCATACAACATCGGTTTTTCGAACCGTTCATGGCGTCGAAATCATGAAGATGAGATCTACGCAACCATCCTCGTTTCAATCCAATCTTGTAACTTTGGATTTTGAGAAAAAATTATGAACTCCTGATCATTCCTCCCCATTGGGAAGCTTTTGGACCCCAAAATACTTGATTACATGTTCAATAGATGAGGGTACATCTCCCTCACCTTTCCAATCTCCATCCATTTTTCCTTTCTTGGTTTAGTGCCTTTGAGCCCAACTCGAAGGTATTCAACACTTTCCCTCTTTGATGCTCTTGTCCTCCTATCAAGAATTGTATCTTCTTTGAGCTCATCCAGAAATTATGGCAAGAAATATTCAATAGAAGGTATTTGAACATCACTTCCTTGATCATCAATCAAAGGAGACTCATACAAGCGTAAGTTTTCAACATTAACAACTAAATACATTTTCATGTAAGAAGGCAAATCAAGTTGGAATGCATTATTACCAACTTTTTTTATGATCTTGAAAGGACCATAGCGAATGGGTTTGAGTTTTTTACCTTCCTTTGCATCCTTTCTTTGCTAATGTGCAACCATAGCTCATCTCCCTCTTGAAACTTGTGATCAACCCAGTGTTTGTCATGCCTCTCTTTGTATTTTCTTTGACTTTTCTCAAGCTGTTCTTGAACTTGTTGATGTATCATCTGAATTTTCTCAATGAACTTTCGAGCCTTATCAATATCACTATGGCCATAAATTGCAACATCCTTCCCAAAGATGAAGTCTAATGGTGATTTTGGCAAATACCCAAAGCTTGCTTCAAAAGGTGAGGTTTGTGTTGAAGAGTTCTTTGCCCGGTTGTAAGCGTGTTGAATGTAATGCAGATGTTCATCCCACAACTTAGGATGTTTGCTGAAATATCCTCTCAATAGATGCACAAATGTTCGGTTCACCACTTCGGTTTGTCCATCTGTTTGTGGATGAAAAGCGACGCTCTTTTTCAATTTTGTGTCCATCATTCTCCATAGATTTGGCGAAAAATTCCCAATGAACCTAGAATCCCTGTCACTAACAATAGACGTGGGCAATAAAAAATGAACCCAAACATTTTGAAAATAAATTTCAGCAGTATGTTCAGCAGTAATGGTCTTCTTACATGGCATAACTATACACAATTTACTGAATTTATCCACAACTACAAAAATATAATCATGTTGATTTCTTGACATAGATAGGCCTCCAACAAAGTCCATGGAGATTCTCTCCCATGGCCTTGATGGTACTGGTAGTGGTGTGTACAATCCAAGCTTCCTATTACTAGGCTTACTTGTTTCACACATAGAAAAACCTCTTATAAAACATGACACACTATCTATCATGCGAGACTAATAACAATACCTCTGTAGATGCGCCACTGTTTTGATTAACCCAAAGTGTCCAGCAATAAGAGAAGAATGAGCTTCTCTCATGCCACTTAGCCTCTCTCCTTGTGGAATACATAGCTTTCCCAAATGAAACAGCAAATTGTTATGCATGTGATAATCTCTTTCTTCAACTTGATTCCCTTCACTCAAACTAGCATACACATCTTTGAAATCAATGTCATGTGTATATTGTTCTATGTAACTCTCACGTACAACAAAATCATTTCTGAGTAAAGTAGAAGCACTAATGATTGGTCTCGAAAGCATATCTACAACTTTGTTGAATATACCTTTTTTGCACCTTATAAACAAGTGAAATTGTTGAAGAAATCTCATCCACTTGAAATGTCTTGATTGCTGCAATTTTTTTTCCGACTGCAAGTACTGTAATGGTTGGTGATCGGTGTGTACAATAGTCTCTTACCCATCAAGTAGTGTTTCCAATTCTTGACACTTTGTACCAACACATATAGTTCTTTGTGATATGTAGGATAATTAGTCACAACACCATTAAAAACTTACGAATGAAAGGCGATAGGCTTACCATGCTGCAAAAGGATTGCACCCATGGCATAGTCACTAGCATTGGTTTGTATCTCGATAGTTGTCTCAAATTGGTAGTGAAAGGACTGGAGCTGAACTGATATTTTCTTTTAAAGCTTCGAAAGCTTGCTTCTGTTTGCCTCCCCATTGGAAGCCTTTCTTCACACTTGTCATTGCATGCATAGGAGCTGCGATGGAAGAAAAGTTAGCGATAAATTTCCTCCAATATTGAGTTGCACCTAAGAAACTTCTTACCTCAGTAACTGTTTTGGGTGCGGGCCAATTCACAATGGCCTCCACTTTAGAAGGATCAATCCTTAATTCTCCTCCTCGTACAATATTTCCCAAATAGACCAAAGAAGTCTTTCCAAACTCACATTTTGACATCTTAAGAAATAATTTCTCTTTCTTCAAAATATCAATCACTCTATTTACATGCAAGACATGATCTTCTCTTGTTTTGCTGAAAATCAAAATGTCATATAAGTACACAATAACAAATTCATCAAGGAATAGTCGCAAAACATTATCCATAACCCACATAAAATTTTTCGGTGCATTACATAAACCAAAAGGCATAACTAGCCACCTTGTTTGGTTTTGAATGTAGTTTTCCATATATCATTTTCTGCAATTCTTACTTGATGATATCCACTTCATAAATCTAACTTAGTGAAAACTTTGCTTCTTTCAGCTGATTAAGAAAATCATCTATTCTTGGGAGTCGGTAACGAATTTTTATCGTAATTTTGTTCAAAGCTTGAAAATCTACACACATGCGCCAAGTCCTATCTTTATTTGGTATCAAGACTATGGGTGAACTACATGGCGGGGTGCTTGGCATTATGATACCTTTATCCAACATCTCTTTGATTTGCCTCTTTATTTCAGCATTCTCCATTATCGACATGCGATACATACTGATGTTTAGAAGAGGACAATCCTGCTGCAACTGAATCTCATGTCGAATTCCCCTTTTTGGAGGGAATCTTGTTGGCTCCTGAATTCATGATGCCCATTAACCACATCATATAATTCTGATTTCGACTTAGGATCACATCTCGCAAAATATTCATGATTAATATCAGCTTTGGGCTTAATCATAAGAAGAATTTTTTTTTTACTTGAATTTACCAGCCTCTTTACCTGTTCAGCATTTACCAAAGAAATGTTTGCCTTCTTGCGGTGTACTCTAACAATGAACTCCTTGCCATATTTGAATAAATGATACTTATTCTCATGTATATAGAAGATCACTTTCCTGTCATACAAGTAAGGACTCCCTAATACAATACTAGTTATGTCAAGCAGAACCACATCTAATTCAACTGTGTCATAAAGCTTGCAGTGATTTCAAACCTCAATATACATTTCCTTGTAACATGTAGATTTTCATCCTTACAAATCCAACCCAATGGATATGGTTTTAGAGGTGGTATGGTCTCAAGGTTAAGTTTTTTTACCAAGTCTTTGGAGATTAAGTTTTCTTATGACCCACTATCAAACAATGTGTCAATCTTGGTATGCTTGGATATGACCCTCACATGAAACAGTTCTATTCTTTCTTCTTCATTTGGAGTGTTTATGTGACAGTTTGATGTCCTGGTATTGGGTTTAGTTTCAATTTATTTTCCCTTCATGTTGTTCAATCCCATGGCTATAATTTTAGTCTCATCACCTGAATGAGACCTTAAGTCATGTTGAGATGTAGCAGCAGTTTTCTGTTTCCCTTTGTTATTGGGTTTCTTTGGCCTCAATTCTGGATGTAATTTCCAAAAATGAGTTTCATCATGGCCTTCTTTTGAACAATGTTTACATGTCACCTTTTCTCCCTCTTTCTTATCATATGCAGTCCTTTTTTTTTTTACCTTTTAGGGTTTTCTCCTTGGCTTTACCCTTAAAAGGTTTCTTCCTACCCTCTTCAGGAATGTTCTTCCCTCTAGCTTCTAGATGTGTGGCCTGAACACAAACTTCATCTAGACTAGTGGGGTTAAACATGAGAATAGTATGTTTTAGGTAGCTATGTAATCCTCCTATGTACTTTAGCAAAGTGTCTTGGCTCTGCAAATCCACCCCTAATAAAAGAGCTCTTCTCCTGTCCCTTTAATTGCCCAAAGTTCTGCTAGTTCAGGATGGCTTTTTGCATATGAGCTAATGGATAAAATTTTCGTTTAATAGAAACAATAAAATATGACCATGATATAATAATCTTACCATGTTTCTTGATTTCCTCCTGTGTCTTGGCTTCCCACCAAACAAGTGTTTCATCTTCCATTCTCAAAGAAGCTAATTGAATTTGTGTATCATCATCTTGATGGTTTTGTATTCTTAAATAGACCTCTAATTATCGAATCCAATTATCTAGCTTGTCTGCATTTACTTCACCATTAAATATTAGCAATTCGAACTTAACATCAATTTTTAATAAAGGTGATTTACTAGTGCTCTTGGACTTGTGTGGCTTATCTACTGAAGAAGAGGTAGAAGAAGATGATGATGATGATGAGGGTGAAGATGACGGCTCTCCATTGTTGCCATTTCCTCCATTTCCCTTCTTTGACTTGTCTTCATCATGTTGACCTCCTGAATATCCTTGTCCTTCCTTTTGGAGTTTAGATCCTTCTCCTTCCAGTCTCTCATTCCTTTCTTGATAAATAATTCTAACCATCTTAGTCATGTCAAGAAATGTGTTCCTAAACACTCTTTCTTCTTCCTTAGGGTCAACTTCATCATGAATATCTCCTTCCTCACGAGGCATGCTTAATGGAGCATCTGCTTCTTTAGGAGGTGAACTAGGTGGTGGAGATTGTGGCAATATTTCTCTCCTTTGCTTTGGTTCCTTTTGAGACCCTCATGCTTCCACAAGTTTGGCTTCTCCCCTTTTGAGCTTGAGCCTTGTAAGCATCTAAAACTTGCAAACAGCTAAAAAATTATTTGCACTAAAAAACACCAGAGAAAAAACTCTAGTTCTGATACCTTTGATCTGAAATGATTGTATTAGTTTTTTTGTGCTAAGGGTCTTTCAGTTTTTAAAACATGTGCATAATTGGTTCATTAGTTTGCATAAGGATTAAGGATTTTTTCCATGAATTATAGATGAAATTTAGTGAATTAGAAGCATAAAATAAGTCTAAATTAACATTGAACAACAATGTAAAACAAATAAATAAGTCACCACATGAAATTTACACAGCAGGCATGATGAAGCAGTTCACCCCTCCTGGGCTACATCTGCTGGTCCAACTCCCAAAATGGCTTGTCCATTTTTCATTATGCTCAAATTTTTGCTATTACATGTAGTTACAGTGATATAATGGTTGTTTTATCTGAACCAATGGCTTCAGAATGCTCCAATTAGTCAAGAATGACTCTTCATTCACTCTCTATGGTCGAAAATTGAACCTCCTACACTTTTCCCCACTATCTCCTAGGAAAACTCCACTAAATGTGGAGAACTCCAATTAACTGGAGTTAAATTAGGGCTGACCTCCAAATTTTGTGTGCCCTTATCCGCTTAACCAATAAAGCCCCGCAATTACTATTATTGTTAGGGTGATGGCCACATGCGCACCCCAACCGTTAATGTCTTGACAGTTAACGGAACCTCCGCTCCTGACTGCAGTTTAATGTGGACTATGGTTTGTTGACATCTGTTAGGCTCTGACTGTGGCCCACATAAAATATTTAATGCAAAGCGGCCATAATACTTAGAACCCAGGCAATGTCACAATATCGCATTCAAATATACCGCAGATCGCAGGGTATGCGACATCGCAGATTGGGAAACATAAAATTTCGCAGATTGCATGGTTTAACAAATAACTTTAATGGTTTAACAATATATCCATCAATTCGAAGTTGTGATGGCAATGTCACATCCCATATTTCGCAAGTTCCACTTATCGCATATCGGCCTCTCGCACATTTACCATTAAGACTAAACCATATCGCTTGCGAAGTGCGATAGCACTCGGACCTCCGCCAACACGTGGTCCTCCTCGTCGCATCGTGAGTTATATAATTTAACTTGCGAAACTATTTAACGGTAAACTCTGTTTTGTGCGATGTGCGATGTTTCTCAATTACGATGAGATCTCTCCCGTTGATCTCCCACTCAGGAAGACGAGATCTACGCAACCATATTAGTTTCAATCCAATCCTGTAACTTTGAATTTTGAACAAAATTTATGAACTATTGATCATGTGATAAGCTCTCCTCATGAACCAAGTGTCTCCCAATGAATCCCTCCATGAAATGATCCTCCCAGGTACTCATGAGATGCCAATGACTCACCTCATAAGGAAACAAAAGATCCAATGTAGCAATCATGGTTTGCCTAATGTTCTCCCTGAAACATGAAGCATAAGGAACATGGAGAATCTCACTCCCAATGGGCACATTCAATCCTTGCACCCTTCCTCCAATCATTCCCACAATAAGCATAAGGACATCATCAATGTATGGGATCATAACCAAAAGATGCATAAGCTTCCATATGTAATATTGGAGGAGGATCATAGTCCCACATGTGGAACCAACGCAGTATGTCTCCTGACTGCTTCAAAACATGATATAATAAGTGGTTTCCCCACCACTTGTTTGCTGCCATAGTCTTCTCACATGCTTTGAGAAGGTGAGTAATGTTTGGTGCCAATAGAGTACACCTTGAATGATATGTCATCTCCCTAAATCCTCCTAGGGAGTGGCCATGCGCAACACTGCTTAGGGCCCCAAGTTGACCATGAATTTTATAAGGAAGAGTGCCCCCACTTGGAGCAATGGCCTGCATATGTATGGTAAAGGAATGCAAATATTCATCAAATAAATCTTTATGCATAAAAACATGATCCTTACCATATACTTTGATCACACTAATGGAGTGGCTCATAGATAGATACCCTCTCATTCCCAAAGAGGCAAGAGGTAGCAGTGATAACTCCATCAAAGAGTTATGTCTCCTCCATCTCCAAATGATCCATGCATCTCCTAATATACTGATGTATCTCCTCTTCAAAACCTTCCCAAGTGAATCCCTCCATGATGATGTGGTATGCTGTCATGGAATAAGTGTGGCTGAAGAGAAAATATTCATGTGCTACATGTAGCAACTTCTCCTCGAGCTTGGATGCTCTAGATAAGAAGATCCTACTCTGATAGTAGATGACCCCATCTCTCACTGAATTTCCCTCATCCAGTAGCTGGTCATCAAGTATCATGCATGTATGAAGATCCTTGGAATAATCCACCAACAGTTGGGATCTCCAATAAGGATCTATCCTCCATAGTGACAACATTGATGATCTATCATGTAAGGCATCTATTATGTGGCTGCCCCCTTCTCTGACATCTCCCATGTCAAAGTCACATACCGAGATGCTGCTATCCTTCCTCTGCTGCTCCTCCTGTAGCTGCTCATGCTCAAGTAAAGGTTGAAGCTTTTGGATGTTAGTCTTCCATGGGAATCTATCACGCATCCAAAACTCCCTGAGTCTGGTCAATGCATGTATGAGTGGCCACCATCCTCTACCATGTGTGGAATATTTCTCCCCAAGTGAGAAAATCTCATGAGCCTCCAAAGTCAAGGAGTAGTCTCCTTGCACCATGATGGTGCCATCCTCCATCCTGAAGCATCCTCTCTCAGCACAAGATGTGGGGTGAGAGTGGGTAATGATGACATTGGGGAATGTATCCCTCCTCCTTCAGCCTACCCTAGACTCTTTGCGTTGTACCATGACCTCCCAATGTTCTCACTCCTCTTCGATCTAGGAGGGGTGAAACATGTTGTGAGACATTTCTCACCAACTCCTGATCAGGTGGAATGCCACTAAACAGTAATGTCTCATGGGCCAAATTCATCTGCATAACTGATAGGAATGTGAGGTCCTTGCTTCCACTACGCAAATCCAGCTCTGTTTTCTTTGTGGAAGCTGTTTGTGAGGGATATGTGTGCATGCCCCTAATCATTTGATGTTTTCCACTCTTTATGTCCATCCAATCCATCTGCAAAGTCTCCCAATCTGTGGTGACCTTCCCCAAAGTAATCAACCACTATACACCCAATACCAAATTTGTGTCAGGTATGTCAACCACAAAAAATTGATCAATCAATGTATATGTCCCCATGGTGACAGATAAATATGGAACATAATGCATGCACTGCATAGTTTTAGCTCCTGGGACTAAAACTAAAAATCCCTCAAAATCATCAGTGGGTATTGCCCTCCTTTGCACTAGTTGGACATCAATAAAGTTGTGGGTAGCCCCACTGTCAATCAAAACTGAAACCCTCTGATCCTGAATGGAACCTCGAACCCTCAAGGTCAAGTACTTGGGTACTCCTCTCAATGATGCAAGGGCCCCTCCAATTGGAGCAACTGCTCCATTCCCACCTTCTGGTGGTGGTGGATCCTCTCCTGCAATCCCAACTCTGATAGGAATGTGAGGTCCTTGCTTCCACTGCACAAATCCAGCTTTGTTTTCTGTGTGGAAGCTGCCTGTGAGGGATATGTGTGCATGCCCCTAATCATTTGATGTTTGCCACTCTTTATGTCCATTCACTCCATCTGCAAAGTCTCCCAATCTGTGGTGACCTTCCCCAAAGCAATCAACCACTATACACCCAATATGACATTTGTGTCAGGTATGTCAACCACAAAAAATTGATCAATCAATGTATATGTCCCCATGGTGACAGATAAATATGGAACATAATGCATGCACTGCATAGTTTTAGCTCCTGGGACCAAAACTGAAAATCCCTCAAAATCATCAGTGGGTATTGCCCTCCTTTGCACTAGTTGGGCATCAATAAAGTTGTGGGTAGCCCCACTGTCAATCAAAACTGAAACCCTTTGATCCTGAATGGAACCTCGAACCCTCAAGGTCAAGTACTTGGGTACTCCTCTCAATGATGCAAGGGCCCCTCCAATTGGAGCAAATGCTCCATTCCCACCTTCTGGTGGTGGTGGATCCTCTCCTGCAATCCCATCGATGTGACCTCCTTCTGTTTCCTCTTCTTCTTCCTCCTCATCATCTAAAAATACATCTATATAGTGTGTCTTTCCTTCTGCACATCTATGTCTGGGTGCCCATGATTCTTGGCATGTGAAGCAAAGCTTCCTTCTCCTCAAGTCTCTTCGGACATCATCACTAAGAGGTACCTTTTTTTGGCCCTCCTTTGAAGGATGAGCCTTCTCATATTTTCCCTTTGATGGAAAAGTGGGCTTTTGCTGAAATGTTTCATTTTCTCTTGGCAAGGCATCTTGTAGATATATAGCCCTTTCAATGGCATCTTGAAGGGTAGTGGGTTTGGTAGATTTAACCAAACCATGTAGAGGTTCTGCTAGCCCATCAATAAACATATAGACACTTCTTGTTGCAGATAAATCAGGAACCATAATAAAAAGTTTTAGAAATTCAGAAATATACGTTTCTAGATTACCTGATTGTTTGAGCTTAGCTAGCCCAATGAAAGGTGCCTCTGGGTCTCCTCGATCAAACCTCTCCACCAACCTCCTTGTGAACTCTGAATATGCAGTCACATTGGCATGACCCAATGTGGAAAGTCCATGAAACGACCAATCATGTGCTTCACCCTCAAGGTGCAGCGCTGCTATTTTGATGGCCTCCATCTCCAGTACTTGGTTCAACTGGAAGTAGATGTCTAGCTTTTCTACCCAAGATTTGGTAGTGCATATTGATGACCCATCAAAAGTGGGTAAGAAAAATCTGCCCGTAATTCGGTGAAGATCATTGTGTTGTATGAATCCTCCCCCTTTATTTTGATGCAGGGGTCTCCTATTGTCCTTGACCTGACAAAACTCTTGAAAGCTCAAATGGTCCTTGAATCTCTGATATTGATACTCATACTCAATAAAATAGTCTTCAAGAGTTTCTTGTTCTTGAAACCCTCCATTTCCCACTGCTAAAAATGTAGGCATTGTAGAGTGTTGGGAAACCTGCTGCTTCACTGGTTGATCACTCCAGTGATGAGAAATGTCGGAGTCTTCTCCATGTAGAAACCCTTTAGTATATTCCTTGTGTCTATCCATCCTCATCTCCTTTATTTCTCTTGCAATATCTTGCATAGTTCGAAGAATTCTCTTGATAAGGGAGTTTTGCCTTTGTCTTCTTTATCATCTGTATAATAATATCTCTGGTTTCTTCTTTTGAGATACCTCTTCTCTCTATATGTAAGATGATCTCCTTCTTCTAATGACATATTGGTTTACGATGCACAGGTTGAGCCAAGATTATGCTCTGATACCACTGTAATATTCCCAAATGGGGAAAGCAGTAATATAAGACATAAAATGGAAAGTAGCAGTGAAAATCAATGCATAAACATGAGAGATCAATATGGAGCCTTTACATTAGTCATATCAACAACAAATAAGTACAATACATTGTGGCACAAATCAGATAAGAAAGGAAAACAAGCCTCCAATGTAAAACACTTTCAAAAGCGAGGTGTTGCTGCTATACAAAATGTCAGAGATGCTACTACAACGCAGTCCTAATGAGAATAAATGCTACTCAAATCATACAATGATATATAACAATTGATATGTGCCTCAAAGGATGCTATACATAAATAACAAGGCTCTATATCAACTTTCTAGGACAACCCAAGAGGGTTTCTGGGAATACATCAAAATACAAAGGTGAACCAAAGCCCTAGGGCTGAAGATTCACTGCAGCAAAATAGCTGGGAAGATATGGTTGTAGCTTATATATAAATATGTAGCTCTCCTCCAATAGACTCTATGGGTGAAAGGCTTATCCCTCCACTAGAGATCTAACTCCCCAAATCATGCACTGAAACCCCCCTGCAAGTGATCTCTGAAATAACACAGTCATGGATTGAAACTGCGATGTTGGGGTTGGTGGTAGCTTGGCCTGGTGCCAAATATGGAAATAATTCCCAAGGACCCTCCTTGCTAGCCTCCCAAGGGAAATTCTACCTCTCCACTGAAACACAAACTTAGAATATAGCCCTGCAAGCCCTCCACAACTTCTTCCCTGCAACACAACACAATCATAAGCAGAAACTGCGTTGTATAATAAGACTGAAGCTTTGGCCTGATGTCAGAATGTGGAAATGCAGCTCAATCACCTCTCTTGAGTGGGCACTCGAAGTCCCCCGCGGATGAGGGTGGGATTCCCTCTTGGGAATACCCTTGTGCTAAACAACACTGCAATCTTAGATAAACAGCTGAAAAGAGCAACAAACCATACATACCATAAACAAAATAATAATCAATACATGCCTACTGTGGCTGCCATCCCCTTCCTTATATTCTTGGTGAGCTTCCTCACCTTGGGCCCCACTCATTAAAGCCCCTACTTCCATGCGTCGAGTCTCCCTCCAAAACTACGATGTCCCTCAATGAATGCCACTCCTTCCATACCAACATTGTTGATTTGGTCAAAGTTGACCCAGTCTACATGTTCCAACCCCTTTTCACACACAAGGGTGCTTTATCAAGCTACTATGATGATATCCATTCACATTAGAAGTGATTTTATTCCTACTAAGGAGATTTATTGGTCTCCATACCCTCTTATTCCTCTAACTAAGAAGAAAAAACAAAATTTAATATTCCAACTAGCTTAAAGCTAATTGGGAATACTACAGATAAGTTGAAAATACGAGTTGAAAAAGTAGTTTTTTATTTTTTCCATCTAAAATTTGATGATGTAATCAAATCTTATTTTAATATTTCCACTATTATTTTATAATTTCCTTAGGAGGCCCATTTTAGACCTCAAAATTCCCCTAATGAAACTTAGGGATAAGTTCACGAAGCATAAAGAGGCTCTCGGAAAACTCAAGGTATGATATGAGTACACCGAGTGGAAGTATGGGAAAACAACAAAGGAAGTAAAGGATTTTGAGACAATGAAAGATCAAGGCATGGATGAGATCACGAAGCTGTGGAAAATTCTTGAAGAGGCTCGGAACGAGATTGCTATCTTGAAGAAAGCAATTGGGCAAGGACCAGTTAGAGGGACTGCTCATGTGAAAGTTAAGGAACATGATTCTTTTGACGGTATAAGGAGTGCAAAGGAACTTGGAAATTTATTATGGGATATGGAGCAAAATTTGGAATGGTTGGAAATTCCTAATGAAGAGGCCAAAGTGAAGGTAGTTGCTCAATTCCTTATGAAAGATGCCAAGATGTGGTGGAGAAGGAAAGCATACCAGATTGAACATGGTGATGCTGATGATATCTATACTTGGGACAAAATGAAGGAAGCTTTGCAAACTCATTTTAGCTCACAAGATAAGACTTGGGATGCGAGAATGAATATGAAGTATATTAAGCAAACAAGGAGTTTGTAGGCATATCAACAAGACTTCGAGTGTGATCTTGGAATTACTTGATATGGCAGAGAGAGAAAAGGCATTCAACTTCATTATAGGGTTGAAACCTTGGGAACACAATGAGGTGAAGAGGAAAAAGATCAAGACACTGGAAGAGAAAATTGCTGCAGTTGATAGGCTGATAAACCATTATGATGAAGGGACCGATGAGAAGAAAAAGAAGTTTGATAAGCCAAAGGAAAAAACTACAAAGTAGGAGCATTCGAGATCGAGTGGCAAGCCGAAGTTGAAGAAACCTATGAAATGTTGGTTGTGCGGAGAGGACCACGCGGTGAAGAACTATCCTTCAAGACCGATAATGGCAGAAACAACACAATCTGATGTGAAGAATAAGAAATAGTAACCAACAGTTAGGATGATGCACATATTGGGAGTTGCAGCAGCTATGGAAGTTGTCCCTAGATGCGATCCTGAGAGGAATAGATTGGAATATGTGGATGTGAATATTGGGTAGGGCACATTTCTCACGATGGTGGACAGTGGTGCAACTCACAACTTCATCAGGGAAGAAGAAACGAGGAATATTGGGTTGAAGTTTGTTCCAACTCAAGCTTGTTTGAAAGCGGTGAAATCTCCACTAGATCGAGTCATTGGTATGGTAGAAAACGTGTAAGTGCTCATTTGTGAGTGGCATAGGCATGTCGAATTCACAATTTTGTGGATGCATGATTATGAGGCAATATTAGGGAATGAATTTATGAAATAGTATGAGGCTATGAAGGTGCCACATATAAAGAAGTTGCACATTTATGATGGACGGGAGGATAAGCCATTGGGAACTCCTACTGTGGCAGTTATGACAGCTGGGTGTAAATTGACAATGATGAATGTGGAGGACATCAAGTAGGATGAAGAACTCTATGAGAGGTTGTCCATTACATGGACAAAACTCATGGACTAGGCACAGGTTATGAGAGCATTATCTGATAGTATCCTGGATTTGATAGGCAGGCTAGAGGTAGTGGAAGGAAATAAGGATGTGGAACCAAAGATTCGAGGAGAAATACAGGAAGCATACATGTAGAGATTGCAAGAGGAAGATCCTGATAGATGGATTGAGTTGTCAGAGAAGGAGGATGGAGAGCCTTCGGCCTCCCCATCCCCTCCCTCTTTCTAGACTAGCATGGGGATGAGGCTCATTGTCTTCTGCTCATGGTGGTGAGTCCTATTGACATAATGAGAAAGAATTTGGGGCGAGATGGACACGATTGACAACATGATGCGATGAAAGTCATGATGATGTGAGATGCATGCGTTATTGTGGAGGAGATGTTATGGTGGATTATCTACCCAACTAATCACCATCACAGGGGGATCCAACACATGATATTCTTACAGAGTTATGACATGTTTGGAGCATGGAGTAGGTCATGGATAGGGCTATCTGGGTGCCTATGTTTGTGGATATATGTCTTGGCAATGAGGTTATTGAGATGGTGTTGTCGAGGGCAAATTTTTTTTTAGAGTGGTGGAGGATGTCAGGACTCCGAGTTGGGAGTTATGCGAATGAGTCATAGAGGGTGTGCACATGTGCAACTAGTGCCCATGTTGGAAGAATCGAGTGGAATGCGCACAGTTGGAGAGACTTAGAGTGGCGTTCAATTATTGCGACGATTGGGTACACACATAGCAGGTGCGCTGAGTTGGGTGGGCGCCCACCCATTGCGACGAGTGCCCACCCAGTGCGACGAGCGACCATGTTGGAGCGACCAATGGGTGAGCCATGCGACAAGAGACCGGTGGGCGAGTCGCGAAAAAAGCAACCGGCGGACGAGTCAGGCGATGGGAGCACGATGGGCGAGTTGTGTTATGACATGTACGATGGGCGAGTTATGTTATGACGTGCACGAGGGCGAGTTGGGATGTGTGACCAAGGCATTCTCTGGTGTGGCAAGTTATGGGCAACACGAGTTGGTCGACCCATGACTGAGCTACATGCAAAGTTTGAGCAAGTTGACCTATTAACATAGAGGTCGATTACCTTGGAGGGCTGACGCACCATTGTGTGGGCAGGCTGACCATAGGCAATGGCGAAAGGACGCATCACTTGCAGAAATAGCCATGGGTGGATGTCATATAAGTAAAGGGCGAGAAGATGGAATTTGAACATCCATCGAACCAATGCATAACATAATAAAACAAACAGAAAACACAAAACAACAAGGGGGATGAGCATACGAGCAGAGTGCAAGGCCGAAGTATTGTTGCGGGTAGAATTTGGGTTTTTGTACAAGGTCCAAACGAGGGCGCGTTATAGGTTATTCACACGACATGCACAAGTGTGTCGTGGGTCATGGTTGCAACGAATAGTCTGTCGGGACACGTGCATGGTGTAACCCGAGTCGGGTGGGATGTATGGTGAAAGGATTGTTGGGTGTGGGTAACCCAAATGACTTGAGGTTGCTATAACAGACCCGCGGGCAGGAATCGCATCACCCTCGAGTAAATGGTGAACACTGTGAATGGTGGGGCATGCAGAACGACACAAAACTCAGGCAGACGTGCAACGAAAGATCATGGTTGGTGAACAGAGTGTGCACGACATGCACGACAATTCGGGCGAGTCGTGTAGAGCGTGCATGACATCATGACAGGCCGAGTTGGTTGGAACATGTATTCAGTAAAGGTGCACGACTTTGTAAAGAAGTGTGCAGGTCAGATTTCTGAAGACATGTTGTGTAAACTATTTTTGTACAATTGAATTACATAAATATATCTATATTGGGAAGACTCAAATTATAAGGGAGTTGCCCCACCCACATATGGTTATCTGTGATATGTTTATTATTTGTTGTGCATATAAATGATATATGGTTAATTGAAGAATGTTAATTCCGCTCCATTGATAACACTTATAATAAAATTGGCTAAGTGTTGGTTTAGACGTAGTCCATATACTTGAGTATTGGTGAAAAGAAAAAGTGTAGTGGTGTCGCACCCGCCTATACATGGTTGGAAGAGTACCACAAGGACAGGGTCGTGACAACTACCATTACATCAGTAGATGGTGACGGAAGAGGGGGGCCGCAATTAGAGTTGTCGGGTGTGCGAAAGTGAGAATTACAGAGGGATCTTAATCACAAATATATCAAGCGTTAAGAGGGAAAACAAAAGTGGTATTTTCACTACTATAATACAATATAATTCTAATTTAAATGCTTTCTCATTTGATTTTTTTATTATTATAAAATTTAATTATGTCAAAAATTGTTTTACAATTTAATATGAAAAAAAATCATGTAAATCATTAAATTCAAAAATACCAATAAAAATTTAGATTTAATTTAAAACAAATCAAATTAAAAATTAATAAAAAATTTAAAATTTAAATACTTTTATACATAAAAACATAATAAATAATAACTATTCATAACGGAGTTGTCTAACGAGACGGAGGAATTGCCCAGATGGCCAAAATTGGCCCGGGCCAAAAATATTAAAGAAATCTTACAGTAACAATGTTTGAATCATGATTTTGATGGTGGAAATGGATTCGGCACCATCAAAAACCTCTAGGGCACCTAAAATATTAAAGTTTGATAATTATAACGTGGATTTACAAAAATCCCTCCCAGATTTTCTTAAAATCTTACCAGAATTTCCATAATTTTCAGAGCAAAAAAGCAGTCTAGTTAGACTACGACATTCATAACTATTACATTTCAAAATTTAATATTTAAATTTAATTAATAAACATATAAAATTTTAATATTTACATAATTTTTTTCATATATATATATATATATAATCTTTTGAAGTGTAAATATATTTTCAAATTTTGTATTAAAAAGAAATTTGCATTTTAAAAAATCTCTTTAAATATTTGTTAAATTCACATAATTATATAATTTTTAGTGATTTTTTTTTTAATTATTAAAATTATATTTATAAATCAATACAACTTTGAATATTTTTTAATATCTATATAAACAATCAACTACATTTAAATTAATATAATCTCCATCATAAAAAATAATATTCAAATATATATATTTTTTAAATTAATTAAATTTTAAAAAGTTATAAGATATTATAATGAGAAAATTCAGATTAAAAAACATATTTGAATTATACTTGCCTGTATCCAATCTCCTCTCCTTTCTATGTAAGCACCTCCACAAACTTATGGATATGAATATTTTTAATTTTTTTAATATAGTTTTAAAAAATTATAATGGGAAAATTTAAATTTAAAAAGTATATTAGAACCAAGTTGTTTTTAGTGAGATTTTTAGGTAATTTTTTTTAGATTTTTCCAGTCTAATTTCTATAATATCCAGTAAGAATTTATTAAAATTCTCCAAAAATTAAAAGATCTATATATACTCAAAATCAATTTAAATAAAATAATACAAAATTTCAGTTCAATTTAAAATTTATAATCATAAGAAAATCCAAAAAATCACATAAAAACAATTCTTATTAAAATTATACTTACGTGTATAGCATAGCGTGCGTCACCTCTATGTGTAAAAGCACTCACCACACATACTTCATCATTGAATTCATTTTATATTTTTAGATTTTGGAATAGTTTTAAAATATTATAATGCGAAAATTTCAAATCTAAAAAGCATATTTGAATTATAGTGACCTGTCTCGCATCTCGTCTCCTCGCTATGTAAGCACTGACGACACAAACTGAGACATGAATATTTTGAATTCATTTTATATTTTTTAAAATAGTTTTTTAATTTGTGATATGCCTTTTAAAAAATACTATTTAATTTGAATTTTGAATAATGTAACAGTATTACTTTCCTTTCAGTGAAAAATCCTATAATATAGGACATTACCATGTTTAAATATATTTAAAATTGCACAAAATGTTATGAATATTATTCCTTAATTAAAAAGAAATGTGAACAAAACAAAAACCCAAATAGGAATAAAAAATTTAAAATTGAGCAAAACCTTTAAAAACTCGAATCATTATACAAACTTTTCTCAAGCAAAATCTATAAATTTAAAAAGCCAAATCCTTTTCGTACCAGATGAGCATGTTCGCTTCCTCGTGGGGCACAGAACATTAGCCACATGCTGTATATCAGTGCAACCTGTATTCGTTGGAGATGGCTTAGGATACCATCTTTCTGTCTTTTTCATAAAATATAGCCTCTCTTTATCATGGAAGGCAGGGATGGAATTTGACGGGCAAATTTCCCGTCATGGGGTGATTTGTCCGTCAAATACAGTTGAATTTTTTTTTCAAACTGTCAAAATCCTGGTTTAGTATATTGTGAAAACGGGTAAGAAAGTTATTACAACCGGCATATTAGACGCGTAACCCAGTTTTCAAATTCCAACCCTGATGGAAGGTAGTCCCTGTAGTGGCTGGGGAGTCGGGACCATGCGAGAGTGATTATCTTCCACTTGCACTGCATTATTATTCAGCTGACTGGGTGGGCCCAGCCCTTACCCACTGAGATGCTCCTTTTCCTCAACTAATAATACATTTTTATTGCATGTGCGGAATTTGGGTTTGCATCGCAGAGATCACATGCTCAGATCTAGAAAGTTTAAATACTTGTAGTTGTTCTCCTCTCTTTTGTGCAACCATTGTCTCACTTTCTTTTGCATTCCATTCATTCATTCTCTTTGAATTTCAGTGCCTGTAGAGCCTACATCCTTCACCGAGTAATTCATTGAGTTGAATCCATAAAGCATTAAGAGTCAGCTATGCCTACTTCTACTCATTTGAGGAGGAACATCCCCAAAAGAGGGCAGGTGAAGGCAGCCATTGCCTCTTCCGTTGCCCACTCCATCAGATCGCTGTTAAGACCCACTAAATCCTTCAACTATTCTATGGCTTCCACTTCCTCTTCTTCCTCTTCTCCAGCGACTGCAGATCGTTTCTGGGTACAATGATTGAGGCTGCAGATGAAGATGGACTTATCTCTAGAATGTTATTACAAAAGAAAGGTTCACCATTACCAGTGCAGTGATTCAGAGGTTAAGATCAGATTCGAATCCTTAGATCTGAAGTCCAAATCATGTCCTCACTTGCCTTACCCTGTTTCTTGGATATGGGGCTATGCAACACCAATAGGGTTTACTCTGTACAGATTAACTACATATGAAGAGGGGAATTTTTTTTCTGCTATAGCTTTTCCAACCAGTTGGAGCTGCAAAGCTGTAAATACAAAAGTTTGTTGATTTCATCATTTGAATGGAAAGAAAGGGCATTTTGATATTAATCTCCTTAGCTTGTCTCTTTGAGAGATTTGTACATTTCCTAATGATCAAATCTTATGGTAAGAAAAAGGAATTTTTTTATATTAATCTCATTGGCTTTTCTCTTTGAGAGATTTGTCAATGATCAAATGTTTGATATCAATGTTAATGTTATTTATCAACTCTCCTCCGTGTTTTGCTTTTATTCCAGCTCTGTTTTGCTCACATTTTAATGCAAAATGTAAGCATGCCGTAGAGTTTCATGACGCCATAACAAGTCCAACTTTGTAGGGTTAATTTATACGGTAGTTTGTATGTATGGGTAGAATGTGCAAAGGTGAATATGCTAAAGGATGTTGGACTTTTTTATATAAATTTGGTGATTGTAAATTAATTTTTGTAAATATATTTGTAGGCTTTTTTCTTTCTTTTTTTGGTTTATGATCCCAAAGATTGGTGACTACTATATTGAGGAATATTTGTACCAGACAGATATACATGAAACAATCACTTACTGCCAGTTCAATAGCTGAATCTGACCTCTAGAGTGGTGAGAGAATTGATTCCAGTGACACTTCAATAGCAAAAGTGCTTTAACTACAATCAATTAAACTAACCTTCTAGAATAAATATACTTGCAAATTGTAACCTTTGCAATATTTTTATTGTGAAGAGTTTGCACTGCTGTACAGTGAACTTCACAAAACATGAAGGATCACAAAACTATAGGGCAATATTGGCTTTCTATGTACTTTTATCTTGGGCCTTGAAATATTTGAGAGTTTGCATTTCTTTCACCCATTTTGTCATGGTCTTTTCTTTGAAAGTGATTCTTTATCATAGTTAGAATAAAATTTAAATAATTGTATAAGAAATATCTTGTTACCAATTTTATCAAAATGCAAGTTAAAGTAAGTAAAGAAATAACTAGCACAACCACATTAGTAAATGTGGTTGATATACCCTCATATGCTTATAAAAATTTAGGATTATTAAAGTTTATAATTATAAAATTTATAATCAAAATTAAATGAATATGATTCGATTTATATTGTTAATGATACGAAAATGGTTGATATAAGATAACAAAATGATATTGTAATAATTATTACATTAATATCATTCATATAACAAAACAAATGATTGTTATAAAATGGAGAAAATGAAACCCATTGATATATATCCACATCAAATCACAAATGTAATTGTGCTTTTTAATATAATTTCAACACAATTGTGATTTTTAAAAAAAATATTAAAGTTAACCTAGCTTATACAATATTTATGGATATTTATGGACATGTAATAAGCATCCCATTATTACACTCTCTAAAGTCAAATATAGTTTAAAACAAATAGAATAACAATGAAAAATAATAATATATATTTATAGAAATAATAAAATTATATATTTATAAAAATAAAAAAGAAATGAAATAATGAAAAACAATGAAATTATATATATCTATAAAAATAATGGAAAGGGAATAACAAAAATAATTAATAGGGCACGAAGTTAATAAATTTCATTTTAAGTAAAGCTTGAAAACGTTGGGAATCTTTCTTACCTAATTTATATCACAGAACACAACACATCATACAATCTACACACAAATTGTGATTTGTATTGCAGAAAACAAATATTTATACACAGTTGAGAAGCTTCTCGAGACTGACGGTGGTGATAGCTTCTTCAGGAAGCTAAGAACTCTCAAGAAAGTCTGAGACTACTCTTGCATTAAATGTTGTCGGTAGGGTAGGTTGAAATTTCAGTTCATCCAACGCTTCCCCTTAATTTCAACCATATGACAGACACAAAAAATACACTATACAAAATACACAAGACATAAACATACTCTTAATTGACATGCCTACTAGTCTAAGTCTCAACTAGGTTTACAACATAATTTGGATTTTCTACAACATATTACTTACTTCTACAAATCTCAAATTTAGCCTTCCCAAGAGGCTTAGTGAATATGTCAGTAACATTCTCATTTGTATTGCAATATATTAAGTCAATTTCCTTTGATTGGACCTTTTCCCTTACAAAACGATATTGTGTGTCTATATGCTTCGACCTTGCATGACATACATGATTGTTTGCTAATTCGATGACACTTTGATTATCACATCTGATCATTGTAGGTTCTTGTTGATCTTCACCAACATCTTCAAGTACACTTCAGAGCCATATAGCTTCACAAGTGGTACTACATAATGATTTATATTCTGCTTCAGTTGATGACAAGGAAATTGTTGGTTGTTTCTTACTCCTCCATGATATCACTCTTGATCCTATATTGAACACGTATCCAGTGGTGGATTTCCGGCCCAGTCAGAATCAGAATGACCTGTCAATTCAACATTAAAATCATTAGTATATTCAATACCAAAATTGATAGTTCCCTTTAAATATCGAAGGACCCTAAGTTGCAACAATCCAATGGATTTCAAGAGGCTTAGCCATGAATTGAATAAGTGTGCTTACTGCATAAGCTATGTCTATTTTAATGGTAGTGAGATAATTCAGGCTTCCCACTAATTATCGATACAATGTTCCATTCACCTCCTTTGCTCCAATATCATTTCTCAATTTGATATTTTGTTCCAATGGTGTACTCACTGCTTTGCATCCTTTCATATGAAATCTCTTTAGTACCTCGTTTGTATATTTGCTTTGTGTGATTAAAGTGCCTCCATTATCTCTCCATACTTCAAGACCTTGACAATTATGTATTTGACCAAGATCCTTCATCTCAAATTCCTGTGATAACTTCCTTTTTATATCATTAATCATTTTATCAGCACTCCCTTTTATTATTAGATCATCAACATATATATAGATTAATGCTATGCTTCCATTTATATCTGACTTGACATACAAATTAGGATCATTTTTGCTTTTGTTAAATCCTTGCTGAAAGAAGAATTTATCTATTTTCTCATACCACGATCTGGGTGCATGTTTTAGTCCATATAAGGCCTTTTTTAACTTGCATGAAAGATGTTCTTGTCCCTTCTTTTCAAATCCTTCTGGTTGAACAAGATAAATATCCTCTTTTAAGTCCCCATTTAGAAAAGTTGACTTCACATCTAATTGATATAGATTCCAATCATATTTAGTGTCCAATGCTATCATTATTTTGATTGTGTTCATTTTTTCTACTGGAGCAAAGGTATCTTCATAATCTATACCTTCCTTATGTGAATAACCTTTTGTAATCAATCTTGCCTTATACTTGTCTATGCTACCATTTGCGTTAAACTTTATCTTGTACATCAATTTTTATCCTATAAGGACTTTATTTTCAGGTAATTTTGTTAATTCCCAAGTTTCATTTTTCATTATAGAGTCATATTCTTCTTTCATAGCTTCCATCCATTCTTTATGATTTTTCGCTTGTTCATAATTTAAAGGCTCAAAAATAGTCATTACTTGAGAAATTAAAGCGTAATCTTTATACCTGATAGGAGTTTGAATTGGTCGTGTTGACCTTCTTAGAGGTTCATTACACTGTGGAGTACCTTCTCCTCTTCTTCTTCTCTGTGGAGTGCCTTCATCACTTCTTTGTGGACTTTGACTTCTTGAACTATCTTCTGGAATGTCCATGCTTTCTTGAGCTTGAGATGATTCCACAACTTCATCTTCTTCTTTAAATTTGTCATAAGTAGGATGCCATACATTATATTCATCGTCTTTCATTTGTTTATATACATGTTCATGAATATAACATCGATGCTTGCAAAGACCTTATAAGTATTTGGATCATACATTTTATATGCTTTTTGACTAGTACAATATCCAATAAAAATGCATTTGATAGCTTTAGCATCTAGTTTTCTCCTATCCTCTTTAGGAATATGAGCAAAGGCCTTGCATCCAAATATCCTTAAATGACTAACTTTAGGTTTAAAACCATAAAATGCTTCAAATGGGTGTTTTGTGCTCAAGATATTTTGTAGGACTTCGATTTTTGAGATATACAACTGTATTAATGGCTTCAGCCCAAAAAATATTAGAAGTTCCTTTACTTTTCAACATACCACCAACACATTCAACTAATGTTCTAGTCTTTCTTTCAGTTGCACCATTTTGTTGAGGTGTATGTGGTATTGTAAATTGTTGCACAATTCCATTTTGTTTGTGGTATTTTATAAATGCTCTTGAAGTGTACTCACACCTTTATCTGATCGAAGAATTTTAATTTTCTTTCCTGTTTGTTTTTCCACCATATACTTGAATTATTTAAAGTATTCAAACACATCACTTTTATTTCTTATAAAGTACACCCAGGTGTATCTAATGCTATCATCAATAAATATAAGAAAGTAATATGCTCCACCAAGTGACTTAGTTTGCACTGGACCACATACATCAGTATGCACTAGTTCAAGTATTTCACGTTTTCTTCTATTTTCATGCATAGGAAATTCTTCCCTATGTTGTTTTCCTAGTGCACAACCTTCACATTCAAAGTGTTCACCTTTAATATTTGGAAGGCCTTCTACCATCATTTTCTTTTGAAGTAACATTAGGTTATTATGATTTAAGTGTACATACCTTTGATGCCAAAGCTCTATGTTTGACATGCCTGTTGATGCCAATGCTTGATGTCCAATCTTTGTCACATCCAACTTGTATAATCCTTAAACTCTCATTCCTTTTGCAACAACCTTGTAGTTGTCTTGTATTTCCTTTACCAAACAATGTGATTTCACGAATTCAACTTTCAAATGTTGATCTGTAATAGTGGAGACATAAATTAAGTTCTTCTTTAATCTTGGAACGTACACCACATTTTGAATTTTCTTTTCTTGTCCATTAGGCATAGTAATAATTATATCACCATTTCCTTTAATTTCATGTGATCTATTATCTCCTAAATATATGTGTGCACCATTATTAACTTCATGATATGTATCAAACCAATATCTTTTGCATGACATGTGAATTGATGCACCAAAATCTATAAACCAAGCATTATCATCATTAGTTTCTGCTGATAAAGAAACATTGGACACAAATAATTTAAGATTGCTAAATTCATGACTGATTGCCTCATCTCTATCAACATAATTTCATGTATTCCTTATTTGTTTAAATAAATTAGATCTTATTTTATGCAATTCTTAGCAAAATGACCAGGTTTTCCACAATAGTAACATATATAATCTCTACTTGATTTGACATTTGACCTTGGTGAAGGTGTACCTTGAAATGATTTTACCCGTGGCCTTTTGCCTTTAATTTTCTCCCACTGTTTTCCTTTGAAGGCTTGCTTCCCTTTAGCTATCAATGCTAAATCTGAATTGGGAGATTTTTTATTAAGGATTCTTCTTCGCTCTTCTTCCTGCATAAGTATACCTGCCAATTCATCAAACATAGGAGCCTTCTCTCTAGCTGCAAGACCAGTGATAAACATTTGATACTCATCCAACGTTCCATTTAGTGTCACAGTAACCAAGTCTGTACTAGATATTGTTTCACCAATGTCACCTAATTTATCTTTTAAATCCTTAATTCTAGAAATAAAATTACTGATATTTTCATTTTCTTCCATCTTAATTGAAAGGAGCTTACTCTTTAAATACAATATTTGATTCATAGTCTTTGTCTCATACAAAATTTTGAGATTTTCCCATGTCTCTTTGGATTTTTTGCACTCTCTAATGTGTGGAATAATATTTTCCTTAACTGAAATTCGCAACAACACCTTCGCTTTGTTTTCTCGTTGCTCCCAATATTGAATTGCAGCGATGTTTCTTGAGGGGGCTCTAGATTCGCTTCATCTCCAGACACAATCATCCATATATTGTAGCCTTCCATCAAAGTCTACAACTTAAATTTCCAATTTACATAGTTTTCACCATCCAACTTATTAGAATCAGATAGATAAGACTTTGCTAATACATTTGCCATGGTACCAAACTTATAAATCTTCAAGTACCAATCTTAATACCAATAAATTTAGTAACTCCTTAATCACAAACAACAATAACACCTTCTTTGACTAATTTTACTTTCCCCTTAAATAAAAGCACCCCCTTTTTTACTTTTAATTCTCCTTCCTTTTTAAATTTTTTTTTTATCAAATCCTTTGAAAAAAAATTATATTGAAAAAAACCTTTTAAAAAAACACTCCAATAAATTCATAATAAAAAATGTATTTCACCAATTCAACTCTTATGACTTCCACCATTTAATTTTCACTTTTTAAGATCTTCAAAATAAATGCAAATTACCAGCAACTGCCACAATTTACTAAGTGAATGCTAGTTACCAGCAACTACCACAATTTACTTTTCACTGGGTTTGAACCTTTGCATTAACCATAAAGCCTTTAATATTCATAATAATTTTTTTTTAATCTGGTGGTTAAAAAAAAAATTAACATAAAGGAAACCTTCAATGCATACACGAATAGCCAACCTTGCCCAAACTTCTATTTAAAAATAGGTTTCTTCGACCCTCTCTTACCAGCACATAAGAAAAATTCTCCACACAACTCCTTTAGCCAGTTCCCCCTTCACCAAAGCCAGTTCACCCTTCACCAGAGCCTTTACCTCTTTGCAAACAGAAACATACTTTTCTGCAACACAAGAAATAACTAAAACAAACTTCTCTGCAACAAATTTCACAAGCTGGCTGCACACAAAAACTTACTCTTAGCGGCCAATACGCCCTTCACTAAAATCTTAACGCATTGCACACAACCTGAACATAGACTGAACACAACCTCTCTGCAACATACTTTCAACAGCACAAAGATTCCTCTGTAACATGCCCTCAAATATTTGATGGCACACAGGAAAACTCACACAACGATAACTGATCGCTCAAAGACCTCACCTTGCTTTGATACCATATCAGAGAATGCAACACATCATATAATCTACACACAACTTGTGACTTGTATTGCATAAAAAAAATATTTATACACAACGGAGAAGCTTCTCGAGACTTTCGGTGACGATAGCTTCTTCAGGAAGCTAAGAACTCTCGAGAAAGTCTGAGACCACTCCTACATTAAATGTTGTCGGTAGGGTAGGTTGAAATTAAATTTCATCCAAAAATTATTCACGAACATTTGACCAGTGGAGAGCTACCTCTGAAACATGATTCCTACCTTATTCATGAAGGTTTGATGGTGGAGAGTTTATTATGAAATGTGAATGTGATTCTAGATGTGTGTATCCTTTGTAATTACAAAGCGCTCATAGTTTACCAAACTACCAAGGATGTCAATAATAAATTGATTCCCTTGCCACTAACACATCACCTAGCCACTTAATAATTTATTAAAATATTCATTAAAGTGTTTCTAACATGAAAGAGACAACACTTCGACAACTCTCACAAAATTAAGAGTCGTTAATTAGGTTATACGACAAAGAATATTCAACGAACATTTAATTTTGTGTATTTGTTCACAAAAAAAATTAAAATTCTAAAAACCCACATCCAAGGTTGAGATAGGTACATTTATGGGTGTAACAAGTGTTATATACCAGTCATCAATAACACATACTTAATTATGGAATGAGTATATTTAAAAATAACATAAATAAAAATAAGATGGAATGATAATAGTGAAAGATAGCATAATTAAAGATGGATTGACTTTATAAGTTAGCATACCCAATAGCATGATAATGCAATTTTATTTTTTCTAGTAACTAAATATATTTTCATACGAGTTAGCATAATCTAATGGAAATTATGGAATAAGTGAGTAAAATATAAGTGTATCCACAACACCATTGCATTGTCATTCCTAAGCATGCCAAAGTTGACCATTTTTGGCACAACATCTGTGGTGGCCCCCTTTTCCCTATTAGTGGTCTTCTCCTTAAAAATATATATATATATATATATATAATACTCCAAAAAAATTTACCCTATTCCTCTTCTCACAACGAGGAAATCCCTTTCTCTCATTTTGCGTGAAGGTTTCTTATTTCTTTATATAATTTGAATTTTTATAACCAAGCATATATTCCACGTTTATTGAACAAGGTCAAGTTGTGGTCAGTTTGTTTATCTATACCAAATGCACACACCGGCTATTTACAACTGATGTTATTTCTGAGTGATAACAATATGTACATATGGTGTTGTTTATGCTTGGTATATGTAGTGTTGTGTAAAAATGGTTTTGTGTACATGTTGTATATTCGATGTTGTGTACATGAGGTGAGGTGTACATGTTGTACATGCAGTGTTGTGCACATGTGGTTCTATGAAAATGTTGTACATGTGGTGTTGTGTGCATGCAATGTTGTGTAAATGTGGTGTTGTGTGCTTGCAATTTTGTGTACATGTTGTACATGTGGTGTTGTGTGCAAGTGGTGGTGTGTACATGTGGTGTTGTGTACCCATTGTGCAAGAGGTGTTGTGTACACGTTGTGCAGGTGGTTTTGTGTACATGTGGTGTTGTGTACACGTTGTGTAGGTGGTGTCATGTATATGTGGTGTTGTGTACATATGGTACTGTGTACATCTTGTACATGTGGCATTGTGTGCAAGTCGCACATGTTGTGTTTTGTACATGTGGTATTGTGTGCATGTTGTACATGTTGTGTTGTGTACATGTGGTACTATGTATGGGAATTGTGTAGTTGTTGTGTTGCGACATGTGCATTCATTGTATTGTACATGTGTACGTATATGTGTTGTGTTGTACACCACGTGTAGGTATATGTATTGCATTTTGGTGTACACTAGGTGTAGGTGTATGTATTATGTGGTGTTGTATACTGTGTGTTGATGTATGTCTTGTGATGTATATCTTATGTATGTGTATGTGACTGAAGAGAAAATAAGTACTCAGGTGCTTGTCAGATGTGGCAACCAATCTGGTGTGTGTACGGAAAGGATAAATGTAGAAGTAAAGAACCGATTGAAGGATAAGTATCAATATTTTATTTCAATTTTTATTATGCATGTGATCTATGACTCTGATTTATGATAGTTACATGTGATTTATGATTTTTATTTATGATGGTTGTGTTTTAAGTGTTGGGTATGTGTTATATTATTTCCACGAATAGTAACACGTGCAGGGGGGGGGGGGCGATACCACATCCTGTTTGTTGCGCCGAGCACAATGTTGGGGGGGGGTACAAACTCTTGTCCAAGGATTTGCAGGGGGCGGGTAGCACCCTGCATGGGGACTGGGGCATTACCCCAGGAATTTTTGTTTTGGACCCTATTTTAGGTGGGCGGACCCGCCTATGGTTTTGTGCGTGGGTTTGCACATGGTTTTGGGGCATGATGTTTTTTGGCCCCTAGTATTTTTTAGATCCGTTCAAGGGAACTATGGTTATGTTCTAATCCAAGGTGAATGCATTGGGGCTTATGAATGCTTCGAAATGTATATATATGTGTTGTAACACTAAAAGGAATATAATGGAAAATCAAGTTGGTAGTCCCGATTTGGGATGAGGGGAAAAATATCTATGTATATCTGTTTTATGTTTTATGCTCTTTCTATTGTTTTTTTTCTATTTTTAAATAATTCATTTGTAGATAATTGTTGTACATGGTTAAAACCTACATTTAGTATCAGAGTTGTTTCGGCTTCAAGTGGACGCCTTTGCTGTTGAGGGGTTTTTTGCTAGGGCCTGTGGTAGACCCTGTTCAGTGGGAGATCTGTGGGATCGATTCTTGTGGTGAAAGAAGATATGAGTAGTGGAAAGATAGAGATCGAGAAATTTAATGGTCATAGTTTTGAGTTGTGGAAGCTCAAGATGGAGGATCTGCTGGTGGATAAAGATCAGTGGATTGCGGTAGATCCAGGTACTAAACCAACAATAATGTCAGAAGAAGACTGGGTGAAGTTGGATCAGAAGGAAAAGAGCACAATACGATTTTGTATCTCAGATTCAGTATTGTTGAATGTATTTGGGGAAGCTACGACAAAGACTTTGTGGGTCAAGTTAGGGGCTTTGTACCAATCTAAATCTCTAGTGAATAAATTGTTCCTATGGAAAAAGTTGTATAACCTGATGATGAAGGATGGAGAATCGGTGAAAGAGAATCTGAACACCTTCAATACTGTGGTAAGTCAGTTGTCATCTGTTGATATTAAAATCTCTGATGAAGATAAGCGCCTCAGTTTTTTGTGTTCTCTACCAGATTCGTGGGACAATCCCGTTATCGCAATAAGTAGCAATACCACTACCTTGAATTTTGATGAAATTGTCTCAGGCTTGTTGTCAGGGGAACTGAGATGGATAAATATGGAGGGCTAGAATGGAGATGCCTTATTTGTACGAGGAAGGTCCCATAATAGAAACAAAATTAAGTTTTCGGGTGGGATATCTAAATCTCGAGGAAATCCTATAAAGGTGTGCTGGAAATGCAGAAAGGAAGGGAACTTCAAAAAGGACTGCAGATCTAAAGCTCTTAAGAAAGGAAATGGATATGATGATGCTCCTTCTATAGAGGAAAAAACCACCTCAGATGAAGGTGGGGATGTCTATTTGGATTCTTCTTCAAATACACATGTAGATCATGAGGAATGGTTGATTGACTCAGGTTCATCCTTTCACTTCACTCCCCATAGGGAGTGGTTCTCCGAGTATGAGAAGTATGATGGTGGTGATGTCTTCTTAGGGGATGATAAGAAGGCCAGAATCGTCGGACGTGGAAAATTCAAGCTGAAATTGCAAGGTGGAAGGATTAGAACACTTCCTGGTATTCTGCATATTCCTACATTGGCCAGAAATCTAATTTTTGTAAGTAAGATAGATGATGCAGGTGTAAAACAAGTGTTCGAGAAAGATACCTGCAAGATGGTTTGGGGAGAACTGGTATTAATGTGGGGAGTTCAGGTTGGAACTCTGTAAAAGCTTCAGGGTAGCACTGTTATTGATGGGTGCAACAATTCTGTGACTCATGAAAGTGGAGTGAAAAGCCTAGCAGTCTCTAGAGAAAAGACCATGCTATGGCATCAAAGGCTTAGACATATTGGAGAGAAGGGCCTTCGGATACTTCATGGTAATGGTATGGTATAAGGTATGTATAATTTCTCTTTGGATTTCAATTTCTGTGAACATTGTGTATATGGGAAGCAGAATCGGGTGAGTTTTCCTTTTGGTGCTAAGAGGGAGAACAAGATATTAGAGCTTGTGTACAGTGATGTGTTTGGACGTGTGTCAGTTCCATCACTGGGTAATTATGTGTACTATGTTTCATTCATATATGACTTCTCAAGGAATACATGGATATATTTCTTGAGGAATAAATCTGAAGTCTTTGATAGATTTAAAGAATTTAAGGCTCCGATGGAAAACTAGACAGAGAAGAAAATAAAGGTGTTGAGGACAGATAATGGTGGAGAGTTCTGCGAGAAGGAATTTGAAGAGTTCTGTAATAAGTGTGGTATAACACGACAGAAGACTGCTCCATACACACGTCAACAAAATGAAGTTGTAGAAAGAATGAATTAAACTCTGATGGAAAAGGCAAGAAGCATGCTCAGTGGTACCAGGTTAGGACAATAATTCTAGGCAAAGGCAGTGAAGACTACATGTTACCTGGTTAACATATCACCTTCATCAACGTTGGAGGATAAGACTCCACATGAGGTATGGATTGGTAATAAATCCTCTCTTTCACATCTGAGGGTATTTGGATGTGATGCATATGTACATGTTCCAAATGAGAAAATGATCAAGTTGGATAATAAATATGAAAGGTACATATTTATTGGGTATAAGGATGGTTTAAAAGGTTAGAAGCTTTGGAACCCAGAAACAAGGAATTTTGTGTACAACCAAGATGTGGTGTTTAGAGAGGTGAAATATGTTGTTAAACATGAAGTCCTACCAATGGAACCTAAGAAGATAGAGTTTGAGCTAAAGGAGGATGAATCAGACACTACAATAGAACAAGATTCAGAAGAGGAAGAGCCTCAAACTCCAATTGTGAGAAGATCAATTCGGGAAAGAAGGCAACCATAAAGGTATAGTCCATATGCTTTCTGTTCAAAATTTTCTTTAACTATCACTGATGATGATCCAAGAACTTTCAGGGAGGCAGTGGATTCAAAGGATGGAAAACTCTAGAAGGAGGCTATGGTTGATGAAATGACATCCTTGCACAAAAATGAGGCATGGGATCTGATGAAGTTTCCGGATGGAAGGAAGCCCATCGGGAGAAAATGGGTGTTTAAGAAGAAGATGAATGTAGAAGGCAAGGTGGAGAATTACAAATCTTGATTGGCAGAAAAAGGTTATTCCCAGGTGCCGGGAATTGATTTTGGTGATATTTTTTCTGATGTTTCCAAGGTTACTTCTATTAGATTACTTTTGTCTATTTGTGTTGCATTTTATTTTGAGGTAGAACAGATGGATGTGAAGACAACATTTATTCATGGGGATCTGGAAAAGGAGATTTACATGAAGCAACCTGAAGTCTTTATGGTGAAGGGTAAGAAAGAACTAGTATGAAGGTGAAAAAAGTCTCTGTATGGGTTAAAACAGTCACCAAGGATGTGGTATCAGAAATTTGATACCTATATACAGGGACTTGGCTTCACTAGAAGGAAAGAGGATCACTCTATGTATTTTAAATTAATTAGTGACTGTGTTATTTATTTGGTCTTGTATGTGGATGATATGTTGCTGGTTGGAAATGACAGAGAAATTGTCCAAGATTTGAAGACCCAATTGTTCTCCAAATTCGACATAAAGGATATTGGTGCTGCAAACTATATGTTTAGCATGGAAATTAAGAGAGATCAGGAAAAGAGGAAGCTCTGGTTAAACTAGAGGAAGTATGTTGAGACAATATTGCAGAGGTTTGATATGTAGGATAGTAAACCGATGAAGGTTCCTATTCCTGTAGGTGTAAAGCTATCTGTTGAATAGTGCCCAAGACACACGAAGGATAGGAGGATATGTCTTGTGTTCCATATGCAAGTGAAGTGGGTAGCCTGATGTATGCAATGGTTTGTGCTAGACCATACATTGTGCATGCAGTGGGAGTATTGAGCAGGTTTATGTCAATACCAGGGAAGGAGCATTGGATAGTAGTGAAGAAGGTTTTCAAATATTTGTGTGGCACTAGTGATTATGGCTTGTGCTACCAGGGAAGACTAGGATTGGACAAAGTTTTTGGAATCCGTGGCTTTGTTGATGCAGACTGGGCTGGAGATCTGGACCAATGAAGATCTACAAGTGGGTATGTGTTTAGCGTATTTGGAGGTGCAGTCAGTTGGATGAGTAAAAGAAAATATGTAGTGGCTCTTTCAACTATAGAGGTAGAATACATGGCAACCACTCATGCAAGCAAGGAAGCATTTTGGTTGCACAAACTGTTTTCAAGTGTGGGGTTGGTGCAGCGAGCTATAATGATAGGATGTGATAGCCAAAGTGCAATTTTCTTGGCTAAGAACCCTTCTTATCATTCAAATACAAATAACATTAATGTACAATATCTCTTTGTGAGAGATATGGTTGAAGATAAAAAGGTGTCGCTAGTAAAGGTGGACACTTTGAAGAATGTTACAGATGCATTGATGAACTTTGTGAGCACTCAGAAGTTCTCTTGGTGTAGAGAAACAATGGGTGTTGCAAGGTTGTACTAATGACTAAGCTCTCCTGTGCCCCCCCCATGGAAAGAACAAGCAAGTGGGAGATGTTGTGTATGTGTTATATTCTTTCCACGAATAGTCGCACACATGGGGGGGTCACAGGGGGTGTATAGCCCCTTGCATGGGGTTCAAGGCAGCACCACTGGAATTTGTTTTTGGACCTTATTTTAGGTGGGCAGATCTGCCTATGGTTTTATGCAGGGGTTTGCACATGGTTTTGGGGCATGACGGGTTTTGGCCCCTGGTATTTTGTAGATTCGGTCAAGGGAACCACAGTTATGCTCTAATCCAGGGTTAATGGATTGGGGTTCATGAATGCTTCGACATGTATATATATATGTGTGTGTGTGTGTGTGTGTGTGTGTTGTAACACTGAAATGAATATAATGAAAAATCAAGTTGATAGTCCCGATTTCGGATCTAAGGGAAAAATCTGTGTGTATATCTATTTTATGTTTTATGCTCTCACTATTGTTTATTTTAAGTTTTTTAAGAATTCATTTGCAGATAATTTATGTACAGGGTTAAAGCCTACATTAAGTTAATCAGATGTGATATGTTTATACATGATGATTTGAGCAAACAACTAGTTTGACTTGTTGTTACAGGAAGTGAATAGAGTTGCAAGGGTACCTTATTGATGATCTACCAATGAGGTATGATTTGAATTTATTTCAATTATTTTGAAACTAATGGAAATTATGTGCCTAGTACAGGAAAGCATGGAAATGCCCAGTTAGGAGGTTGGAACTGACTACAAGAATGTCAACAGCAACAATGAAAGGAACTGGAACAAGAAACAATATGTTGGTAAAGCACTTTAGAAGCAGCGCCATTGTGGGACATTAATATTGATCTGAAAATATTGTATTAGTTTGCTCTGCTAAGTGTCTTTTCAATTACAAAACGTGTACATATTTGTCTCTATTTGTTTGCTTAAGGATTGTGAAATTTAACCATGAAACATAGATGAATTTGTGAATTATACACATGAAATTAAGCCTAAATAATACTGAAAAATAGTGTATAATAGAGAAATAAAACCATAGATAAGATTTACACAGCAGGCATGATGAAGCAGTTCACCCCTCCTGGGCTACATCTGTTGGTCCAGCTCCCAATGGCATGTCTATCTTTCAGTATGCTCAAAATTTTGCAAATACATGTGTTTACAAGCCTCCAATGGCTATTTTTTTTGCACCAATGGCTCCAGAATGCTCAAATTAGTCTAGGTAGACTCTTGTTTCACCCAAATTGGTTGAAAATTGACCCTCCCAGCCTTTTTCCCAATATCTCCTACAAAACCTCCACTAAAACTGGAGGACTGCAGTTAACTACAGTTAAAAATAGTACAGCCTCTGAATTTGGAGGGCGCGCTAAACTACCCGCTAACTTAAACTGTATCATTTAACATCAAGGTTAGGGGAGGGGGTGGCCACATTCCAACCCCCGTAATCCCCATGGTCACATTTATTTTGAAGTGGAACCCAGTCCGCAACTATAGTTATATGGTGGAACCGGAGTTTGTGTCAGCATTAACGCCTGACCGCGTGGAGAGGTTACAATGACTGCAACATGTGATCGTATTCTCCGGTGGATATCATGATAACCCTTAAGTTTAGTGTTGTGGTTTGTATCCGCCGTAACACACATTAGATGTCGCGTTTTCAAACTGTAACATGTGAACACTTCAATCGGGGCTAGCGGCGAGTTGGGACCGCCGACGGTCTCCCCCACATACCACCACTAGTACAAAATGGCTAATTAATTACTAAAAACAACTAAAATTTTCATATAAACGACTATTTTTTGGTTGGTGACCAATAGTAGCTAATTTACAGTATCTTATAACACGACCAACTTTTAGTCATTTTTTGCTTAGTCATTAATTGATCATCTCAATTTTGTTGTCTAGTAGTATATTTGATCATTAATTTAGCCACTGATTTGGTCAGTAATTTAGTCATTGATTTGGTCATTGATTTAATCATTGATTGTCACAATTAATTACCAAATATATAACAAAATATATTACTATATGATCACCCGAGAAAACCAATTAATGACCAACGAAATATGACCAAAATGTTGGTCGTGTTATAAGACACTGTAAATTAGCTACTAATAGTCATATATATGCAAATTTTGGTCATCGTTTGAAACCAATTAATTACCAAATAAATATGACTAAATTTTGGTCGTGTTATAAGATATTGTAAATTAGCTACTAATAGTCATATATGTGCAAAATTTAGTCGTTATTTGTAATCACAAATTTATCATTTGCAGGAGTCATTTATTTATTTTTGCTAGTTTCATATTCATTATATAAATGACTAATTTAGTAGTTTATATTCATTTCATTAATAATCATTATAAATGACTAGTTTAATCATATATTCATTTTATTTGTGTTCATCATTAATCAATATAAACTACTAATTTAGTAGTTTTAGATTGATTTTATGTATTCATTATTAATCAACATAAATTAATTAGCATGATTTTGTGACTATATTTAAAAAATTTCATACAATGTGCATGTTCATATAATATGAAAACACAAAGTTGCATATGTTAATTACAATAGTAAACAATATCAAGTTCAACTATAAATAGTTTCAACCACATAAATTATATTATATGAATGTTAAAGCATTACAATGGGTTTCCAACTTAATATTGGTTAGACTACAATTTGCACATGAAATGATGTTTCATCACATCAAAACATTATCATTTTGTTGCCAAGGCATTACAGGTGAATTCATCAACTCTGTAGACTTGACCATCAGTCTTTTTGTGTGTGCCTTATGTAGGATATTGGCTCCAAGGGTATCACTAGATCGGTTCTCTTCTCTCTCTCTCTTTGCATTTGTCACTCCAGTGTTATTGCTCTTCTCTTTCTTTATTTCCTGCTTCTTACCATCAATACTGAATTCTTTTTCTGAAAACAAAAGAAGATACAATGCATAGTGTAAGACATGAAAGACAATGAACACTAGAATATAAATTAAAGTAGACTAATAAGGAGTTTATATAACATATACCTCAACATTAGCAATGTCAAAGCCATTTTTCCCCATACAAGAAAGAAACTTGAACAAGTTTTCTTCAATTGGGTGATAGTGGCCACTATAATGTGGCTATATGACCTGTATAAACAAAGAAAATAAAATGTAACCATAGAATAAAACACCTTAGTAACTTAGTATTCAACCTTCAGGGAAAACTTATGTACAATCATGCCATCTGAGTTACATGCTAAAAAGCTCAAGCTGTAGATAACTTGTGAAAAAATATAATATGAAGTGTGATGTTTAATCCTTTTCATTTTATTCACAACAACATTTCATTTTCTAACACATGAACTTGATCAAGTATATAAACATGTGCTCAAATAACAACATGAAAGTAAACTTTTCTGATAGTCAAGAAAATATTTTAACACAAAATATTTATAAGGATTCCAATCAATATCGTGTAATACTAATTTCATCTTCAAGTTTTGGATATTGTTTAAATGGACATGATACCAAGTATTTTCAATTTCATAGTTAAAATACAAAACAAAATCAAAAGAAGCATTCAAAATACAATCAGAAAATAAAGAGAGCAGATCTTGGAACGGACATTGCAATTATAAATAAATAAAAAATATTTACCTATCCACCCATGCCTTTTCTTCTAGCATTCCTAAAATATTTTCTTACCCAAAATAACCATGAGGTAAAATAATCACAACATTAAAAACCATAGATATCCCTACTAGAAATATTTCCAAAATTGATGGCTTAGGTGCCTTAAAGGATCTCTAACATCAAATGAATCATATCCAAGACATGCTTTGCATTTTATCCCCATCCTTTTTCTAATCACATTTCCTATAACCTTCCCACAGTAGAGTCAAGTAACAATCAAACGGAGGCATTGTCATTTGTTTTTATCTTTTATATCTATAAAATTTGAATCTGATTTGTTTTAGGAACATATTAATTCATATTTAAAGCCTTCTTGGCATATGAGAAGGTATCAATCAAGTAGGACATCAAAAAAATTGACCTCAATGAGGTCCTCAAACAAATTCCACAATATCAATATTTTTCTTGTTGTGATATTTTCGATAGAAAAAAGAATATATCTACAAAAGAAAAACCCATATATTACTTATTTTCAAACTGTGTATATGGTGTATTCTTAGGCAAATTTTTAAGATGTTCCTTAGCATTTACCAAAGCGAACTGTAGCTTGGTTAAAATCTATATCATTTCATTCAACATCAATTTCTGCAAGATAAATGTCACACATTATTCTTTCCCATTTCTCAACATGCTACATATGATAAATTGAAAGTCACATAAAACCAAGAGAAAACCCTTTTCTAACAAAAAAAAAACAAACAAACAATGCCTCTAATAAATCTTCATTCCAATATCAACAGATGAAAAGGGAGTGGACCATTTTTGCTGCTTGGCTTTGCCTATTTTTGTTATGAAAGTGCTCGAGATTTAAGAACCAACAAATGTGAGGGAAGTTGTAAATGTGAAAAAATTATGTTCACCTTTGTAGACTTCTTCAAAATGATGTGAATGATGCCATTTTCGGATGTGGTAAATTCATAGTAATAAATGGCCACATTGGATGCAGAGATTAAATATAAAAACTTGTGGGCATGGCATGTATTCTAATAAATTTCATTGCAATGACTACCATGGGCCTCCATGGGTTACATGTCCTCAACATGTTCGTCTTGATGTTGAAAGAGAGATGGTAACGATAAGTATGGGTGGCCCTAGTTTGTATGGTGGATATCTTCAAACCAAGGTCATCATCTTAATGAACCTAGGTTCCAACATGGTAAACCTGGATCTGGATCTGGTACTAAATTACATGGAAGGACTTTCAGCTAATTTTAAATCAACTATGATATTTTAGCAAACACATACACTAAATTGACATGTTTCTTAAGCTAAAATTACAAAATGATATACATAAATATGAAAACATGTTCACATATATTTTAGAATAGTATCTCAAATACTCATGGTTAAAGCACAAAAACTGATTTCATATATTCTAGATATTCACAAGATGCTTTAACAATCAAGTTTCATAATCTCACTTAATTTCTTAAATCTCTTTAGCAACTGCACCTATGATTAAGGAAACAAATGTGAATTCACTCTCCTTTCATTTCTAGGTGTTTCTTCTATTATGACCAAAGAAGTTGAACTAACAACATGCTTTGTTCACTGAAAGTTGGAAGTAGTTGCAACAGATTCTCCAAAATGTTTCCTAGCCAGAAGCAGAAGCGGACTTTGTTGAGCTAGAAGAAGTGCTTGAAGGCAAGCTCATCTTCAAACCCTCAAAATAAAGGAAAAATTCAATTGATTCCAAACATGGTCAATCTGGATTTACCTCCCAAAAGGAAGAAGAAAGGTAAATAACTGAAATAAACAAATAATTATAAGGGATAATAACAAAACTTACCTTAAGCTTAGAAAGATCTAATGAGGGATCAACTTTATGCCTTAAAGTATCCCTTGAAAACTTTGATACAATGTTTTGAATTCAACTAGAAATCATTGTATCATTAGGTGGGGGAGGTAAGGTGACCAGATTCTCCCACTATATCTATACAATAGTACCTAAACTAGTCTTGTCTTTCATGTGGGAGGAAAGGATGATTATGATAATATTTTACTTACAATTTGTAACTAATACAAGCCACAACAAAATGCCAAAATGTATCAAGATTGAAGAAATCTACAAAATAAGTTATAAAAAATCACATAACACATAACATGTTTGGCACTTGCTTCTTTTTCTTTGCAAATCCAAACATGTCATGGAGAAACTTATGTTAGCTATGTCCAAATGATGCTAGTTTTTATTTTCCATTTAAATTTCCAATTCAATTCCATGTAGCATTATCCAAGAAATTTGGCTCCTTCAGATGAAATGACAATTGTGTGTGTGAAATACAATTTAACTGTACCAATTGCTCTTATTCTATAATGAAATTTTTTAAAAGCACAATGAATTTGTGAAGAATTATGGAAAATAAAAATACTTACAAATCAAACTAAATGCATCCATGTAACAATTAACCCAATCTAAATGTGCAGATTTAGAAGTAACTGGATAATGCATCTCAAGGGTAATGCAACTCATCCTCATATTCACAACCCCTTTAACACACACATACACATACAAACACATGTGGGTCAAGGACACATCTTTACCACTATGGTAGGTGTCCCATGAATGCCATTTTCCAAAAGACATCCCTAAAATACCATCGAAAGGGGACCTTTTAATATAATGAAGTATTAAAGTGTATATTATTAGAGTATTAACACTCCAATACTATAATTTAATGTAATCAAGTTTACAATATATTAAACTTTACTAAAGAGTTATTAATCGTAAATGTCATTAATTAAGAGGTCAAGATAAAACCATAGAACTTATTGCAAAGAAATCAACTCTATTATCATGCATTTTAAATGCACATGTTTCCTTATGAGCACAAGCCATAGAGGGAACTTTGGGAGTGACTGCAAAATTTCCTAGAGCTTTATGGTTATTCCTCTAGGCGAAGGTCAATTTCTAAGCCTTCTAAGAACACCACAAATATTGGGGTGTTTACTATTCACTAACTAATCAATACATCCCTTGCCTTGCACAGTGAAGGAATGCCTTGAAGTGGCAATCACAAATTGTTGGAGATTAAATGTAGTGCAAACATAGGCGCCTGGGTTATTGGTGGTTTGAGTTTGCTCAAAGGCACTGACATACACAAAGAACCTTGAAAATATGTCAACATGGCTCATATGGCAAGAGCTTTGTGTCTATTTCTATTAACTATGGAAAAACCCAAATTGTTCTTTAGGGACTAACATGATAGTCCAGGCACAAAAACTAATGGCTTAGATGTGTTCTTAGGGGTACGGTAAAGTAATATTCTTGGATGTACTCATAAATAGATCGATAGTTAACACATTTCAATCAAGATCACTTAGGCCAACAACTAAAGCTTTCCTTTGGACCTGAGGTTGCACGCCAAGTGTTCAACAAAATATCTGAACAAAATGTATTTGACAAAAAAATTGCTAATAGGGGACCTTAATTTGAGAGGGCTTTGAAATCAAAGCAAGCTTTCAAATTATTGTCAAGCCTATCATAAGTAAAACCTTAATATTTTGGGTGAACTTTCTTGATTTTATAGTAAATACAAAGCAAAAACTAGAGTTCATGCATGTGATCCTTTTGGACCAACAATAACTTTTGTTTGCAAGAAATCAACTTGATGACCATTATCTATTGTCTAACATATCCAAAGACACTATTCTAATTTTGGTGTTCTGCCTAGAAAAAGGAGTGATGGGAAAACATGTGTTTTCATCCTCAGAAACTATTTATTTCAAGGATAAGGTCTCAAATAAACCCCTCCACTTTAGCTACTATAATTTGTAATCAAGTTTACAATATTTAAACTTACCAAAGAGCTATTAATAATAGGTGTCATTTATTAATGGGTCAAGAAAAAACCACAAAACGTGTTGCAAAGAAATTCCCTCTATTAGCATGCACTTTAAATGTGCATGCTTCCTTGTGAGCCCAAGCCGTAAAGGTCACAATGGTAGAGTTATTTGAGCAAGGGGTCACAAACCTTATCTCATTCTGTGAATCACATGCACTCATTCACAACACCTATATTAGAACTGTACAAGTGGATCTATTCAAACTGATAAAACAAAAAAATAAAAATAAAAAATAAAAAATAAAATAAAAAAATTACTATGAAGTGTATCTATACTCCGAAGGTTTCTTTATTATTCAATTTTCTTATTTGGATGATTGTCCAAAATATTTTGAAGAGGGTCCTCTAGGGAAGAGCAAATCCTTTTTTTATCCCATGGATCCCACACTTCAACCCAACAACTATGTATGTCACCAAAATGGAAGTTTGGTTTCATGTCCTCATTTTCCAATACTAGTTTGGAATTTATCATTGGTTGTATATATTATCAATACCCAAGGAACAAATTAAAAAAAAATCTTGAAAAGATTAATTTTGGTTTTTTCACATATGCTTGACCCAATCAATTCTAGAAAAAATCAACTATGATTGACAACACAAGCCAAAGTCATAACTAGTTTCACATAATAAACATCTATATTATTATCATTAACATGGGCAAGCTAGATGCAACCTCAAAAGGACTGCTTAGAAAGGTTAAGAGGCCCAATATCCCTTATATCAGAAAAAATAAGTTAATGCAATTGGAGCAACACTACACAAAAGCATGAGGGCCTTCTTTACCACTCATTCCTAAGCTATTATATTTGTTGTGTATTATCGTATTTTGAAACATGATTTTGGATTTGACTCTTAATATTTGAAAAATTATATTTGTTGTGTATTATCATATTTTGAAACATGATTTTGTATTAGACTCTTAATAATGGAAAAATTGAACTTTTTCCATTTTAGTTCACAACTTCATGCCATGCTCCTAGGAAAATTTGATGTATGTTGATACGATCCTATGATGTTGTTGAATATGTTAATTTCAAGTTTGGAAAATCCGATCAAGCCCAGTTTCCAATCGAGTGGCAATTGGTTCTATGTATAATTATAGTCATTAATGTTTAGCTCTATCCTTACTCCACATAGTACAAATATTTGGCGATTATATCGTTAATAGGGAACAATGTCTCTAACTACCATTTTGATCATATAGCCTCCAATTTGCAATATTAAATCCACTTAATGGTCAATGCTCTAATCCATCCTCTCAAAAGACATGGTAACAATCCTAACAATTTGTTGACTCTTCATGATTTCGATTTACAAGCAAGTCATGACAAATTTACACTATACAATGGAAACTTTTCAATTCTTCACAATCTATAGCAACAACTTCCCCATCTAGCACTCAAACCTTCAAGTTCTAATCTCAATTCTCCTCCATCCACAAACTAGTCAATAGTCACTGCTAGGAAAAGAATCTTGAAAGAACAAAAATTGATATAAAAGAACGCTAGATATGTGATTTTATTAAATGTCACAATGTTTTAACTTTCATGTATAATCTAAACACAAAGTAAAAAATAATTAGTTTTCTATATAGTCCAAACAATCCAATCAACAAATCATCTCAAGGTGACTCTAAAGTAAAGCCTTTCTCCTACAATGCAACCAAACTTACATCCAAACATTCCTTTCCCATTATAGTACACGATGTTATTGTGTACTACGGTGCTTCTAAAAAAATATTATAGATGTTTTTAAACACTCCTTTTGTTTCTTGACCATCTCTTGGAAAAATATCTTGCCATTCCATTTATGGTAACATAATTTGGGCACTAACAGGGTTAATAAAAAAATGACTTCTGGACCCAACAATTGCATGCGAAAAAATTGAAATGTTGCACAAAAAATCGAAAGCAAAAAATCAAACATACTTTGAGACCAGTAATAGAAGGTAGAAAGAACCTTCAAATTTGACCAGCCCCTTCAGTTATTGTCAATTCCAAATAGCATTATATAAACAAACATAGTGAAAACTGCAGTTCAGTATGAAAATAAAAAATTATGTTCCACAATTCAATATAGGATCCTAAAGTGAAAATTTTTCTATTTATATGATTTGCATGCATCACGATGCATTTTTCAAATTTCCAATATATGATAAGTGAACTAAATTGTCACCCATGCTCATGGAATTTGAATCTTATAAGCTATAACTACATTAAATGTCCAGAAAAACAAAATATTTTCTAGAGATGTAATTTTAAAACAAAAAATACCATTGGCTTCAAAAGTCAAATTTTGATAACAACACATTTTAGAACACTGAACACTATAACTAGGAAAATAATCTTGAAAGACCAAAAACTAGCTTAATAAGATCCTTGGTATAAAAGAATGTGATATTTGTGGTTGCAGCAAACAAGATTTCCCCTATTACAATTTAACTTCTCCACAGTGCAAACATTTTCAGACATAACGTGTTGCATAATCATATGTAATGATTCTCATCCTTGTAGCCATCTTAAGACAATCATGTATGAAAAGTTGTATTCCACATGCGACGACCACCAATAGACTGTGCCATCAATTACAGAATGACTATTTCTTGGCCACTAATTAAGATGACAAATATCTAGCCTTACTATCTCCCAAAAACTACATGGAATATCAATAAGATATCTGTTTACTCTGGATGACTTCCCAAAGTCTGAGGATGCATCACATAACATGGACTTTCCCCTGCTTGGGTGCCAAGTCTAAGGAGAACATATTCTACCAAATTTGTCCAAGACTGCTATGAATGGCTTATGTTCTCCAAGGTCCAAGGATTAACAATTGATAGCGGGGGCATTATTGATGGGATGGGCTAGAAATGGTGGGCGGGTGATTGAAACCTAGAACAAAACCATATTTTCCACAGTGTCCCCACATCATTTATGGTATATTCTAGCTCAAATGTACATTTGAGAGATTTGAATTTCAAGGAAAGTCCAAAAATCCATTTTGAAATAGCTCAGTCAACACATGTTCAAGTCGAACTTGGAAATTATTGCTCCCGGTCATAGTCCAAATACAGATGGAATTCACGTCTATGCCTCTCAACATGTAGAATCAGAATTGCATAAAAGCAACAAGAGTTGATTGTGTTTCTATATTTACACAAAGCTCAAACATTGAAATCAGCAAACAAGAGTTGACATGGTTGTTAATGGAGCTTCTCTTAATGGCACAAAAAATGGATTAGTACGGATAAAAACAAAGCAGGGGGGTTCTCGGTATGCCCAACGAATAATGTTCCAACATGTGAACATAATTAACATCTCAAATCCCATTATTATGGATCAATATTACTGTGCCCCTCCATCGTCATGCCACAATCAGTTAAAACCATGCAGAAATCATAGTTTTGTTGTTCACGTTCACAACGTGACACACATACACATCATCGGCACTTATGCAAGGAAAGAGGCAATAAAACTTATGTGTAGCAGGACGTTCCATGTACAAATATTGTGATGGAGGGTCTAAGCCTTCACTTGGATAACTGAGACCCGGCCACTTCCGCAATTATCTTCGTTGGTGCCATGGTGGTCAGATGTTGTTAGTTTGAAAAATATTTATAATTACCTTGAAATATGTGAATATTTTGCAACTAATGAATCAAACTGTGTTTTGTGCGACTTTTTGGGAGTTTTTCTAGTGGAATTTTCCGGTCTGCTTTCTCCATAATCCAACAGGAATTCATTGAAATAACATGCTTGATGGGTAACTCTTGCACAATCAAAGTGTCCTAGGGGTTTTTCAGGGTGTTGAATCAGTGTTTAATCCATATATACAGTCAAAAAACCAATTTAAATAACATAAATTAATATTTTATCTAAATTTTTTCTGCCTGATTCTAGCACTGGAAACTCCAAAGAGTCAGACTAAAATCAACTCCTTAATGAATATGCATTAGCTATGGAGGAGAATGAGGCCCTAATGAATATGCATAGGATGTGCATCGGAGGAGAATGAGGCCCTAATATGCATCGATTGTGCATTGGCTAAGGAGGAGAATGAGTATGTAAGAATTGAGGACCGAGGTCATGAGGCTTCTGCTGATGATTAACCCATCACTAGATGACTATGAGGATGATGAAGATCATGATTTTTTTATAAAGAAGCTTCGTTCATAAATAAGAAGAGTCAGGGTGGGAAATCTTTCTATTATACATGAAGAAAAGCGAGTCTGATCCAGCCAAGTCCAGTGTTTGGGAGAGCGAGAGTGGAGCTTCAATGGCAGATTCTCCATCATCATTCCAAAAAGTAGAGCCAAAATAGGATTCTATTGAAGCTTTCTACGAGAAATACTCAGAGAGGATGCACTGCTTGGATAAGCTTAACAGTCAACAGACCTACGCATTAGGGGTTTTTTAGAGCCATGAAACCCAAAAGCCTAAAGGGGTGACTTCCAAGCTGAAAAGATATATTCTGAACAAGCCTGCAGTCACAGATGCTTCCCAGGAATCCTTGAAGAGAGTGCAATAGGACCTGGAGACTGTGTATGTCGACCAGACTTGTTTGTCTTGGGAGGCTCTGTATTGGCAATACAGAAAGTTCAGGGAGGTGACATTGTAAGGATCAGAGTAGGATTTGTTTTATGACCGCGTGGCAGATCAGTTTCAGTAGTTTCAATTTTTGTTGCAGAGGTTCTTAGAGAATGAGCTGTCTGAAGGTCCTAGGATTTGGTCAGATGTTACATGAAGAAAGCAGGGACAAAAGAAAATACAATAACAACAGCTCAGCTGGTTAGTATCATGGAGGAGTCCATAATGATATCCTGGGATATTGTTAGGTCTGAAAAGCACAAAATTTTGGTGCACCACCAAATGCTGATTTTTTTGTGAATAATTCAAGAGGTAGAGGATCCCAACAACTCTACTCTCCTGCATTCCATGAGAAGAAGTGTGCATTGTAAGGAGTTGAAGGTGCGAGAGATTGAAAGGAGAGATAGATGCTTCAAGAGGCTCGATCATGTTGCCAGAGGGAAAGGAATAGAGATATTGATGGCCCTTGTGGACATCAAATTAGTATCTCGGGGATTGAGGATGTCCACGATAATTACAGATCATCTGCAATGGTGCCAGAAGAGACTCGGTAAGCTTAGTATTCGCAAGGTTGAGGTCCATAGACCACACAGTGCTATATTATTTCCGTATTGATCATACATTTTAGGTTGCTACTTCGATGCATTTCTTGCGGAATTTTAGACGAAATACAGGACTCAAAAATGTTGACACTAAATATTTATCGGATGGGAAGTCGGGATTTAGGGGTTTCACAGCATTATGAAAACGACAACTATGTTTTTTGTTTTCTAATTTATTGCTTTGGGAGAATGATGCTCCCTGGAAGAAGCCATTAGAGCTCAGATCCCTCCAATGATTTTATCACCTGAGGTCTTTCCTAAAGAAAGAAAAAGAAATCCCTTGCAATAATGTTGAGCATCTACAAAGGAGAGACATAAAACTAAATTTACTTACAAAACAGGAGAGGTCGGTCCCATCTGGAAAATTAAATTCTTGATGGCAATAGAACTGGTTTCAAAGCTTTAAAATATGGATGCAAAATATCCCTGTGTGACGCTTCCTACAGTGCAACTGTGTGAAAGCTTGAATGTTTAGAAAACCCAATATCCAACGAAAATTGGTTGCATTTCCCATATGTAAGTGTACCAAGCACAATTTTATTGTTATCAACAGGAACATTGAGGAGAACTCTCTCACTTTCTTTTGCATTTTGAACCTCACCCAAGGCTGCCTGCGATAAGTGGAGATATTTACCATCTCGAGGGTCACAACTGTGAACCTCCCCAGGTTTTACCTCCACACCCAAAAACTCCATTTTTTCTATACAATTCGTTGGGTCAGGTGATATTGCAGTGCAAGCTTGATGAAGCAAACCACAAAATGTAAAACACAAAACCCTATGTTTGATACTGAGACTTATTTGAAAATTTCACGATGAAAAACCACTCCCACGTAATCTCACCCCTAGCCCAACCATGCTTAGCTTTTAAATCGTCGTCTGAACCCGAACCAACCCCATTCGCCCCAAAGAATTTTCCATAATGGCACGCGGAGAACAGGGAATAATTTAATATCGTTGGATTTCCTCAAGATCTTGAGTGGTAGAATGAAATTTTATTAGGTTGAAAAAAGATTCAATCATGGTATCATGGAATTTGAAAAAGGGTTCATTTTATTATTATATTTATTTTGTTTATTTTTGTGAGCGTTTTATTAATTACAAATGATTTATTTATTTTTTAAATAATATTTTATTGACTTTTATTTAGTAAAATATATTTAAAAAATTTTGTATGGTATATATATGATTTATTTATTTTTTAAATAATATTTTATTGATTTTTATTTAGTGAAATATATTTAAAATTTTTTGAATCATTTTTTTAATGTATATATAAATTTATAAGTATTAAAAAAAATCAACAATTAAATTATGAAATTTCTACCTAGATTGAGGTTTTCACTTGCCAACTCACTTTAGTAAGAAATTTAATGTTGACATGACCACCATAAAAAACTGGTAGTTATGTGACATCACTTCACCTGCTTATCAACATGTGAATAATTTAAATGTTCAAAAGAGTAATCGAGCCCTCTACATCTACACCCTCTCAATGCTAATTCTAATGACCAGCCTCACATGTAAGTTAATGCTCACAACCATGTTAACTCTTCCACTCGATCACCATATCCTGTATTCCTCCTTGTGACCCTCTAAAGCTCATAGAAGTTGGCTTTACCATGCTATCATTATTGTTGTTATCTAAGGCCACATCCCCAACATTTTTGTTCTCCAACGCATTGTCATGGTGAGGGAACGAGGCCATGTTCAACACGGTGGCAAGGGTAGAGGTCACCCTCTCACCTCTCCATAGTGCAATGACCACATGGTTCTCTTTGACCATGACATCCCTAAGCATATCAGGCATAATGTAGTTATCCTAGAAGTAGTTGAGAGACAAATAATTGGTGACGTGCTCTGGGTTGTACATAATTTACTGGCTAGGCATCTCTATGACCTATAGTTGGCTTGCACTCGTGTTGAAAATCATGCGGTTGAATCTAACGCCTGCACCAGTCGCATTAGAACAACACTTCATTGTCTCTAGAAAAACATTAGTATCAATTTTCCTCCCAACATGACATCCTCCACTTCCTCCAACACTTCGGACAGGTCTACAGAGCAGCAACTAGAATACTTTCTCTCACATCAAATCTGCTCTCACACTATGATTTGAAATCGAATTAAATTCCATGATTACCCAAAAATTATGTTGTTATCCTTCCATTGCAAAAGAAATCACTAGGCCTATTCCCTATGAAATCTCTCTTGTATGGTAGAAAATTAGCTAATAATTGTGGATATTTTACTGTTATTTCCACGATCTACTATTGAATCTTCAAAAACAATCAAAGTTAGTATCAATCGTCTAATAGGTCTCAACATATTCATTCTGTTGTCAAAACTCTCCTACTTGATATCAAATGTGGTCTTTTCAGGATTCTTTTCCTCTACTTGCGCTACACCAAAGGCCAGACTCGCCTCAGGGATCATTGCAGCAACCTCCACCGGCAACATCTCTATGTGACGCAGCTTCAACTTATCCATCAAACAAGGGCCGATATGATTTCACTCTTTTGGGAAGAGGCTGGAAATGGATTCAACAAGCTTGAAGATTTTATCAAAGAGAGGAAGCATCAACCCATATGGATCACGGTGTGATGGAAATTTCAGTTTTTGGGATTTGGTTTCCATAGAAAAATAGTTTGGAGCATCAGATTGGGATCCAAATGGAATGTATAAAAGTGATCTCTGTTATTTATCTGCGACGTCATGTTTAGAAGCGAGAATGGGATATTTTTTACAGTATAAAGCAATCCCTAATCTGTACCAAAATGGTAGTTTCATGATTTTAAAGATAACTACAAGCTTGGAATGGACTCACCAGTTTTTGAATATATCTAGAGCAGGACAACTACTTCAGGGAGACAGATATTTCCAACCGCAACGAGAATATATGCCTCTAATATTTTGTACCTACAACCGCTAGACTTCATAAAACCTTCAACCTTAAGAGGTGTTATTTGACTTAAACATCTACTCTTTCTCCTTTAATATGATAAATGGCCTCTTATACTCTTCAAACTCCAATGCCATCCCTACAAATAGAAACAAAATGTAGCACAGAGATTAAAGCCTAAGCATACAAGCTTGGCTGCAAAAAAAAAAACAATGGATTTTGAACCAGAGACCTAAGGTGTTTGTACACCTATATATTGCAAGACGAAATATGGAGTGGAATTGCATTGAATTTAAAGTGAAACATAACTTGGTGCAACCAATGGACTGAATTTTCGATGGTGGCATTTAATATTGGATCTGCTAGTGGTAAAACCATAATTCACAACTCTTTGAGATGTCATTTTCGTGCCCTATGAAAAGTTTGTGGTTGGGACATAATTCATATGTCATTTTCATGCCCTATGAAAATTTGTGGTTAGAATGGGTATTGTAAAGAAAAATTAAAGCTTATAATTTTAAAAAGTGTTAAAATTTTCCAATGTTAAAAAAAATAGATACAATATTTTATTTTCACTTACATATGATTTTAGTTGTATTTGAGAAACTAACATGTTTTTACATGTTTTTCGTTGAGATATTAGGCGGTATTTATTATAATAATAAAAATAAAAATAATATAATTTTAAGGTTACGTTTTTATGTAATTATTTTGCTATTAAATCTTATGTAGGAAACATGTTAGATGTTGGACGGAAACAAGTGCTTAATTTAGCTTGGTTGTCTTGAAAACATTTAGTTGTTCTTGCATATTAGATGGGTGAAAATAAAATAGAGTATATAGTAAATGGATTTAATAGTTCAAAACAAGTGTTAGTTTCTTAAAATTCATATGTAAAATTTGGAAGTAGGATACATATCCTTCTTTAGGTTAAATATATTCAGATTGTTGCATGAATGGGGTTGTAAGACCTTATGTTTTCATCTTGAGAAAATGGAGTTCTCTCCTATTCACTTGCATAGTTTAGGTTGTTATAAGAAAAGTAGGTTCTTTTCCTTAAGATGGGAACATTTCGTTTTAAGAAGTGCGATATTGTGGTTTCAATGAGGCATTAAAAGAGGGAATGAACATGCACATTCAAGATGTCATTGTTATGTTTTTCTTCAGGCATGAATGCACGTCTAAGAAGACTCTAATAAAGGTTGAATATTTTGTATAGTTAGAGATGTTGGAGGGTTGTAGTCTCAATTAGAGGTTTAGACAGGTAATTTAAGCACCATTAGAAGTTATGTGAAGCAAACTTAAGACATTTGATAAGCTGCATGAAGGAAACTTGGTAGTGGTACTAATTAGTGAACATTCCTTGATCAAAGTTCATACCCTATCCTTGGCACTACCACTTTGCAAGACGAAGAAGAAATGTGAAACAGCTGTGTAACCCACTAAATAAGTTGGCAAGGTTGTTACAACATATATAGGTGGTCATGTAGTATTGGAAAAGGAGGTTTTGGCCCACTCCCATTTTTGTATTCTATCAACCTTTGAATTTAATTCCCTGTGAATGTGATCAAATTATATAACCCTAAATATTCTAATTAGCTCATTCTAATCATCCTCTGATCCAATGAAGAAGTGTATAAGGAAGTATAACCTTTCATCCAATCTATAACTACCTTTGAATCCTCTATCACTTGTAAGTTTATATTGTTGAAGTGACACAATTAAAATGACTAATTCATATTATTGTAGTCCTTGTTAGGTAGTCGTATTTTTGTTCCTAGACTAAGTTAGTCATTCACGTTAGTCATTTTTAGTAGTATCATTTATTAGCTAGTCGTATATTTTAACTCATGACTAAATTAGTCATTTATGATAGTCGTTTTTAGTTGGTTTTCTTAATATTTCTAATTTTTGGCAGTATTTCACTTGGAAAAGTTGAGGTGACTAACTATTTTAGTCATCTAGTCACTAATTCCACCATTTTCTACTAGTGCACACTTTTAAACATTAAATATGTATGGCACCCTTAAGTTGTAAGAATCATGTGGTAGCTCAGATGGTGGAGACCTTTGTGCGTGCGCCGAAGGTTGCGGGGTCGAACCCCCCAAACCTAAACAAAATTTTAATCAACCGTACAGGGGACACGTGGCAGCCTCAAGGCTAGCCACATGTCACCCATCCATTGGCCCACAATAAGATGTAAAATCCACATTGAAAAATCAGAATGCGCCACTTAGATAAATGTCAGAGACTTGGAAAATGGAATATTCTCAGGATTGTTCCCCTTTTTACTGATTGTACCTCTGCATGCTGACTGGGCATCCCAGTCAAACCTGTCAAAATTTTAGATGTTTGGGAAATCAATCATAATGCGATATCTCACTCATATGACATCGATTTTTCGAACTGTTAGTGGTGCCAGAATCAGAACGACGAGATCTACCCGATCGCTCAAGTTCAATACAATTTTGAGTATTTTCAATTTTGAGAAAAATTCATGAACTTCTGATCACACCTCCCCATTGGGAATTTTTTGGACCCCAAAAGACTTTGATTACATGCTCAGTAGATGAGGGTACAGGTCCCTCACCTTTCCAACTTCCATCCACTTTTCCTTGCTTGGCTTACTGCCTTTGAGCCCAACTCGAAGGTAGTCAACACTTCCCCTCTTAGATTCTCTCGTCCTTCTGTCAAGAATTATATCTTCCTTGAGCTCATCCAGAAATTATGGCATGAAATCTTCAATAGAAGGCAGTTGAACATCACTTCCTTGATCATCGATCAAAGGTGGCTCATACAAATGTAAGTTTTCAACATTAACAACTGAATACATTTGCATATATGAAGGCAAGTCAAGTTGAAATGCATTGTTACCAACTTTCTTTATGATCTTGAATGGACCATAGCGAATGGGTTTGAGTTTTTTACCTTCTCCTTGCATCCTTTCTTTGCTTATGTGCAACCATACCTCATCTCCTTCTTGAAACTTGTGATCAAATATATGTTTGTCATAGCTCTCCTTGTATTTGCTTTGATTCTTCTCAAGTTGTTCTTCAACTTGTTGATGTATAATCTGAATTTGCTCAATGAAATTTTGAGCCTTTTCAATATCACTATGCCCATCAATTGCAACATACTTCTCAAAGATGAAGTCTAATGGAGATTTTGGCAAATACCCAAAGCATGCTTCAAAAGGTGATGTATTTGTAGAAGAGTGCGTTGTCTGATTGTAAGCATGCTGAATGTAATGCAGTTGCTCATCCCACAACTTGGGATGTTTGCTACAATATCCTCTCAATAGATGCACAACGGTTTTGTTCACCACCTCGATTTGGCCATCATTTTGTGGATGAAAAACAATACTCTTTTTCACCTTTGTGTCCATCATCTTCCAAAGATTGGACCAAAAATTCCCAATGAACCTGGAATCCCTGTCACTAACAACAGAAGTTGGAAATCCATAATGAACCCATACATGTTGAAAATAAAGTTCAGCAGTTTGTTTAGTATTGATAATTTTCTTACATGGCATAAGTATACACATTTTACTAAATCTATCCACAACTACATAAAGATAATCATGTTGTTTTCTTGACATAGGTAGACCTCCAACAAAGTCCATGGAGACACTCTCCCATGGCCTTGATGGTACCGATAGTGGCATGTACAACCCAAGCTTCCTATTGTTAGGCTTGCTTGTTGCACACATAGAACAACCTCTTATAAAACATGACACACTATCTATCATGCGAGGCCAATAGCAATAACTTTGTAGATGCGCCACTGTTTTGCTTACCCCAAAGTGTCCAACAATAATAGATGAATGAGCCTCTCTCCTTGTGGTATACACATCTTGCCCAAATGAAACAGAAAATTGTTATGCATGTGATAATCATTTTCCTCAACTTGATTCCCTTCACTCAAACTAGTATACACATCTTGAAAATCAACATCATGTGCATATTGTTATATGTAACTCTCGTGTACAATAGAATAATTTTTAAGTAAAGTAGAAGCACTTATAATATGCCTTGAAAGCATATAAGAAACTTTATTGAAAATACCTTTCTTGTACCTTATAACCAAGTGAAACTGTTGAAGGAAACCCATCCACCTGAAATGTCGTGATTGCTGCAATTTTGTTTGCGACTGTAAGTAATGTAATGGTTGGTGATTGGTATGTATAATCGTTTCTTAACCCATCAAGTAGTTTTTCCACTTCTTGACGCTTTGTACCAACGCATACAACTCTTTTTCATATGTAGGAAAATTAGTTACAGCACCATTGAATGTTTCAGAATGAAAAGTGATAGGCTTAGCATGCTGCAAAAGAACTGGGCCCGTGGCATAATCACTAGCATCAATTTGTATCTCGAATGGCTGTCTCAAATTTGGTAATGCAAGGACTGGAGCTGAATTGATCTTGTCTTTTAAAGCTTCGAAATATTTTTTTTGTTTTCCTCCCCATTGGAAGCCTTTCTTCACACTTATCACTGCATGCATAGGAGCTGCTATGGCAAAAAAGTTAGCAATAAAATTTCTCCAATACTAAGCTACACCTAAGTAACTTCTTACCTCTGTTGTTTTTTTGGGAGTGGGCCAATTCACAATGGCCTCCACTTTAGAAGGATCAATTCTCAACTCGCCTCCTCCTACAATGCGTCCTAAATAAACCAAAAAACTCTTTTCGAACTCACACTTTGACATCTGAAGAAACAATTTCTATTTCTTCAAAACATCAAGCACACTATTCACATGCAAGACATGTTATTCTCTTATTTTGCTGAAAATCAGTATATCATCTAAATACACAATCACAAAGTCATCAAGAAACGGACGGAAAATATTATCCATAACATGCATGAAATTTTTCGGTGCATTACATAAACCAAATGGCATAACCACCCACTCAAAGTGTCCTTGTTTGGTTTTGAATGCAGTCTTCCATATATCACTTTCTGCAATTCTTACTTGATGATATCCACTTCGTAAATCTAACTTAGTGAAAAAAATTTATTCTTTCAGTTGATCAAGCAAATCATCTATCCTTGGGAGTGGGTATCAATTCTTTACCATAATCTTGTTCAAAGCTCTGAAGTCTACACACATGCGCCAAGTCCAATCTTTCTTCGGAATCAAGACTAAGAGTGAACTGCATGGAGAAGTGCTTGGCATTATGAGTTCCTTGTCCAATATGTCCTTGATTTGCCTCTTTATTTCAACATTCTCCATTATCGACATGCGATGCGTGCCGATGTTTGGAAGAAGACAATCTTGTTGCAATTGAATCTCCCTTTTTGGAGGCAATCATATTGTCTCCTGAAACATCTCGTGATGTGAATCAACTACATCATATAAATCTGATTTCAACTTAGGATCACAATCCTTAAATGATTCATGATTAACATCAACTTTAGGCTTAATCATTAGAACAAAATTTTTACTTGAATTTACCAGCCTCTTTACATGTCCAGCATTTACCATAGCAATATTTGTCTTCTTGTAATGTGCTCTGACAATTTACTCCTTGCCATCTTTGAATAGATGGTATTTGTTCTCATGGCAATGGAAGATCGCTTTCCTGTCATACAAGTAAGGACTTCCCAACACAATACCTGTTATGTCAAGCGAAACCACATATAATTCATATGTGTCAACAAAATGTGCAGTTATTGCAAACCGCAATATACACTTCTTTGAAACCTGTAAATTTGCATCCTTACAAATCCAACCAAGTGGATATCATTTTGGATGTGGAATGGTCTCAAGATTAAGTTTCTTGACCAAGTATTTAGAGATTAATTTATCTTGTGACCCATTGTCAAACAATGTGTCAATCTTGGTATGTTTGGATATGACCCTCACGTGAAACAATTCAATTCTCTCTTCTTCATTTGGAGCTTGTATGTAATAGTTTGATGTACTAGTACCGGGTTTAGTTTCAATTTCTTTCCCCTTCATGTTCTTCAATCCCATGGTTGTAATTTTAGATTCATCACCTGAATCCTCTCCTAAATCATGTTGAGTTGTAGCTACAGTTTTCTGCTTCCCTTTGTTGTTGTTATACTTGGGTCTCTTTTCAGGATGTAATTTCCAACATTGATTTTCATTATGGCCTTCTCTTGAACAATGTTTACAAACCACTTTTTCTCCCTCTTTCTTGACAGATGCATTCTTTTGGCCTTTACCTTTTGAGATATTTTCTTTGTTTTTCCCTCTTTTTCATTATGGCCTTCTCTTGAACAATGTTTAAAAACCACTTTTTCTCCCTCTTTCTTGACAGATGCATTCTTTTTGCCTTTACATTTTGAGATATTTTCTTTGTTTTTCCCCTTAAAAGGTTTGTTTCTACCCTCATCAAAAATGTTTTTCCCTCTAGCTTCTAGATGCGTGTCCAAAACACATACCTCATCTAAACTTGTAGGGTTAAACATGAGAATAGTATGTTTTAGGTAGCTATGTAAGCCTTCTATGTACTTGAGCAAAGTATCTTGGCTCTGCAAATCTACCCCTAATAAGAGAGCTCTTCTCCTAAATTCTTGGGTAAGAGAGCTCTTCTCCTAAATTCTTGGGTAAGAGAGCTCTTCTCCTAAATTCTTGGGTGTAAATTTGTACATTCTTTCCTTTCAATTGTCTAAATTTTTTCCAGATCATTATGGCTTTCTGCATATGAGCTAATGGATAAAATTGTTGTTTTATTGCAGAAATGAAATTAGTCCATCATAGAATAATCTTACCATGCTTCTTGATCTCCTCCTTTGTCTTGGCTTCCCACCAAACAAGTGTTGCACCTTCCATTCTCAATGAAGCTAATTGGATTTTAGTATCATCATCTTGAAGGTTCTGTATTCTCAAATAGACCTCCAATTTCCTAATCCAATTATCAAGATTTTCTGCATTGACTTCACCATTAAACATTGGCAACTCAAACTTAACAAAATTTTTTAGAAAAGGACTTTTACCAGTGTTCTTTGACTTATGTGGCTGATGTATTGAAGATGAAGTAGAGGATGATGACGATGAGGGTGAGGATGGTGACTTTCCACTGTCTCCATTTCCTCCATTGCCCTTCTTGGATTTATCTTCATCATTTTGACCTCCTGATGATCCCTGTCCTTCCTTGTGAAGTTTGGATCCTTCTCCTTCTAGTTTCTCATTCCTTTCTTGATAAGGGATTCTCACCAACTCAGTCATGTCAAGGAATGCTTTCTTGAACACTCTTTATTCCTCTTTGGGATCCATTTCTTCATGGATTTCTCCTTCCTCTGGAGGCATGCTAATGTTGCTTCTGCTTCTTTAGGAGGTGAACTAGGTGGTGGAGAATGTGGCAATATTTCCCTCCTTTGTTGTGGCTCACCTTGAGACCCTCTTGCTTCCACCAATTTTCCTTCTCCTCTCTTGAGCTTGAGCCTAGTAAGCATGTGAAAACTTGCAAATAGTTAAACAAATATTTGCACACAAGAACACAAGAGAATAAAATCTAGCTCTGATACCAACCTGATCTAAAAGGGCTGTACTATTTTGTTGTGCTAAGTGTCTTTTCAGTTACAAAACATGTATATATTTGTCTCCATTTGTTTGCTTTTTGATTGAGGAATTTAACCATGAAAACTAGATGAATTTGTGAATTATAAGCATGAAATTAAGCCTAAATAACACTAAACAATAATGTATAATAAATAAATAAAACCACACATAAGATTTATACAACATGCATGATGAAGCAGTTCACCCCTCCTGGGCTACATTTGTTGGTCCAGCTCCCAATGGCATGTCCATATTTCATTATGCTCAAAATTTTGCAAATACATGTGTTTATAAGCCTCCAATGGCTATTTTTTTGCACCAATGGATCCAAAATGCTCAAATTAGTCTATTTAGACTCTTGTTTCACCCAAATTGGTCGAAAATTGACCCTCTTATCCTTTTTCCCAATATCTCCTACAAAACCTCCACTAAAACTGGAGGACTGCAGTTAACTACAGTTAAAAATAGTAAAACCTTCGACTTTGGAGGGCACGCTAAATTTCCTACCAAGCGAAACCGTATCATTTAACATCAAGGTTAGGGGAGGGGGTGGCCACATGCCAACCCTCATAATCCTTGCGGTCAAATTTATTTTGGAGCGAAACCCACTCCATAACTATAGTTATATGGTGGAACCAGAGTTTGTGTCGGCATTAACGCCTGACCGTGTGGAGAGGTTACTGTTAAACACCATGTTGAAGCACACACATGGTGTATGAGGAAGATGAGCACACACACAAGAGACTAAACACAATGAAAGATAAGCGTGAGGCTTTCTTATTTTCCATTATACAAAGATGTACATTTATAGTACAATGGTGTGACTCTTGGTTTCACATTCCAAGGTCACTTGGACTCCATTGTGACTTTTCATATTCCACACCTACCCATGTAGGATTAGGTGTTCCAACATCCTCTTAATCCTAAGGGTATGTGAGTCCAAGAAAGAGTTGGTAATACAAATCGTTAGCATACATGGCGCACTCGGGTCAATCAAACTCTCCGAAATGTTGGAGAAAAGAGGTGGTTTTAGGGATGACTACAAACACCGGAACGCAATACTTGTTGCGCCCTAACTCTTTCCAACCGGCAAGAAGCCGAAAAGCTCGTTAGAGGAATTGTCCTCATAAAAAGGGAGACCTTCGACCTAAAAGAAGGAGGTCTACCACCGTGGTGGTTTAGGTTATCCACCAACCAAAGATGATGGTTTTAGGTTATCCACCAACCGAAAATGATGGTTTTAGGTTATCCACCAACCGAAGGCATGCTCATGGGAATCCGTGTCTCTGGCTACATCTCTGAATCCGGAATGACGAATTGTGGCTCGTGCTCGCTGAATCATTGCCAACTCAACATGGAACGAGAGGATCGTGGCTGTGCTCGGCTGACCGATGTCGGTTGGTACATGACCACCATTTTCCCCCCTGTCAGGGACAAGGTGAGATGATGGCGAAAACTCAACCGCAAGTTTGCTCAATATCCGTGAACAAGTTCTAACATGTGTCGTAAACATCTTCTTAGCTGCTCATGCCCATTGCCAAGAAGCGATCCATCCAAGATGAATCTTTGTTCTTGCAGGAGGCTTGTTTCTGAAGCATCTGTCTGAAGAATGGGTGTGCCGACCACAGTGCTTGCATGGATGAAGATCAAAACAGTGATCTTTCATATGGCCAAATCGATCACAGTGTTGGCATTTCTCAATCTGTTGTGGAAGTGGAACAGGATCTGGAACAGCTGCAGGTGAACTGTCATATAGGAATCCGGCACTTTGAAATCTGATGGGCTTTGTGTAGTCTGGAATATGAAAGGACACATCCTTGTCATATCTAAGACCAGTTCTGTGCTTGTTGTGGACAAGCTCTTCCCAAGGTCTGATGATGGGCTTGAGAAGTGCAGGTTGAATTGTTGCATCTGCATGTACATCTGCTCTAGTGCAAGGAACTGAATTTGAATCATCTGCAACTTTGTCTTCTTTCTTCTGATGAGAGTCCTTCACAATGTTCTGAACAGAAATAGGTTCAGAATGGTGACTCTTTTGCTGAAGTTCTTCTTGTTGGAGTTGAGATTCCAACTGCAAAAACTCAATCTTTTCATGTGCATCTTGCAAACAACTGTGAATTTTACAAAGAGCATCCTTACTCAATTTTATCATGTCATCAACATTTGAATGAATGAGGTTATTTAACAACACTAATGCCTCATTGATTTTGGCCATTTCAACAACTTAGGCTCAAAAATGAAAGGGTGTCGGCTACAATCGAAAATGCACCCGTTTACAATATGATGCAACAAGAAATACAAATGACTCCAAAGAATTCTCAAAGCACAAAATCTGCTCCTCAAATGATGGAGGGCAATCAACAATGACTTATATCAACAATTTCCAACAACTCAAATACGGATTGCAACTATGAAGAAGCAATACAATGTCAACTCAATACAATATTTCTGCAAAATATGTGTAGCTGAAAACACTATGCAAGGAGTCTTTAAGGCAGCTGAATTTTCCTTCAAAGAGCTGTTTTGAATGATAGCAGACTTGTCTTCAAATGTAAATTTCTTCAGAAAAATCACCCTTATGCCAAAAATCACACAATGTCAAATTTCACTTTCTTCTTCTATATGTATATTTCATGTCATTTCTTCAATTCTGCTCACATATCATTTCTCTTTTTCTGCTTTTCAAATCTTCTCTCTCCTCTCTCTCTGCTTTTTTTTTTTTTTTTTTTAATTAATTAAAAATTAATTAAAAAAAAGAGAATAATTAAAAATGTGGGGGAATGGGATTAATTAAAAAAGATTTTAAAGATTTAAAAAGAGAAGTGGGAATATTAATTAAAAGGGATTTTAAATAATTAAAAAGGGAAGTGGAAATATAATGGTGAAGGGATTAATTAATAGAGGAGGGGAATTTAATTTAATTAAAAAATGGGATGGAAATTAAATGGGAGGGGAATCGAATTAAATGGAGGAGGGATTTTAATTAGGGAAGGGAAGTTTATTGAAATGGGAAAATAAAAATCGAATGGTGTGAAGGGCAATCGAATGGTGTGAAGGGATTGATTAAAAATGAGAGGGAATTTAAAAAGGGAGTTAATTAAAAAAGATGTAAGGGAGATTAATTAAAAAAGATGTGAGCATATGGGAGAGATGTGAGAGCGTATGGGAGAGGAGAGTGTATAAGGTGCCGTGGGGAATGAGTGAGGGAGGGCGTAATGAGGGTTGGAGCGGGTGAGAGATATGTGATGGGGAGCGTTAAATACAGGGGAGGGGCCGTGAAGGGGGAGGGTAGGATAGCAGAGTGCAGCGAGGCGTAGGAAAGAGAGGGGAGTAGTGCGTTCAGCAGCCAAGTGAGGGGGCGTAGGCCACGATAGAATAGGGGCTGCAGGTATTACAGTGAAGCGCGTAAGAGGTGAGAGGGGTTGAATATATGTAGAGGGAGGGGGTGAGTGATGGGTAAGGGGGAGCGTTTGCAGGTATGGTGAGGGCGGATGCGTATGGCAGGGAGTGATGGGTTTGAGCGGTGAGTATGGGTTTTGGAATGTGAGGCCGAGAGCTTGAGGGGCCGATTTAAGTTAAGTTGTGACTGTTGAAAGGTGTGTAGTGTGGATAGGTGTAAGGGCCGTGGGTTGAGCAGTCGATAGGGAAAGGTTGAGAGGGGGCGGCCTTGTGAGCGGAGTTGAGAGTTTTTTTTTTTTTAATCATAAAACAGCAGAGGAGTAGGAGGTCTCTTTAAAATAGCAGAAGAATTTTCTCCTTTCAAATATACAGCAGAATTTTTCTAGATTATTTCAGCAGTAAAACCCAGAAATTAGAGAACTCAGAAATCTCAGAAATTTCCAGCAGCTCAAAAATGCAGAGATGAAGAATTTTCCAGTAGAAAAAACTCAGATTTCTTTTGCAATAAAAACCAGAAACTTCTTCTTCTTCAGAAACTCAAATTAAACACTTTTCAGCAGCGCTTTCAAAATTATGCAGAATTTAATGGGCAGAAATTGCAGGAAAACATTAGAATGAAAACCTTCAGATGGGCAGTGCTGCCTTTCCTTCAAAGCCAATCACTGAATGCTGGAATTTTGAATGCTGCTCTTTCTTCTGAATGCTGCTCCTTCTTCAAAACACTTCTGAATGCTGCAAAATCACTGAGTGCTGCAAAAATGTCAAGAATTTTTGCAAATATACACAGGCCATAAACACAAATGGCTCACTCAAAGTGGAGCAGGGCCATCAATCGCCCGCTCTGATACCATGTTAAACACCATGTTGAAGCACACACATGGTGTATGAGGAAGATGAGCACACACACAAGAGACTAAACACACAATGAAAGATAAGCGTGAGGCTTTTTTTTATTTTCCATTATACAAAGATGTACATTTATAGTACAATGGTGTGACTCTTGGTTTCACATTCCAAGGTCACTTGGACTCCATTGTGACTTTTCATATTCCACACCTACCCATGTAGGATTAGGTGTTCCAACAGTTACAACAACTACGACATGTGATCGCATTCTCCGACGGATATCACAATAACCTTTAAGTTTAATGTTGTGGTTTGTATCCTCCATAACACACATTAGATGCCAGGTTTTCAAACTGTAACATGTGAACACTTCAATCGGGGTTGCCAGTGGTCCCCCCCGCCCATATACCACACTTTTAAATGTTAAATATGTATGGCACCCTTAAGGGGCAATAATCACACATTAGATGTCGGGTTTTCGAACTGTAACATGTGAACACTTCAATCAGGGCCAATGGTGGGTTGGGACCATCATTCGTCCACCCCCCTCCCCCCATATACCACACTTTTAAACGTTAAATATGTGTGGCGCCCTTAATTGGTAAGAATCACGTTGTAGCCTGGATGGTGGAGACCTTTGTGTGCACATCGTGGGTCACGAGGTCAAAACCCCCAAACCTCAACAAATTTTAATCAACCTTATAGGGGACACGTGGCAGCCTTAGGGCTGGCCACGTGTCACCCATCCATTAGCCCACAATAAAACGTACAATCCACATCGACAAATCAGAATGCACCATTTGGCTAAATGTCATTGGCTTGGAAAAAGGAATATTCTCGAGAATATTCTCCATTTTGCTGACTATATCTCTGCATGTTGACTAGGCATCCCAGTCAAACCTGTCGCAATTTTAGATGTTTGGGAAATCAATCAGAACGCGATATCTCCCTCATACGACATCAATTTTTCGAACCATTCACAGTGCCGGAATAAAAACGACGAGATCTACTCGGTCGCTCAGGTTTGATATAGTTTCGAGCTTTTTCAATTTTGAGCAAAATTTATGAACTCCTGATCAGATACCCAATAGTGTCCATTGATTTCCATGAGCATGCTATGACCAATATGATGGTTTTAAGGCAGGGATATGCCTTGGTTTTTGGACCTTCCAATGCGAGGAAACCTTTCCAAGGGAGGGGTCGCCCGAGGGACTGTGTAGTAGAGAAGGGGATGCCCATAGAACTTGGAAGGTGTGTGAATGCATGGAAGGGGGTGACCGGATTGCATGAGGGACTGTGTAGCAGAGAAGGTAAGGTCGAGGAATACATTGATTTTGGTCATTAACATTTCCATATGGAATTAGAAGCACATTGGGAGTGTGCCCTGAAACAATGAGTCAGTATATGCTCACTGAGAGGAAAAGTGGCGCGAGATCATACGTTGGACATTGGATGTAGGTTTGACTTTGCCAGTGGATTATGGACTTCTTAGGAAGGAGGTGAATCCTGGTGCTACTTTATAAGGTGAAGGTATGAGCCTCTAGATTCCCTTGTTGACTGATGTGAGCATCATATCTTTTTATTTGTTGGTTGAGCAAATGTGCATATGTATATATGTGTATATTATTGTAAATATTGTATCGAGTTTTGTTATAAATCTCCATAGACAGTATGATTATTTGCTTGTTGAAGCCTATGGGTATGTATATTTTCTTGTTATTGTAAATACCATAATCAATTGTGTTATAAAGCTCCAGTAAACAGTATGATTGTCATGTTTTCAACAGTGGTCATTGTAAATACTACAAAATGTTGTGGCATAAAACTTCATGGGAAGTATGTTTTGTTTTTAGTTTTTTGTTGGACATAAGTGTCATATAACACCAAGGACGGTGTTCCCCCAAGGGAGAGGGATCTATAACAACCTCTGGTTGATTTTCATGTAAAAAAATATAAGACCAAGGTTCCAAACCGAATGAATGTAAAAACATTCTAGTGGGTGTCACTTCAGTTTATTAATGGTTATGGAAATTGGAAAAGACATTGGAAAAGGAAAAGAGGCATTAATTGGTATTTATTTATGAAAATAAAGGAAAATATGAGAAAAGAGAGATGAAAGGTCACATAATTTCATGAGAGGGATATTTAAGGAAAAATGAAGGAAAATGATGAAATTAGAGGCCTCAATTATAAAAAGGATTATGAGGATCATTTCATGGATTTTTCAGTGTTAGCTTTGATCAGTTTAATTTTGGATCTCTCTCTATTCTCTCATGCTCTTGCACACTTAGAGAAATATTGGAGCATTGTTGGAACATGCTTGTAACACTCTAGTTTCATTGGATTTGAAAATAAGGCAAAGGAAAGAAGGAGAGCATAAGGGAATAGGTGGATCAACAACTACAGGGGGATTGCGTTGCAGGTAATGAGTTGCATGTATGGTTTCCTTTATAGCTTTTGCATGCATGGCACATGCATGTGGTTTCTTGGTTACGAGCTACCATTGGCATGGAGGATTGTCTAGATTGGAAATGGTTGCATAGCCTTTCCATTTCCTGGATATTCATGACGTTGTGGGTTTCCCACTTGATTGTTTTTAATTGGTGCTCAAGTTACTTATGGCTCTGAGTTGAGTTACTAGTTCTTGTAGCCTTGGTTGGATAAACTCTTTGGAAGCCCTGGAACAACTTGGGTTGACTAACTAGTCCTGGAAGCCTTGGTCTGACAAACGCTCTAGAGCCTTTGGGTTGAGTTACTAGTCCAGGAGCCTTGGTTGGAAAAACGCTCTAGAGCCATGCAAAATTTATGGGTTGAGTTTCTAGAACTTGAGCTGGGTTGGAACAAACGCTCTAGAGCCCTACACATCTTAGGTAAAGACCGATATATTTACATTAGTGATATTCGACCGTGAGATGGAATTAATTGTTGAGGGTTGAGGTGGTTTGGCCTCTTTAAGCCCTGGTTTGGTTTTGCTTGGTTTATTCCATGAGATCCCACATTCATGCTTGGAATATGGCATAGAGGTGATTGGTTGAAAGAGAGATCTGGTTACTCTTGTATTTGATGAGTAAATGTAATTTTTATGATGTGGTTTTGATGGTTGTTCTATAATTATTATTATTTTGGATATATGATGGTTATAATCCTGGTTTCATGACAAATTCTAGTTATGGCTCTTTTTATGATGTGGCTTTGATGGTTGTTCTATAATTATTATTATTTTGGTTATATGATGGTTATAATCATGGTTTCATGACAAATTCTAGTTATGGCTCTTATCATGTTTTTATTGGTAAATGATTGGATATTGAATGCATGATCTAATAAATGTTATGGAAACTATTATGAGAGTGAATTAGACCTTCTTGACGATTTTTAGATAAGTATCAAACCCCTATGTTTAAATATGCATTCATGACCTGTATATTACATTTTTTCCATATGTTTGATGAAATAACTGTCATGGTTAAGCTTGGTTAGGTTAAGTTCTTAACTAAGTTTTGTGTTAGAGGATTTTTATTTTTATCATTTGTTGTTTTGGAAAGTTTCATCAAGTTTTTCAAAGTGATCAGGAGTCTAGCCCTGAAAAAGTGGCACATATTTCGCGGTTGCAGGCACAAATATGGGAAATTGGGATTGCAATCACTCCCTTGCATGTTTATGCATGCGATTGGAGGCATACATTCGCATGGATGCAGGCTTGTACATGTGACTAGGAGTTCAGATCAGTGAAAAAGCAACCTGACTCAAGATTTGGGCACCTGGAGGGGTGGTTTAACTCTTGGGGGTATTGTATCTCCTAATGAAGGTTATCAAAGTTTCAATTTGTCAATTCCACTTCCTTAACTGTACTTAGGAGTTTGAGTCATATCGTAATATCTCTTTGTCACATATCTACCCCAGTGGACTGGTGAACTTGGATAAGTGTGGAAAGAGGGTGTTACACCTCCTTCGTTTCCCGGTTTGCTAAATTTCCTCCTATATTAATCATTAATATCTCTGACTCCAATCAAAGAAATTATCACTCTGTTCGTGCACTAAGCCAATCTAATTTGTGCTCCGTTTGCTACCATTTCGGTCTTCTCTTACTCTAGTAATGCCAATATTTTTTCTAACATTTCATACATCCCCAATAGATTCTTGATGTTTTTCTTCGATGCCCTCCTCCAATGCCTTCCTCTAATGTTTGAAATCCTTAGGTGCCTCACTGCCCACCATTCTATCAGTGCCTACTTCCACAACAAGGATCTCCACTTCACAAACAACCAATTCAAATTTGTTTCAACTTGGTGTCCTTAATTTATTGCCTCACCTCCCTCATAGGAAGAGGATCCTCCTTCTATAAACATTAAATCTGGCATAGGGGGAGTCATCACTTCTATTTTCAAAATTAATGAATCAGACATTGAACCTTGATGGGTCTAGTTGACATTAATGTGAAGTGATTCTCAGATCTCTCTCTACCACATATATTTTGCTTGGGAGGACCACCGAAATTTTAAACCCAACCACATTCTCTTGTCATCGCTCCAGGAATGAGATCTTTCATGCATGCAATGCAACAGGTGGATAGAAGATTGAGATTTTCTCTATTCTCTTGGTAATGTCACATATTTTTTGTTGGATTAGATTCTCATTAATTCCATTGTCAGTGCATATCATATACTCGAGTTCCCAAGGCTCTTCATTTAATGACATTGAGTTATTGGATCGACACATATCTCCTTTCACCATCCTACAATATTAATACCCCTTGTTCTAGGTGTGATCCTTGATTGTCCAACGTGTTCTCCACTAAGTTGAGATCTCTGAGGATGTGGACGAGTTGAATATTCTCAAATTTATCATGTTGACACCTAATCCTAGGGATGCGATGAAATTGTAAATTAGTGTAAATAGAAAATAAGGAGAGGTGGAAGATGAAGATACACTGGGAGATGAATCCCAAGAGTCTCACCCTCCATGTATATATATTTTTAGCCTCCTTTAATGAAAATGAATTTAGTTTTGTTGGAGTTACCTCCTGGTTTGACATGGTATCAGAGCCATCTCCATTTTTGGCTTCCCTACCCTTGTAACTCCCTCCTCCATTCTACAAAATTGTCTCTACATTTTTTTCTGCACACTGTCATCTCTATCATACTAAAAAATATTGTCATACTACTGAAATTCCTTCTCCCCCACTCAATTGATTCCCTCATTGGAGCATAACGCTCTCTCTGTGCTTTCTCAACTGCTCCATACCCACTACACAGTCAACACAACACCTACGCTCCTCATATAGTTAAGGCAGAAGTGCTCGGCCTCCATTTGACATACACAACCTTGGTTTACAGCGGAAGCATGGTCCCTCACAGAACATACAAAGTCTCCATAACCCGACTCCTATCAGCATATCCATGCACTACTCCATATACACAGTCTCCCTAATCTGACTACTACATATATGTAGTCTCCATAATCTGACTACTACATATATGTAGTCTCCATAATCTGACTACTCCATATACATATTCTCCATAACCTGACTCCTCTCGGCATATCCACACATTGTCAGCCCCATTACATAGTCGAATCCTTGGCTTCTCCTCGACACAATGACCCCAACTCAAGTGTCTTGGTGTATCTCTACTTGCACCCATAGAACTTCCCACCATGACTCTTCGGTTCCCCTACACCCTCGAATTTCTCAGTCTGGACAATGCTCCCTCCTAGGCACTATCATGTACGCAGCTTCATACCATTGCATTCTCAACACTGCGGCCTCCACCTCTCGGCTCCTGTAGTAGGTATCCATACGTAGCCTCCACTTGTAGTCAACCTCCACAATACCACCCATCCATGTAGTTCTATGTGTTGTGTATATAAAGAATATGTGTCCTTCTAATGCAATCAGAAACAAGACTCCTTATGAATTGTGGCATGGCCACATTCTTTCGGTAAAGCATCTCAGGGTCTTTGGTTCCACCTATTACGCCTTGATACCTAAGGATCAAAGAAACAAACTTTGTGCAAGGAGTCGTAAGTGTATCTTCTTGGGGCATTCAAATCCCTCCAAAGCATACCATCTCTATGATGAAGTCAATAAGAAGTTTGTAGTATCTAGAGATGTCATATTTCGTGAAGCTTCCAAGATTGATAATGTTGTTGAGTGACAGCTTGATCACTTGGATATATTTGAGCATGTGAAGTCGTTTCGAGAATTTGATAATTATATTCCACATATTGAAGGGAGGATTCCTAAATTGAATCAATTATGTGGAATATTCTTCTAAAGCACTCTCTCCCCCACATGAATATCCAACCACGAATGGCACTTTGACTGATGTGATTGACATAATTGGGAGACTAAGTTTTGGTTCAACTCCAACTCAGTAAACTGAATAGCCTAGGCCATCTCAAAAAGGTATTCCAAAATGGCTGACAAAGACACTTGAAAATTTTTATCCTAATGAGGTTGGAAAGACAGGAACAAGAAGTTCCACCAGGAAAAATGGAGGTGATGTAGATTATTCTCATTCACCTGTTGATATGGATGTTACTTATAATTGTGAATTGAATTTTTCTACATATTTTGAACCAAATTCCTTCAAAGAAGACACTTTTCATGATGAATGGAATGAAGCGATGCAGAAGGAATATGATGCCTTGATAAAGAATGTCACTTGGAAGCTGGTTAATCCTCCATTGGGAACCAAACCAATTCGCTACAAGTGGGTCTACAAGAACAAGTACAAAGTTGATGGTTCACTTAAAAGGCACAAATCCATGCTTGTGGCAAAGGTTTTGCATAGAAATAAGGGGTCAATTATGAGGAGAATTTTTCCCCCACACCAAAATGGGCTACCATTTAGACACTCTTTGCCTTCACAACCCAGAATGGTTGGAAAGTCCATCAGATGGATGTAAAAACTTCTTTCTTGAATGGAGATCTAAAGGATAATTTTTTTATGTCCCATCCATAAGGATTTGTTTTGAAGGGCCAAGAACGCAAAATATGCAAACTTTAAAAATCCTTGTATGGCCTCAGGCAAGCACCGTGAGCCTGGTATGAGAAGTTAATTGAGCATCCTATGAAACTTAACTTCAAATAATGATCTTGATGATGCAGATTTGTTTGTCAAGAAAGTTGGAAAAACAATTGTATATCTTGTGGTGTATGTAGATGATATTTTGAAGGCGGGGAATATTGTGAGCTATATTTCATCCATAAAGAAGGAATTGAGGAAAGGTTTTGGAATGAATGATTTGGGATATGTTCACTACTATATTGGTATTGAAGTAACTCAACATCCTACGTTTATATTCCTCTCTCAGAAGAAGTACATTGGAGATCTGTTGAACAGGTTTGGAACGGATGAGTGCAATCCTTTGAATACTCTAATGGAACAAAACTTGAAGCTCACATCCATTGAAGGAAAAAAAAAATTGAGGATGCAACAAAGTATAGAAAACTTTTAGGAAGTCTCAACTACCTAACTACTACCACACCAAACATCTCATTTGTTCTTGGAATCCTCTCCAAGTTTATGCAAAAGCCTTGTGAGGGAAATTAGTCTACTGAAAAAATAGTTCTAAAGTACTTGAAAGGGACTCAAGACTTTGGACTCAAATATACACAAGTGGGTGACTTTAGCTTGATTGGATACTCTAATTCAGACTTTGATGGAGACAAAGAAATAGGGGTATCTACTTCAGGTTATACTATGATTCTTGGATCAAAATCTATCTTCTAGAGATCATGCAAAAGATCAGTTCGAGCAGATTCCACAACTGAGGCAGAATATGTGGCAGCAACTGAAGCAACAAAGGAAATTGTGTGGCTTAGGAAAATTTTGGAAGACTTGTAGATAAAACAAGTTCATTCAACTCCACTCATGATTAACAACACTTCTCCAATAAATTTGGCGAAGAACCCAAAGTTCCATGATGGAATGAAGCACATCAATACAAAGTACCATCTAATTCGACATCATGTTGTGACCAAGACAGTCCATATACACCATTGTTCCATAAATGAGCAGGTTGCAGGCATCTTCACTAAATTTATTGGAAGAGAAAAGTTTGAAAGATTCAGAACGATGCTTGGAATCACCAACATCCCTTCAGATAAAGGGGGGGAATTTTGACACCTAATCCTGGGAGTAGGGTGGAATTTTAAATTAGTGTAAATAGAAAATAAGGAGAGGAAGAAGATGAAGAGACACCAAGATATGAATCCCAGGAGTCTCACCCTCCATGTATATATTTGTGAACATCCTTTAATGCAAATCAAATTAGTTTTGTTGGAGTTACCTCCTGGCCTTCCAGATCCACCAACATGCTATTCTCCAAACAATAGGTGGAAAAATTGATCCTGGTCATGAGATTGCCTTCGATACCTGTTGAATAACCATCATCGAGTCCCCTATAATCAACAACTTTTGAATTCTTGAGCCCTCACTAATTCCAAGCCTTCCATAATTCCCAAAACTTTGTCTAGTAGTCTTTTTCCCATTCGAGGCCCAAGGAAAAGGTGTATTCTATATTTTCTTTAGGACTGTGTAATTCCCCTCCCACGTCGAGGTTTCCTTTAGATGCTTCGTCAAAACTGAGGATTGGACTTGGTTGTCTAGTTTTCTAGTTTCGAAATTCATCCTCCCCCAATCTTAATTGGGTGAAACTGATGGAGGAAGGTTTTGGAGTGAAGTTTATAGCATGATCATATAATTTATATAATTTATCTATTCTCCCTCTTTAGTAGTCATTTCAGCTAGGTCCTTTGTCTTTAATACTTTTTCCGCAATTTGTTATGCAAGTAGGAATTTTTCTTTTATAGAAGCTCTAAATGTAGACAACACTTTGTCTTTGAATATCACCTTATTCCTCTCCAACCATATCATCCAACAAATAACTTTGGTTGTGCACTCCAAGCTCTCTTCCCTACCAAATATTTGATTGTATCTTTAAGAATATTTCTCTTACACATCTCAAACATCTCTATCAAGTTCCCTAGAATGTTAGCCACAATGCAACCTTTTTCAAAGGAAAATATCCATACTTCCATAGAGAAGGTGCAATGATGAAATAAGTGTGGAATCAAATCCTCTCCTGCCTTGCAAAGGACGCACCATAACAAGCCTTGAATATTCCTCCTTCTAAAATTATTTTTTGTGAGAATATTTTTGCGTGTTAGGACCCAATAAAAGGAATTAATTTTTGCAATGGCATCATCTTTCCATATAATTTTCCATAGTCTCAGCTTTGGGGTATGTGGGACGGTGTTAAGCAGCAAATTATAACCCTCTTTGACTCTGTATTGATGTGATTCTCTTCTTACCCATTTTCTTGAATCAGAAGCTCCATGAGAGAGAGGTGCAAAACCTTTCAATAAATTTGTGAACTGGATCCATTGCCCAACCAATTGGGCAAGGATATATGGGATCTGCCACCCCGACCATACCCCAACTGAATCCCAAGATGAAATATCCTTTATTCTTTCAATGCATTTCCTCTTAAACCATTTAACAAGGGGCCTCCCCTCTTCCTGTTCCAATTCTACTAAATTTGTTGGGATCCTATCCTTTCGAAGGCTTATTTGTGCTCCATCTCTGACAGTCCACCCAAAATTTTGTAAAATAACTGCTGCAATAAATTTTCATAGGCGCGATATTTTGGATCCCTTAGCTTCCTTCCACCAACCATTGGTATCCGAGATTAATTTCCACACTATTATGGCTCCTATAAAAAGGTTCATATACAAGGGTTCCTCGATTCCCATCCCTTCGTGCTCCTTCGGGAGACGAACTACATTCCTATTTAGAAGGTGAAATTTCTTCTCACTATCCTTTCCTCCCTTACATAGAATTTTTTTATTATCAAGGAACTCATTTGGAGAAGAAGTATAGAATTATCTAAATAGATTCAACTGATCTTTTAATATTCTAAAACGAAATACTAAATCAATTCTACAAATTGTCGAAAACCAATTACGACTGCATAATCGCATGAACAAGAAAAGAAATAATTTCAGTCGCACAACACAAGATGTATCTAGGGAAATCCTCAGCTAAAAACCCCGCTATATGTATATTGCATAAATTCAAGAACATGAAAAAATGCAGTTTTATTTCTCTTCCCGAGAAACCTCTACACTCTGTTGATTGTCTCACTCTGATCTTGCTCTGATCTACACAAGTTTGGTCCAATATTTAACCACTTTCTTGCCTCTGTCTGACCAGCCTTGCTTACACATTCCTAGGATAATTGAGCCCCTATTAATTAGGAAATTCCCAATTAACGATTGTGCAATATATCCAAGGCTTCCTAATGACCTCTTGCATGACCAGTACAATTTTCTAATTATACAATGCATAATTATCTTCCCTTAACTCCAATCTCAACTGGGCCTTCCTTAGAACTAACATGAAATAAATATTTATAGTGAATTATGAGTCATCTTATTGATCACTGCATGTGTATTAAATCATATTTAATTCATTGGACCTCTCACTAGCTCATCCATCAATTAGTCTACTAGTTAAACTGATTTTATCTCAAATAATTGAGTTAACTAATTACAACTCACAAATAACTCAACCAAGGCTTTTAAAAACTAGGAGACACCCTACATGCCTCTAATTTGACCCTCAACTCGAATTAACTAAGCTAACTATGTCTTCTTGACTCAGTTAACACTTACAAGTTGTCATGTGATGTGGAATTACAATTTACCTCTAATTTAATTAAGGGAAAATTAAACTAGAAGCCTCATGGTGCCATTTTCAATATTTCTTGTTGCCAATTTCAACACTCTCTCTCAACAAGAAAGGAATTCAACTCTATCCTGATCCTATACCTTTGGAATGTTCTACATGCAACACTTCTCTCTAGTGTTGTTTGCTACTACAACTTATGAAACTGAAAAAGAATCCAAACTAATTCAATATGATGCATTTGTCTCGAGAGTCTCTGACTGTTGTTAGCTACTACACTATCTATTGAAAACTCTGCATTGCTACTGACTTTGCTTTTGTTCAATCTGCAATGCTATCAACTCTGATTTGCACTGCAATATCTGACATCTGATTGCATAAATTTCCACTGATCCGTGATGTTATTGTGTACTATGGGTTCCCGTACCAAGTTAACAATCCATGAGACAAGAAATCTCAATGGACCCTACCCAAATTCTTCTCTTGGGATCATGTCTTTACATCACCCCACCTATCACCTAGAGGTATGGCTGCATGTACTCCCTCTGCCCACCTAACTTGAAATTTCCCCCTACCGAAGGTCTCTTCTTGAGTGGATGCCTCCACTTGGTCTCCTCTCTGGTTCTCCAATTGTAGCTGCTCCACAACCTTCTGAGGCTTATTTTTAGGCTGGATGTTGAGAGGTAATTTATGCTCCCTCTCAACCACAAAGTCTTTAACATTTTCTTTACTCATAAAATATTTTCATGCATCTTCGACCTCGAGAGCATACAGGTTCTTGTTTCGCACATCGATTTGTTTCATTTGTCTGTGGCGATGTGTCTAAGGAAAACCTTTCCTTTTCTAAATATCACATCATAACCACAATCTTCCAATACCGCTATAGAAAGAATATTCTTCTTTATTCGTGGAACAAACAAAAAATATTTGAGTCTAAGAGGGGATATATTCTCCCACTAAAAGGTAAATGTACCTATGTTGGTCGCACTATACCTCCAATCATCTCCAAACTCTATGTCATGTTGAAGGTCCTTCTACTCCAAGTCACTGAAAAGATATCTATTCCCTTTCATATGGAATGAGGCACCGCTATCGAGATACCACATGCATCCCATTACAGTGTTGGCCATGCATGCAATGAGAGTAAAATCAAGCTTGAAGTGTGAAGCTAGAGCTTCACCTACTGCTGCAACTGCAAGTTCCTTCTTGCTTTCCTTCAATGGACATTTTGTGGCATATTTCCCATACTCGTGATAGTGAAAACACTTGATCTTGGGAAAGTCTCTCTTACCCTCTTTTCCTTGGGACTTTTTTCCCTTGGATTTATTTCCTTTTCAGATTAATGCAAAATATTCTTCTTTTTCTTTGGAACAGGTCTTTGGTGCTTCGCCTTATCTCTTCTTGTACCAAGTCGAACCACAATCGCTCCCACTCTAGTAACTTCTCCCTCCCATTTACCGAATCCTAATAGTTGTGCCAACTCTTGGGAAGGCCTAGAAGATCTAGGCTCACCAAATCATCCTTGGGAATGGTAACACCAACACTTCCAAGATCATCTCTAAATTGAGTGAACTTCGTCAAGTATTTTGGTATTTTCTTGCCTTCCTCCATCTTGATCTTTCTGAGCTTGTCCTTCAACGCTAATTTCTTGTGGTCACTGTTATTTTGAAACAAATTTGTTAAGGATTTCCACATAACATATGAAGTTTCCTTTCCATGGAGGTTTGATACAATATGATCTCGAACTCCTTCTAATAGAATCCTTCTCGCCTTTTCTACATTCTTCTTCCACGCATCAAGATTTTTGACATTTGTTGTGTTAGGAATCTGTAATCAGCAAGATTGGCAAAGTCCGATCACAAAAACAACATCGTTTCAACCCCTTTGGAATTATAGGATCTAGCCCTCCTAAATCCAGAGAGGGATCTCTCCAATAAGTGCAAAGATGGATTTGTCTTTGAAGTTTGGGGTAATGATATTAGGCTAGTTATGAAGGCCAAGGGTTTGTTTTTTTTTTTGGATGGTTGAGCATGCTTATTTTTTGAGGAGAAAGTTCTAAGTGCAAAAAGTTTCAAAGGTGGGAAGTTGCAAGTGAATAGAATAGCTTTGTCTAAAAAGATAGATATAACGCTAGTTTTTAGTCCATTGGGCTATGGTGTCATATCAGGGCTTTAATTGAACAACAACATCAAGAGTGATCCAAGGGGAAAGTCATTTATATCACAAGATTATTGAGATTAAAATGATGGAATGGAAACAATAAAGTGTTGGAGGGGAGGAAACTGATAATAATTTCACAAGGGATTTATAGTCAGTCCAAACAATAAAAGCCTATTAAGTAACTGTTTAAAACTAACCAAGAACAGGGCTAACCATAAACTTCTTGGGCAAGTTTGTATTAAAGCAGCTTAATTGACAAACAATCCAGTAATCCGCATAATTACCTTCAGAAAGTATGAAGACACATAAGAGAAACAAAATGTAACCTAAGATCAGGTAAGGTACTTTTAAACCTAATCTGCTTTTGGCCAACACCAAGGGAAACCTTCAGAATCTGCCTTTGGAGAATAGGAACTAGAAACGGGGCAAACCATCACTTTTCTATTCTAAATTTAATAAGCAAATGATGAAAATAACTTTCAAGAATAATGTTTAAAGCAAACAGTAGGATGAGGGAACGCCAACATTCCTAACTGCTTAAACTGTATTGAATCATTCTTAAATAAACAAATTGGAGGAAAACATTGAGATAAAGCTTATCAGTGAGAGAAGGGTACTGGTAAACAGTAAATCCTAACTCTATAAATGTTGTTCTTTATCAGAGAATAGTGAACAATATGGCATACATAGAAGGAAAAACAATAACGAAAGAAGGGGCACTTCACCAGTGATATAGACCAGGATCCCAAGAAAAGGCTTTTTATTGGTGTCAAACCAGTTACAGTCTTCAAGTCCAATGTTTTAGTTCAGCAGTCATCTTCTCATCTCAGCCTAACTTATCTATTACAAGCAGAGCTCCAAGGGCCAGTGGACACTATCTACAATCAAAAGTTTAAGCTCAAATGTATTTCAAAGTTCTGCAACCAACAGTTTCTCATCTTCTACAGAAGTATTTATAGAAGAATGAGGAGGTGAGATCTCAATAAAAGATCTCCCAAGATAATTAATACAGTCTTAATGGCTTCTCAGCCTTTGAGGGGCTCGATGAAGAAGTTTACAGATGTTATATATGTATTAATTGTTTTACATTTTTAAGATTAAGCTCGGCGGGAGCTTTTGTTGACTTTTGAGGCTCTGTGTCATGTTGGAGTAACTCTGCAGATATTTTTTGCATTAAGTTCCTTGCAGAAGTAACTCTCTGGCTGCGTTGAGGCGAATATCTAATTTTTCTCAATAACTTCGGCCTCTGTTTGAATGCTTGTGGCTATAGGTGGCACTTGTGGTAGCTGAGAGGAATCAATTTGCCTCAGATGTGGTGGTGGAGGCCTTTCTGTCTATAGATCATTTATGATTTCCTTTATCTTTGATTTAATTTGGAGGATTAGGCTTTTGATAATCAATCTTAGTCGTAATCCCCAACTTTGTCTTCAATATGCTGTTCTGTTGTGTTCTGTCTTCGACACTGATACTCTTTTAATTTTGATTTAATAACACAGTGTCTTGTTGATGTGCAGGCCGCGCAGGGCTCATATGGCATCAATGCCTCATGAAACATTGACGAAACGTGGAGTAGAGCCCCGTGAATGGTTCTCTTTTATGAATTTGAAGGCACGGGAATCGTCATTCTCGACCTTCGGCCTTTATATAATGGAAAACTCATCAAACACCTGCAAAATACATAAAATATTATAAAATCCTACGTATTTGGGGAAAAACTGCTTCAGAGGGCGTGGGGAGGAGCGTAGCCGTTGGATGGCAGCATCCAATGATGGACATTAGCCAAGAGAAGGTTAAAAAGGAGAGCAGAGGGAAGTAATAAGTTAGATCCGTCAATCTGCAGAGATCGACGGTTGGGAGAGATCCGGGATGTATAATAGAGAAATAGCGAAAATACAAAGAAAACAGGTTAAAAAACCTTAGGCGAAGGGAAAATCAATTAAAAATCGAAATGGGTTTCGGGAGGAACACGAGCCGTCAGATGAGATCGAACGGATGGTCCAGATGCAATCGGAGGCATTCAATCGGCGGGAAAAGAATTTGCACAGCGCTGAAAATTTGCGATGCGATTGAGCGTGGGTCGTTGATCTGAGGATCAGATCAACGGTGGAGAGTGAATTAGAGGGATGGCCGATCGAGAGGAACAAACAAACGCACCGATCGAAAAATGCGATGCGATTGAGCGATCGAGGAGGGTCGATGCGATTGCGCGATTGGGGAAAGGCCGATGCGATGGTGCGATCGGGCCAACGCAATCGAAGGAGCCTTACAAAGTTTTCGATGCGATCGGGCCATCGTAATCGGAGGGGCAGTAATATAAAGTTTGGCGCCCAGTTTGTGGGGCTATGGGTTATATGAATTAAGTGGAGGGGACGGAGTTTTATATATATATGACCCAATCGCATCAGAAAGTTTGATGCGGGTCTATCAATCAACCCTTTGTGAATTTCTTCGATTCGATTGCGCGATCGGTTCTTTTTAATCTAACCATTTTTTATTTGAAAATCATTGTATGGGCGTGTTAGACCAAAAATTTAGATAAAAGGGTTTTTTGTATTTATAAAGGAAAAAATGGATCGGGAATGGATTTTTTCAATGTTTTAAGTGCCGAAGGCGGGCCCACGGGTTATATGGAAAAATAATATGATCGGGGTTTATAAACACGGGGCTTAATCGCATCAGAGTTTTTGTAATGGAAAAAAGACTTACACACTTGGATGTTTGCGATGCGATAAGCACTGTGAGGGGTTTAGCACTTATTTCTAGGGTGTGGGCATTTGGGGGAAGTGGTTTATGATTTTGGCCCAAGGGGGCTTAAACCCTTACACAAAAATATGAATTTTTATGATTTTCTTTAGTTTTGCAATGGATTTGGGGGTTTCAATATAGTTTAAAAATGAGTTTTAAACTATGTAAAGTGATTTTCATGAATGGAAGAAGAGGAATCATGAAAAATAGAGGAGTTTTTATGGAGAAAAAGGGGATAAAAAATGAAGGTTAGTTTTGAGTGGAGGAGGGGGAAAATGATGATTTTGCAGCAGTATTTTCTCATGAAATCAACAGAATTTCTGAGTAAAAAAGGGAACAGCAGTGAAGATTTGGACAGAGGCGGGAAGCCTTCAAGAGTCTTCAATAGCCAACACTTTTTAGCAATAAAATTTGTTCCTTGAAGGCTCCAAAAAGTCTTAGCCACCTTTTGCTATAACAAATTTTATAGGTGGCTAACATGCTGTTGCGGGCTTGGGAATATCCCTATCTATGATTTCCTTCAGTTTTTTGTCCTCCAACACTGCCTCCTTCTTATCATTCCATGCTATGTAATTCGAACTACCCCCAAGGGAATATTCAAGTCTCAATCCATAGAAAGACATCTTGATCGGTTGTTGGTCCTCAAGAATAAATCTGCAAATTTCATTCACCTATTCAAAACAAACTCGAATTATTCTCTCCTATTGTGATTCCTGGCCCTCTAATACCATGTAGAAATATATAAATAGATTCAACTGATATTTTAAAATTCTAAAACAAAATACTGAATCAGTTCTACAAATTGTGGAAACCAATTATGATCGCACAATCACATGAACAAGAAAAGAAAGAATTTCAATCGCACAACAGAAGATGTATTTGGGGAAAGCCTCAACTAAAAACCCCGCTATATGTATATTGCATAAAGTCAATAACATGAAAAAATACAATGCGATTTCTCTTCCTGAGAAACCTCTACACTTTTTTTACTATCTCACTCTGATCCTTCTTTGATCTAAGCAAGTTTGGTCCAATATTTAACCACTTTCTTGCCTCTACCTGACCATCTGTGTGTATGCATTCTTGGGAAAATTGAGCCCCTATTAATTATGAAATTCCCAATTAATGATTTCGCAATACATCCAAGTCTTCATGATGACCTCATGCATGACGTATACAATTTTCTAATTATATAGCTGATAGTTATCTTCCCTTTAATTCCAATCTCAATTGGGCCTTCCTTAGAACTGACATGCAAAAACTATTTATAGTGAATTATAATTTATCTAATTGATCACTGCATGTGAATTAAATCATTTTTAATTCACTGGACCTATCACTAGCTCATCCATCATTTAGAACTATTTAAACTCATTTAAACTCAAATAATTAAGTTAACTAATTACAACTAACAAATAACTCAACCAGGCCTCCTAAAAATTTAGAGATAACGTACATGCCTCTATTTTGACCCTAAACTCGAATTAACTAAGCTAACTAATTCTTACTGACTTATTTAACACTTACAAGTTGTCATTTGATGTGGAATTACAATTTACTTCTAATTTAATTAAGGGAAAATTAAACTAGAAGCTTCATGTGTGCCATTTTCAATATTTCTTGTTTCCAGTTTCAACAAGAACACACTTAGGAGCTAGCCTAAGTATATTGGAAGAGTCGACATTGCTGATTTAATCCGGACATCTTTTCCAGCTAGGTTAAGCTATCTTGCACCCCATCAATGAATCTTCTTAGAAAATTTTTGCAACATGTCTTCCCAGCCTTCCTTTGAAGAAAAAATTAAGGAAATGGATATTCCTAGATATTTGAAGGATTTCTGTTTGGTTTGGACCGAAAACCCCAATGCTGTGGCAAGCTCATGCAATGTTACGTATGAGCAATTCCATCCAAAGAGTTGAATTTTATCTTTATTAACTTTACCCCACGACAACTGCAAATATAGATCTAACATAATTTTGAACTTTTTGTTATAATTTTGGAGGCTCCTCCGAACAAGGTTGTGTCGTCTGCAAACTTTGAATGATTGATATTTTTAACATTTCTAGTGATGTTGATGTCTGACAAGGAGTCAAGATTTCTTTCCTTTTTGAGGTGCTTGATGAGACTTTCGGCCACTAGAATATACAACGGGGGTGACATGGGGCTTGTCGAAGACCACTGGAGGCTTTGAAGATATGATTTGGCCTTCCATTTATTAAGGGGGAAATCTAGGGAGAGTCCACACATGCTTTTATCTAGGAAAAAAATTGCATTTTTTTAAGAATAAGAAAGAGATAAGAGTGACACACCCATTCAAAGGCATTTTTCATATCCAATTTGATGACGAAGCCTGGTTCTCCCTCCTCCTTGTTGGTGTGAATTGCTTCCTGAATGAGGATTATGTTGTCTAATATATATCTTTGTTTGAGAAAATCTCTTAAAAGAACCCGCTTTAGCCTACTACTAATGAGCTTAGTCATAATGTTGTATGAGGCATTGCGTAACAATATTGGGTGGAGAAATAGAAATTTTGATGGATTTTTCTCTTTTGGAATGAGGGAAAGAAAGGAGGAGTTTTTTCTCCCACCTGTCTTATTTTTTTCCAATGACCAATTTAGCATCTTGATGATATCTATATTTATCTCATTCCAACACAACCTCTAAGATTTGATGGTGAAATCATCTGGATTGGGTTCCTTTTCTAGATCCATACTCCATATGGCCTCAACAATCTCATATTCCTCAATCTTTTGGACTAAACTTCTATTCTATTCGTTTGATACTTATGGGGCGAATGTGTTGAGGAATTTTTTTTCCTTATCATAATCAAACTCTCCACCCACTTTGTATAGAGCTTGGAAATAATTATAGGCTTCCTACTTAATTTCTGAAAAAGATGTGACCCTTTCCCGTATTTCTGAGGCCATTTCCCTTACTCTATTCCTTACTTCCTTGACCTGGGTTTGCTTTTTAAAATAATTTGTGTTCTTATCCCCTACCTTAATCCATGTGGTTCTTGATTTAAGGCGCCAATAATCCTCTTTTATACACTTCTGGAAGTATTGGGAGTTTAGTTCTTTCTCTCTTTTTAAATGACTTTCGGTAACCTCACAATTCTCCATCATTGCGATGTGATGAACCATTTCTTGCGACATTATTTCTCTCTTTTTTCCTGGAGGAATGAAGGAGGCTCTGACCCATTTTCACAACACCCTTTTGACCTCCCTCAATTTTTACTCCCACACAAAAGTGGGTCATCCAACAATCTTTAGATTCCATGCTTGCTTTATAATATCCTTAACTCCATCTTCTCTCAGCCAAACTAGATTGAACCTGAAGGGGATTGGTCCCAAGTATTCTCCTTTCTCGATTATCATCTTGATTGGGCAGTGGTCTGATTTTCCTTGAGGCAGGATCTCTTAAAAAAAATCTCGTACCGATTATACCCATGAAATGTGTATTAGGAAGTGGTACAATGTTTCAACTATGTGTTATCCCCTACACCCTTTATTCGTCCACGTAAACCTCCCTCTTTGTGGCTTGACATAAATCATATCCCACACTAATAATATATCCTCTAATCTCTCTTAGAACAGATCATGAACTAGTGGACCTCCCTTCTTTTCCTGTGCAGATATCGCAGTATTGAAGTCTCCTCCAACTATATAATTTTGATGTCATTGTGATTATTTTAATAATAAGAGATTATTCCAAAAATTTTCATTTTTCCCATATATGACCAGAGCATATATATTGTCCAATCTAATTTTGTCCATGCTTCTTATTTCTTCTAGCTCCATTGTTATCTAGTTCATTTTCATATGTACCAATTTGCTTATAAATACACTTGGGTCCCAAAATGTGCCTAGTCCCCTGGATGCTCCCCTTGAGCTTTAAGCGATCCCTCCACTATCTTTCTAGAAAATCTTGGAGGCTTCCATGAGCTCGACATCATCTAGCTTCATTTTTTGTAAAACCACAATTGTAGGCTTATTCATCTTAATCAAATCCTTTATTACAAAGGATTTTTTGGGGTCAACCATTCCCCTCACATTCCATGATATCAACTTCATCATTTTGTATTTGGAGAATGGGATTTACTTCCTCCATCTGCATTTTTGATTCCTCCTTTTGATCCTGACCCCAAAATTTTCAACACATTTGAGATTTGGTGTTAACTTCCCAATATTTTATTGGTTTCTACCTCGTTCTCTCACATCTCCTTCTTATAGTTTCAATCCCATTTCTTTTTTGTGCTTCACTTTCGTGACTACTTGCATCTTCATTAATTGACCCTTGATGTTCTGAGTTTCTGGTCAATATTTTCCTATGACCACCTCAGGCTTGTGTTGGTTCTGTAGACGAAGCGTCCAAAGGTTTGATTTGACACAAGCCCATACCAAGATCATCCTTTTTCTATTGTGTTTTTTCTTAGGCTTAGCGTTGATATGCTCCTCTGTTGTTGCAGCTGTTTGTTTATCCCGATCATGTCTTGGTTTTGTAGGTTTAGGGGCTAATATTCGTAGGTGGGCTAATTTTCCATGGTTTTTCCAAAAAAAAGATTCGCCAATTTCCATTTTTTAATAAAAATGATTCGCCCAAATTTTACAATATAAAATTATTTTACGTTAAAAATCGCCAACATTATATAGACAATATATATAATATGCTTATAAATTTTAATAATTTTACAAATACATCAATAAAAATTTTATAGTTTGCATATTAGGGACTAGTGAGATTCGCCAATTTTTTAAACTTCAAGATAATTTTCCATCCTTAAAATTATTCCTATCTCCTTCATCTTGGTTGTCCTCATTTTCCTCTTCCTCATAGGACGTCTCCAGTGTTTCATTTTCTTCCTCTCCTTGTTTTCCTTTTGTTCCCTGTAGCACCCCTAAAGGATTGTTTGAGGAGGTAGGGGAATCATATCTTGGGCCAGCTTGATATGTTGTCGACATGCGATGATTTACGTTCTTCCTTTGTATTTTCCATTGTTCCTCGTTTTTAGCCTGAGTATCTTCCCATTGTTTTTCCTTCTTACAATCCCTCACGAACTGTCCATACTTGTGACAATATCGACACTTGAAGGGGAATTGGTCGTAATCTATAATCTATGTATGCTTCAATTCTCCCATTGTTAATAGGATCTCTGTCGGGAGGATTTTTTCTAAATCTACTTCAACACATATTCTCGCACATGTAAATTTCCCTCATTTATGTTTTTCTCCATTAATATATCTTCCTACCATGTTTCCTATTGCATAGAGGCAGTCATCTCCCCAACACGGAAGAGCAAGTCTCGGGAGTTTCACCCATACCGACACTACCACAGGAATTCCTCGCCTGGATCAAAGTCTATTGTCCACTAATTCAAATACATCCCTCTAGCCCTAAAGAAGTATGATATGTTTTTAAATATTATCTCCTTATCCTCCCTAAGCTCGAAGAGGAAACCAAAATACCCATTATTAACTGAGTAGATCCCCAACCCACCTTTCATCTTATTTCTCAATTTTTCTCTGCCCATTGCTAAATAGACTTCGACGATTACCACAAACCAATGAACTTCCCGATGAAGGCCTGATATGTATACGCTATCGGGGATCTGCAGAATGTATTGGCCATTGGAACTGCAGGCACATTCTCGACTTTTCTAAGAAATTTCAAACCATTCTCCTTCAACTTTTTCTTTTTGGGCATGGTGTCGATCAATGCCTAAAAGGAAGCTATCATCACATCAAGGGATGGGGACGAAGGTGGGGGAGGAGCCCCCCCCCTCCAGTCAGCCATTGGCCACGATCAAAGTTGCAGAGGTATCTTAATCACAAATCTATCTAGGTTTAAGTGGGAAAACAAAGGTGGTATTTTCACTAATAAAATAAAATATAATTCTTATTTAAATATTATATAATAAAAATATATATATTATTTTTTAATTTTTTTTATTTTTTTTATTTTATTATTATTATTATTATTTCTTTAGACTTCTGCAATCTATATTTTCTAATTTAAATATTTTTTTTATTATTATTACAAATTAATTGTCTGAAGTGTTTTATAATTTAATATGAATTTTTTTATATAAATCATTAAATTAAAAAATAACAATAGGAAATTAGATTTTATTTTTTATTTTTTTTTGTCAAGTTGTCTCTCCAGGCTTGACCTATGGCTTGAGGAGTGGAGACCCAGAAGTATCTAAGGTGTCAAAATCAACATAAAATCATAATAAATTTTCATAACAATTACATTTCAAAATTTCTTATTTAAATTTAATTAATGAACATATACAAATTCAATTTATATATATAGAAAATTAGTTGAGAGTAATCTAATCTTTTAAAATGTAAATATTTTTTATACTAAAAAAAAATTAATTTATTTTATTATTAAAAATATATTTATAAATCAATTTAACTTTAATATCTTTTAATATATATATAAACAACAACCTATATTTAAATTAATATAATATCAATCATAAAAATAAAAATAAAAAATTATTCAAATAATTATTTTAAAAATTTAACTGTATTTAAAAAAAATATAAAATATTATAATAAGAAAATTCAGATGTAAAAAGCATATTTGAATTATACTTGTCTATATCCAATCTCGTCTCCTTTCTATGTAATCACAGACTCCACAAACTTATGGACATGAATATTTTTAATTCATTTTATATTTTTTAAAGTTTTAATATAGTTTAAAAAAATTCAGATGTAAAAAATATAAAATATTATAATAAGAAAATTCAGATGTAAAAAGCATATTTGAATTATACTTGTCTATATCCAATCTCGTCTCCTTTCTATGTAATCACAGACTCCACAAACTTATGGACATGAATATTTTTAATTCATTTTATATTTTTTAAAGTTTTAATATAGTTTAAAAAAATTATAATGAGAAAAATTAAATTATAAAAGTATATTGAAATTGGGTTGTTTTTAGTGAGATTTTTTGAAAAATTTTCTGGTAAATTTTTTTTGGTTTAATTTCTCTAAAATTTTTCAGAAATTTATTGAAATCACAAACTTGATAAATAATCCCTGCAAAATCCATATATAATCAAAACTTGTTTAAATAACACTACAAAATTTCACTTCAAAATTTTTCACCCTATTCCAACACCAAAAAATCCAAAAATTTGCACTAAAAACAACTCCTATTAAAATTATACTCACCTATATCACATCACCCTCTCCTCTCTAACTACACATACATATAGACATGAAAATTTTGAATTTATTTTATATTTTTAAATTTTGGAAAATAGTTTTAAAATATTATAATGGGAAAATTTCAAATCTAAAAAACAAATTTGAATAATACAGACCTGTCTCCAATCTCGTCTCCTCTCTATGTAATCGCTGACCACACAAACTTAGACATGAATATTTCGAATTCATTTTATATTTTTAAATTTTTGAAAATAGTTTTTTTTATTTTGTCATTTGCCTTTTAAAAAATTACTATGTAATTTGAATTTTCAAAAATTTAACTGTGTACTAATTTTCTTTCAGTGAAAATTTCTAGGACATACCATCCTTAAATATATTTAAAATTGCACAAAATCTTATGAATATTATTCCTCAATTTAAAAAAAAAAAAAACAAATTGAAGGACGAGAAAAACTTTACAAGTGAACAAAAACAAAAACTTAAATAGAAATAAAAACTTTAAAATTGAGCAAATCATGATTCAAACTTTTGTCAAACAAAATCATATGAAAATTTAAAAAGCCAAATCCTTTTCGTACCAGATGAGCATATTGGCTTGGCTTCCTCCTGGAGCATAGTACATTAACCACGTGTTGTATATCAATGCAACTTTTATTCGTTGGAGATGGCCTAGGAGAGCAGCTTTCTGTCTTTTTCATAAAATATAGCCTCTCTTTATCATGCAAGGAAGTGGCTGGGGACCATGCCATGCCAATTATCTTCCACTGGGTGGGCCCAGCCCTTACCCACTTAGATGCTCCTTTTCCTCCAAGTAATAATACATTTTCATTGCATGTGCGGAATTTGGTTTTGCATCGCATAGATAACAAGTTTTAATACTTGTAGTTGTTCTCCTCTCTTGAGTGCAACCATTCTCTCACTTTCTTTTGCATTCCATTCATTCATTCTCTGTGAACTTCAGTGCCTCTAGCCTCCTTCCTTCACCGAGTAATTCATTGAGTTGCAATCCATAAAGCATTAAGAGTGAGCTATGCCTACTTCTACTCATTCGAGGAGGAACATCCCTAGAAGAGGGCAGGTGAAGGTAGCCATTGCCTCTTCCGTTGCCCACTCCATCAGATCGCTGTTAAGACCCACCAAATCCTTCAGCTATTCTATGGCTTCCGCTTCCTCTTCCTCTTCGCCAGTGACTGCAGATCGTTTCTGGGTACAATAATTGAAGTGGCAGATGAAGATGGACTTATCTCTATAATGTTATTACAGAAGAAAGGTTCCTCCATTAACAATGCAGTGATTCAGAAGTTAAGATCAGAGTAGAATCCTTATTTCTGAACTCCAAATCATTTGCTCACTTGCCTTACCCTGTTTCTCGGATTTGGGGCCGTCCAACACCAATAGAGTTTACTCTGTACAGATTAACTAAATATGAAGAGGGGAATTTTTTTCTGCTATGGCTTTTCCAACTAGTTGGAACTGGAAAGCTGCAAATACAAAAGTTTGTTGATTTCATCTTTTGAATAGAAAGAAAGGGCATTTTGATGTTAATCTCCTTAGCTTGTCTCTTTAAGAGATTTGTACATTTCCCAATGATCAAATGTTACGGAAAGAAAAGGCATTTTTGATATTAATCTCTTTGATGGATAGATTTTTACATTTGCCAATGATCAAATGTTTTATTTTAATGTTAATATTATTATCAACTCTCCTCCGTGTTTTGTTTTTATTCCAGCTCTGTTCTGCTCACATTTTATTGCAAAATGAAAACATGCATTTTGATGCCATAACAAGTCCAACTTTATAGGATTAATTTATACATTAATTTGTATGTATTGGTAGAATGGGGAAAGGTGAAGATGTGAGAAGGATATTGGACTTTCTCATACAAGTTTGGTGATTGCAAATTAAGTTTCGTAAATTTGGGTGCAGGCTTTTGTCTTTTCCTTATTTTATTTTATTTTTGGTTTATGATTCCAGAATTGGTGACCTTTATATCAAGGAATATTTGTAGAAGGCAGATATACTAGAAACACTCACTTACTGCCAGCTCAACCATAGAACATGATCTCCAGTGTGGTGAGAGAATTGATTCTAGTAACTTTTCAATAACAAAAATGTTTTCATGACAATCAATTAAACTAACCCTCTGGGTTAAATATTCTTGAAAATTGTAACTCTTTTGGCAATATTTTTATTGAGAAGAGTTTGCACTGGTGTACATTGAACTTCACAAAACATGAAGGATCACAAAACTGTATGGCAAAATTGGCTTTCCATGCACTTTTATCTTGGGTATTGAAATATTTGAGAGTTTGCATTTCTTTCCCATTTTGTCATTATCTATCATAGTTCATATAAAATTTTAATAATTGTGTGAGAAATATTATGTTACCAATTTTATCACTAGCAATTGCACCACATGTTGCAAAGAAACGTTGTAAGGAAGTAGTAGAGGAAAGAGTAGCGTAGAAGAAAGAATATGTTGCAGAGAATGAGCCATAAGAGATCGAGGGGGTTCAACACCTATGAAAACTTAAAGTGCACAACTCTAATCACAAAAATCGGTGCAATAGAGTTAGCAACACTAAATATCACAAAGGTCGCGCCATCAGCAATGACTACCTCTGCCTAAAACCCCACAGATGTATATGTCAGTGAACCCCAATGCACATGTCTTTTTCTAGAAATTACAGCTTCAATTTGAAAAATGCTTCACATAAACCTCGCGATAAGTTTCTACAGGTCCAAGAAAATCACTGTGCAACAAAAAAGAATTATCTAATTTTAATTTTCGATATTGAATTCTTTCAAGAAGGAATTTGAAAACTTGTTCATCATCCATTGGGTTATATCTCCGCTCAGTCACAAAAGCCCGCCATCAAACATTTCATTTTACATCTAAGAGAAATAAACCATTTGTCAATTTCAAAGCACTGCCACTTAATGACAAAGACCATCATCAAGCTAGTGACATGATCAACCATGTATTCAAGTCAAGTAAGTGATGAAACCAGTCAATTCCAACATAATTGTATGTGATGAACGACGTCTTTCGAAACTCGTATTTTGCCCCTAACAACTTTCGAGTATCAGATAATGGTTCTAGATAGCATTCTTTGCTCATACAAGCCAAAAGAATGAATCTAGCTCAAATAAAAAATTATCCAAGCAGCTATGTCAAATCATAAGCCTAGCTTTCTTCATATTGAGCAAACAAAAGATTACGAACCAACCCCCTTCAATTCCAATCATCTATGGATGCAATCCGAAGGAGCGTGGACAACAATTGAGAAAGTCTAGCCCACGGGAATCATCGGCATTTGTCTGGGAACAAAAACTCAATTCATGAGGCCTATGTTGATGGGGCTTCATTGCGGCTTTGGATATATTCTATGACTTGATGTGATGTTTTGCTTGTGGCTACAACTTAGTCTAGGTTTTCACCTAGTTATCATGATTCAAAAATCAGTCGTCTTCTCAGACCATTGCATAATTGGATATATTCTGTCAGCTAATGCAATATTCTTTTATACTAATGATGCAAAATTCAGTTATTATATCTCAATATTTACTTTCTTGTTGTGTGTTCCATATATGAACGCTTTTAAAAAACCACGAGATCTCCCCAACATGGGTGGGGGTTTCAAAAATTGGAGAGCGAATTGAGTGGTTACTGTTAGAAATTGTTGTATAGGATGGGAAAGTTGGATGGTCTGTAGGAAATCTTCATGCCAAAACATATATCTATTTTGAATTTTCTATTGTCTCTCGCCATCATGTAGCTAATAGGATCCATTTCAATTGAGAATGTCAATACATCATTGTGCAAATGACAAAGACCATTTATTTTATCTTATGGCACCCTACCCCCTTTCTCTGATTGTAGATCAAGTTATAGACTAGAATATACTCTTTATTCAAAGGGATCTTCTCCTCATGGTTGTCTCAACTTACTCTATGTGTGATGTAAATAGTATAAAACATTTTTCATATAGTTGGTCGCTTGCTTAGAATAAAAATTGAACATGCTATGTAAAATTTAAACCATTTAGATCTTTAGGTTCTATTGTTTTTTTCCTTGTTTACTGTCAATCCTCACATTTTAAGGTTGTAAAACATTTTTCATATAACTTCTTTTTTAGAGGCCAAAATCAACATTTTTCATATAACTTCTTGTTTAGAGGCCAAACTCAACGTGCTATATAAATTATTCAAATCTTCATCTCTTATTAATTTTTCATCCTTCCTGATATACAACACATCACAACATCACATACAATTCATCATCAACTTCTCCTTTCCTGGAAAGGAAGCATGCTTTTCTTGATTTATATATTTCTATCTCCTTGTTTCCAATGCTAGGTGATGAGAGTTCACACTGAATTGACAGATTTTGTGGCATTCACACATGCAATTATTTTCTCTTGAGAGTATGTTGTTCCATGTTATCTTTTCTTTAGGAACTTTTCTTTCCAACCTATAGATTCTTAGGATTGTACTATAACGAATCTAGCTTTCGTACAAATCCTACATCCATAGTGATGGTGATTTTATATGGACATCGATAACCATTTTATGTTGATTTGATTTCATACTCATTGAGTATGTTTTTTCTTTGTGGATTCTTGACCTATTAAATATTGTTTAATCTACTAAGTAACCATTTTATGTTGATTTGATTTCATACTCACTGAGTATGTTTTTTCTTTATGGGTTCTTGACCTATTAAATATTGTTTATTCTACAAAGTTTTCACTGTATTTCTAAACTGATGATATTGTTGGTCACTTTTGTTCTTTATGCAGATAGTAAAAAATATATGGAGCATGAAAAATATACTTAGGGCACACTTGCCATCACATTTGTAGAGAAAATTATAACAGTATCACATTTTTTTTATCAAATCTAAACTTATCCTATACTCAACACTTTTCTTATCAGATCTAAATGCTTCTATATGCAATCACATTCGTAGAGAAAATTATCTCAGATTATCACACTTTTCTTATCAGATCTAAATGACCCTATATCAAACCCTAGCTTCCTATACACACAGTGCAATGGGGACACAAGTAAGAAAAAAAATATTTCTCGAATTAACGTTGTGCATGGCTTTAGAACAAGAAAAAAAAAGAGCATTGCATATTATAAAGAAATGTTAGGGCGAGGAATTATGAGAATTATCCAAAATTTTAAGGTGATAAATGCATATCCTAAACATCATAGATATGCAAAGTTTCACATTCAAAGTTGTCATTTCAGTGTTTGGACAACTCATAATGAGAATTCAAACATATTATTTCAAAATTTTGGGAAAATCACAATGACAATTCTTCATAATGCTTGATGCTCTCATGCATTGCCACAAGAAGGGGTTAATGAATTCTATGGATGTTTTCCAAGACTCCACAACCACTAGGTTTCGGTTTGAAGGGCAACCAGATATGGAGTAGAGTAGATAGTAAAAAATATATTCAAGACACATTTGTAGAGAAAATTACAACAAAGTATCACACTTTTTTTTGGGTTTGAAGGGCATCCATATATGGAGCGGGGTGTAGATAGTAAAAAATATATTCAAGGCACATTTGTAGAGAGGAGAAAAGAAGACCATTTAATCCTCACAAGCATGTTACTCATACAAATTCATATATAATATGATAATTGATAATTATTTCATATTGTTATTTTTTAAATATTTGATACGATAATTGATAATTATTTCATATCTTATTATTTTTAGATATTTTTTAGTATTTTTATAATTAATTAAAAAAAAACATAAACATACAAATACATTTGTAACTGTTATCTTTATTAAAATATTTGTTTTATTTAAATGATTTTTTCTATTCTTAATAAAAAAATTCCTAAATTACTAAACATTGAATTAAATATTTCATAAACCTAAAATTAATATGTTGCTTGTTGATAAAGTTGTAACAACTAATATTTCTTACATGGTTAAGTTCATCTATAGATCATTGTTTAGAAAGCAAACAGATCTGTGGAATCTTCCATGGTTAATAGATCATTGTTTAGAAAGCAGACAATACATCATTGTTTAGAAAGAAAAACCTTTCATTGTGAAACTAAACTTGCACCAGGGGGCTTACCTGCAATTGAAAATAGGAATTGTTAGAAACATAAGACCATATAATCTTAAATGTGTTATTGTAATTATTAGTAAATATACCATAGTGTTGAGATTCAACAAGATGATGAGCTTAGTGAAAAGATTCGCCTTCACTAAGTGGGCCTGCATGCTATTTTTGGCGCAAGTCTATTTTTAGACATGGTGATCATATTTCAGAAGTTGCATGATGCTAGTTGTGGATGGTTGGTCAAGTTGGAAAAATAGATGAAATTCTATTTTTAAAATATTGGGCGAAGTCTGTTTATAGATCTTCGATCTAAAAATAGAAGTGTCGATTATTATTAGCTCTTAATAATAATCTGACAATAAACATCAACTTATTCTCTTGGAGCACTTAATTTCAGTGCACAGATTTGGAAAATCAGTGGGCTGAAGGAATTACGAAATTCCTAGGGTTTAATCATGGTTCATGCATGGAGGCCTCAGTTAGAACTGAAGTGGCAAAGCTATGACAGAGTTGGAAGAGTAGTTCATGAAGTTGTTATTCAGTTTAACTCAGTTAATGGAGTTAAAATCAGTTGAGCTAGTTGTATCTAGTTTAACTGAATGATACACTAGTGAGAGTGGAGTGAATTAATTAGTTAATTATTTCACAAATAATAACTCATTAATCAACTAAACAATACAACAGTTAACTACAGTGCATGTCAATTCCAGTGGAAACCCAGTGGAGAGATAGGTGATAGGGTAAGATGGACTATCTATTGTGACTATAGTGATGCATTGATTGCATCACACACACATTGGAGTTGCTAATGAGGATTGCACAGTCAAGGAAAAGGGTAATTTGAATTCATTCAGAGCTATTCTCAGCAGGTATCGCGCAATGGAGGCAAGCTAGTAGGTGGCAAGAAATTGGTGCATGGTTTTGTAGATTTCTTCTGATTAGTGTGTGACGATTGATTGTACTGAGAGCTTGATGTACTAAGCTTTGTATGAGATTGTTATATGATCTCCATGATACATAATATATGATGGTTGGGGTTTTCAGCTTCAGGCTTTCCCATTAAACAATTTTGTTATGTGCGATTGTTTTTATTGCTTCATGTGTTTGCAATTGAATGTTTAATTTCCGCAAAAGATTAACAGTGGAAGGATTTTGTATTTAGCAAGAAGAGAAATATTGATAGATCAAGAGAATCTGGATATATGCATGCATCTTGTATATAATTTCTACATGGTATCAGAGCAGTGTGAATTCTTAAAAATTGCAATTGTAAAGAATTGTTGAGTTTGTGCTGGAGGACAATTCGAATTTGCTTCATAAAATTCTTAGTGCAGAAGTTGAGTATACATTGAAATGTCTTTCAATGGGTTGTGATTGGAGTATGCCCTTGACTCGGAGCTCGAATTACATAGCCTGGAAGGATAGGATGGAGCTGGAGCCGGGGGATAATGGATTGAAGGAGTTCATCGATAGCAATGTTCCTAAGTCACGATCTAGCGATGCTGCATTACTTGACACATGGCAAAAGAAGATAGCAAAGACAAGAAGAATTATGTTGGAAGGTGTGAAGGACCATATTGTGTCCAGCCTTCATGAGAAATCCACTCCATTCGTAATGTGGAAGGCTTTGACAAATTTTTTCCGAAGAAGCAGCGACCAGAGGAAGTTGGCACTGAAAGATAAGCTCAGAAAAATAAAAATGGAGAAGGGCGACAGTATTCCAAAATATTTCACAAAGTTTGTCCACTATAGGGATGAACTGGGAAGTGTGGGGATTATTTTTAATGACGAAGACTCGGTGAGCTTGGCTCTTCTTAGGCTTCCGAAGAGTTGGCATAGCTACGAAGACTCTGTCAATGGACGGGAGAAACTACCGGGAATGGAGCGACTTTGGTCGGATCTCGTGCAGGAGGAGATAAGGCGAGGTACCAGGGATGGATCTTCATCGAAGAATGAAGATGAAGAGAATTGCGTTTTGGCTGCCAAAGCAAGGAAAGGGAAGGGGAATAAATTTCCTTCAAAATCCGAAGCTAAAAGAAGCAGGATTTGTTCAAGGTGAAGTGTTTTCACTGTCACGAGCATGGGCATTTCGCCACTAACTGCCCACAGAAGAAGAAGAACAAGAAGGTTGCTAGAGCTACAGCTGGAGAGGCCTTAGCCTCGCAATTTGAACTTTATTCCTCTTTGATCGCATGCTTGGTTTTAAGCTATATGGGATCGGTGTGGTATCTTGATAGTGGTCCATATTTCCATATGACGGGAGACAAGGAGTTGTTAAGTGACTTGGAGGAGAAGGACCTTTAAATGCATATAGAGATGGGCGATGATGGTCAATACAGTGCGACCGGAATTGGGACCATTACCTTTGGGAGGGAGTCCGGTAATCCATTCTTGTTGAAGGATGTTATGCATGTTTCAGGTCTGAAGAAGAACTTGGTCTCGGTCGCAGTGTTGGAAGACAAAGGTTATGACATTGTTTTTAGCGATGGAAAAGCCTTCCTGCGACATAAAACAACATGTCAAACCAAGAAGATAGGGATTCGAGTTAAGAATCTCTACAAGCTGGAGGTATATGGTTGCACTGAAATGGTGGGCAAAGCAGAAGAAGTGGTGAGCCGGGATGAGGGCGAATTATGGCACAGGAGATTGGGCCATCTTCACCATGGCGCTTTGAAGATTTTGCAACAGATTTCTACTGGACTTCCCAAGGGTAATATTTCGCAGTCAGATCAGTCAAAGTGATATACTGTGGGTAAGTTTGTGAAGAACACATTTCATGAGAAGGAGAACCATGCTTCGGTGATCCGATGATCCTGGAAAGAATTCACACAGACGTGTGTGGAACTTTCTCAGTTGATTCAAAAGCAAAAAACAGGTATTATGTTATATTTGTTGATGACTATTCTCGTAGATGTTGGATCTTATTCATGCAGAAGAAGAGCGAAACATTCTCAAAGTTTTGTGAGTTTAAAGCATTGGTGGAGAAAGATTCGGGGAAGCAAGTGAAAGCTCTACATAGTGATAATGCTGGGAAATACATCTCGGGCGAATTCAAAGAATTCTATAGCAAAGAAGGAATTCAAAGAGAACTCATAGCGCCTCATAACCCATAGGAGAATGGGGTTGCGGAGAGGAAGAACAGAATGATCGTGGGTGCTGCACGAGCTATGCTTGAGCATGTAGTGAAGGAACTTCTTGTTCCAAAAGATGAGCCTCCAGATGTGGATCAGCCACAAGAGGAGATTCGTAGAGTGGAGGAGTCCAGTCATGCAGAACCAAACATCAGAGAAGGCAGAAAGCCTACCACAGAAGCTGAGAGACTGAAGCTTGATGCGGCACAGAATGTAGGAGTCCCTACATCACAGCGCAGATAGAGACATTCACCTGACCGATTTACTGGATACATGGATCTTATGAGCAATTGTATCGTGACAGAGCCATCTTCTTTTGAAGAAGCAGTGCAGGAGCCCACATGGGTAGATGCCATGGTGGAGGAGTATGACTCCATTGTCAAAAACAACGCTTGGGAGATTGTTCCAAGGCTTGTGGGTAAATCAGTTGTAGGATCAAGATGGATCTACAAGGTAAAGCAAGCTATTGATGGGAGTGTCGAGAAGTATAAGGAAAGATTTGTTTCTCGGGGCTTCTCAAAGATTGAGGGGATTGGTTATGAAGAAACCTTTGCACCTGTCGCACAGTATTCTTCCATAAGGACCATATTTTCTCTCTCAGCGCAGATGGGTTGGAACATTCATCAGATGGATGTGAAGACTATGTTCCTTAATGGTATCATTGAGGAAGAGGTGTACATTGAGTAACCTGAAGAATTTGAGATCTACAACAGCGAGTCGCATGTGTGCAGGCTCAAAAGAGCGTTGTATGGGCTGAAGCAAGAACCATGTTCCTGGTACACACGGATCGACAACTATTTCACTGGACTTGGCTTCACCAAGAGTGAGTCGGATGCAAACCTATACCAAATTGTGGTGGAGCGTAATCTTTTAATCATTGTTCTTTATGTTGATGATATAATATTAACAAGTGATGAGCAGTTGATACACTCATGCAAGGCAGATCTTGCAAAGGAGTTTGAGATGAAGGATTTGGGCCTCCTTCATTATTTCCTTGGATTGGAAATATGGCAGTAGGAAGGTGAACTGTTTTTTGTCTCAAGGCAAGTATGCCCGGGAGATACTAGAGAAGTTTCACATGAAAGGTTGCAATCCTATCGACACTCCTATTCCAGGAAATTGGAGGAAAGAGGATGCTACATCAGCAGAGGTAGTGGATGCCGCTGTTTATCGACGGTTGGTGGGTTCGCTCATGTATTTAGTTAATACAAGACCAAACATATGCTATGTGGTGAACCAACTTTCACAAGCGATGGGTAAGCCTAACAAGCTCTTTTGGAAGGCAGGCAGGCATGTCCTGAGGTATCTCAGGGGCACATCTGAGTATGGCTTATGTTACAGACAGAATGATGAGGTGAAGTTGCATGGCTTCACAGATGCAGATTGGGTAGGTAGACCAACAAACAAAAAGAGCACATCAGGAGGAATTCTCAGTATCGGATCTACGATAGTTTCTTAGTACAGCAGGAAACAAAGATCTGTGGCACTCAGTTTAGTGAAAGCAGAATACATGGCAGCAAGTCAAGCTGCATGTGAGGCTATCTAGATGAGGAAGATCTTGGTTGGTTTGTTCGGTTCACATTTAGATCCTATAGTGATACATTGTGATAATCAGAGTTGCATTAAACTCTCGATTAATCATGTGTTTCATGATAGATCTAAACATATTGATATCCGGTATCATCATATCAGAGATTATGTGCAACAGAAGATAATGTTTCTTCAGTACATCCTACGGAAGATCAGGATGCAGATATTTTGACGAAGGCGCTCACGAGGATAAAATTCGAATACCATAGAGGCAGGATCGGGGTGAAAGATAATCCCTATCTTGTTGAGAGGGAGTGTTGAGATTCAACAAGATGATGAGCTTAGTGAAAAGAGTCGCCTTCACTAAGTGGGCCCGCAGGCTATTTTTGGCACAAGTCTATTTTTAAACTATGACTATTTTTAGACATGGTGATTATATTTCAGAAGTTGTAGGATGCTATTTGTGGATGGTTGGTCAAGTTGGAAAAATAGATGAAATTCTATTTTTAGAATATTGGGCGAAGTCTATTTATAGATCTTCGATCTAAAAATAGAAGTGTCGATTATTATTAGCTCTTAATAATAATCCGACAATAAACAACAACTTATTCTCTTAGAGCACTTAATTTCAGTGCAAAGATTTTGAAAATCAGTGGGCTGAAGAAATTTCGCAATTCCTAGGATTTACTGGTGGTTCATGCATGGAGGAATCAGTTAGAACTGAAGTGGCAAAGTTATGATAGAGTTGGAAGAGTAGTTCATGGAGTTGTTATTCAGTTTAACTCGGTTAATGGAGTTAAACTCAGTTGAGCTAGTTGTATCTAGTCTAACTGAATGATACACTAGTGAGAGTGCAATGAATTAATTAGTTAATTAATTCACAAATAATAATTCATTAATCAACTGAACAAGACAGCAGTTAACTATAGTGCATGTCAGTTCCAGTGGAGAGATAGGTGAAAGGGCAAGATGGACTGTCTGTTGTGACTATAGTGATGCATTGATTGCATCACACACACATTGGAGTTGCCAATGAGGATTGTGCAGTCAAGGAAAAGGGTAATTCGAATTCATTCAAAGCTATACTTCAGCAAGGATTGCGCAGTGGAGGCAGGCTAGTAGGTGGCAAGAAATCGGTGCATGGATTTGCAAATTTCTTCTGATTAGTGTGTGACGATTGATTGTATTGAGAGCTTGATGTACTAAGATTTGTATGAGATTGTTACATGATCTCCATGATACATAATATATGATAGTTGGGGTTTTCAGCTTTAGGATTTCCCATTAAACAACTATGTTATGTGCTATTGTTTTTTGCTTCATGTGTTTGCAATTGATTGTTTAATTTCCGCAAAAGATTAACAGTGGAAGGATTATGTATTTAGAAAGAAGATAAATATTGTTAGATCAGGAGAATCTGGATATATGCATGCATCTTTTATATATTTTATACATGGTATCAGAGCAGTGTGAATTCTTGAAGATTGCAATTGTGAAGAATTGTTGAGTTTGTGCTGGTGGACAATTCGAATTTGCTTCATAAAATTCTTGGTGCAAAAGTTGAGTATACATTGAAATATCTTTCAATGGGTTGCAATTGGAGTATGCCCTTGATGGGAGCTTGAATTACATAGCCTGGAAGGATAGGATGGAGGTGGTGCTGGAGGATAATGGACTGAAGGAGTTCATCGATAGCGATGTTCCTTAGCTGGGATCTAGCGATGTTGCATTACTTGACGCATCGCAAAAGAAGATAGAAAAGACAAGAAGAATTCTATTGGAAGGTGTGAAGGACCATATTGTGTCCAGCCTTCACGGGAAAGCCACTCCGTTTGTAATGTGGAAGGCTTTGACAGATTTTTTCCAAAGCAGCAGCGACCAGAGGAAGTTGGCGCTGAAAGACAAGCTCAGACAAATTAAAATGGAGAAGGGCGACAGTATTCCAAAATATCTCACGAAGTTTGTCCACTGTAGGGATGAATTGGGAAGTGTGGGGATTACTATTGATGATGAAGACTTGGTGAGCTTGGCTCTCCTTGGGCTTCCAAAGAGTTGGCATAGCTACGAAGACTCTGTCAATGGACGGGAGAAACTGCCAGGAATGGAGCGACTTTGGTCGGATCGCGTGCAAGAGGAGATAAGCCGGGGTTCCAGGGATGGCTCTTCATCGAAGAATGAAGATGAAGAGAATTGTGCTTTGGCTGCCAAAGCAAGGAAAGGGAAGGGGAAGAAATTTCCTTCAAAATACGAAGCTAAAGGCAAGAAGCAGGATTTTTCCAAGGTGAAGTGTTTTCACTGTCATGAACATGGGCCTTTCGCCACTTACTGCCCACAAAAGAAGAAGAACAAGAAGGTTGCTGGAGCTGCAGCTAGATAGGCCTTAGCCTCGCAATTTTTAACTTTATTTGTCTTTGATCGTATGCTTGGTTTAAAGCTATATGGGATTGGTGTGGTGTCTTGATAGTGGTGCGTCTTTCCATATGACGGGAGACAAGGAGTTGTTTAGTGACTTGGAGGAGAAGGACCTTCAAATGCATATAGAGATGGGCGATGATGGTCGATACAGTGTGACCGAAATTGGGACCATTACCTTTGAGAGGGAGTCTGGTAATCCATTCTTGTTGAAGGATGTTATGCATGTTCCAAGTCTGAAGAAGAACATGGTCTTGGTCGCAATGTTGGAAGACAAAGGTTATGACGTTGTTTTTAGCGATGGAAAATATTTCCTGCGACATAATACAATGGTTCAAACCAAGAAGATAGGGATTTGAGTTAAGAATATCTACAAGCTGGAGGTAGATGGCTGCGCTGCAATGGTGGGCAAAGCAGAAGAAGTGGTGAGCCAGGATGAGGGCGAATTATGGCACAGGAGATTGGGCCATCTTCACCATGGCGCTTTTAATATTTTGCAGTAGATTTCTACTGGACTTCCCAAGGGTACTCTTTCGCAATCAGATCAGTGCAAGGAATGTACTATTGGTAAGTTTGTGAAGACCACCTTTCATGAGAAGGAGAACCGTGTTTCGGTGATCCTGGAGAGAATTCACACAGACGGGTGTGGACCTTTCTCGGTTGCTTCAACATCGAAACACAGGTATTATGCTATATTTGTTGATGACTATTCTCATAGATGTTGGATCTTCTTCATGCAGAAGAAGAGCGAAACATTCTCAAAGTTCTGTGAGTTTAAAGCATTGGTGGAGAAGGAGTTGAGGAAGCAAGTGAAAGCTCTACGCAGCGATAATGGTGGTGAATACATATCGGGCGAATTCAAAGACTGCTATATAAAAGAAGGAATTTGAAGAGAAATCATAGTTCCTCATAACCCACAGCAGACTGGGGTCGCGGAGAGGAAGAACAGAATGATCGTGGGCGTCGCACGATCTATGCTTGAGAGGGAGCTAGACTTGCATGCAGTGAAGGAACTTCTTGTTCCGAAAGATGGGCCTCCGGATGTGGATCAACCACAAGAGGAGATTCATGGAGTGGAGGAGTCCACTCATGTAGAACCAAAAATCAGACAAGGCAGAAAGCGTGCCATAGAAGCTGAGAGACTGAAGCTTGATGCGGCACAGAATGTAGGAGTCCCTACATCACAGCGCAGACAGAGACAGTCGCCTGACCGATTTACTAGATACATGGCTCTTATAAGCAATTGTATTGTGACAGAGCCATCTTCTTTTGAAGAAGCAGTGAAGGAGCCCAGATGGGTAGATGCCATGGTGGAGGAGTATGACTCCATTGTCAGAAACAGTGCTTGGGAGATTGTTCCAAGGCCGGTGAGTAAATCAGTTGTAGGATCAAGATGGATCTACAAGGTAAAGCAAGCTACTAATGGGAGCATCAAGAAGTATAAGGAAAGATTTGTTAATCAAGGCTTCTCACAGATTGAGGGGATTGATTATGAAGAAACCTTTGCAGTTGTCACATAGTATTCTTCCATAAGGACCATCCTTGCTCTCTCAATGTAGATCGGTTGGCACATTCATCTGATGGATGTGAACACTGCATTTCTTAATGGCATCATTGAGGAAGAGGTGTACATTGAGCAGCCTGAAGGATTGGAGATCTATAGCAGCGAGTCGCATGTGTGCAGGCTCAAAAGAGCGATGTATGGGCTAAAGCAAGCACCATGTGCTTGGTACACACGGATCGACAGCTATTTCACTGGACTTGGCTTCACCAAGAGTGAGGCGGATGCAAACCTGTACTAAATTGTGGTGGAGGGTAAGCTTTTAATCATTGTTATTTATGTTGATGATTTAGCACTAAGGGGTGATGAGTAATTGATACACTCATGCAAGGCAGATCTTGCAAAGGAGTTTGAGATGAAGGATTTGGGCCTCCTTCATTATGTCCTTGGATTGGAAATATGCCAGCAGGAAGGTGAACTGTTTGTGTCTCAAGGCAAGTATTCCCGGGAGATACTGGAGAAGTTTCACATGTAAAGCTGCAAGCCTATCGACACTCCTCTTCCAGGAAATTGGAGGAAAGAGGATGCTACATCGGCAAAGGTAGTGGATGTCACTCTTTATCGATAGTTGGTGGGTTCGCTCATGTATTTAGTTAATACAAGACTAGACATATGCTATGCGATGAACCATATTTCACAAGTGATGGTTAAGCCTACCAAACTCTTTTGGAAGGCAGGCAAGCATGTCTTGAAGTATCTCAGGGGCACATCTGAGTATGGCTTATGGTACAGATAGACAGATGAGGTGAAGTTGCATGGCTTCACAGATGCAGATTGTGCAGGCAGGCCAACAGACAGAAAGAGAACATCATTAGGGATTTTCAGTATCGGATCTACGACAGTTTATTTGTAAAGCAGGAAACAAAGGTCCGTGGCACTCAGTTCAGCGGAAGCATAATACATGGCAGCAAGTCAAGCTGCATGTGAGGCTATCGGGATGAGGAAGATCCTGGTTGGTTTTTTCAGTTCACATTTAGATCCTACAATGATACATTGTGATAATCAGAGTTGCATTAAACTCTTGATTAATCATGTGTTTCATGATAGATCTAAATATATTGATAGCTGGTATCATCATATCAGAGATTGTGTGCAGCGGAAGATCATGTTGCTTCAGTACATTCCTATGGAAGATCATGATGCAGATATTCTAACGAAGGCACTTACCAGGAGCTAATTTGAATACCATAGAGGCAGGATCGAGGTGAAAGATAATCCCTATCTTGTTTAGAGGGAGTGTTGAGATTCAACAAGATGATGAGCTTAGTGAAAAGAGTCGCCTTCACTAAGTGGGCCCGCAGGCTATTTTTGGCGCAAGTCTATTTTTAGACTATGACTAGTTTTAGACATGGTGATCATATTGCAGAAGTTGCAGGATGCTATTTGTGGATGGTTGGTCAAGTTGGAAAAATAGATTAAATTCTATTTTTAGAATATTGGGCGAAGTCTATTTATAGTTCGTCGATCTAAAAATAGAAGTGTCGATTATTATTAGCTCTTAATAATAATCCAACAATAAACATCAACTTATTCTCTTGGAGCACTTAATTTCAGTGCATAAATTTGGAAAATGAGTGGGCTGAAGAAATTACGCAATTCCTAGGGTTTACTGGTGGTTCATGCATGGAGGACTCAATTAGAACCGAAGTGGCAAAGTTATGACAAAGTTGGAAGAGTAGTTCATGGAGTTGTTATTCAATTTAACTCAGTTAATGGAGTTAAACTCAGTTGAGCTATTTTTATCTAGTCTAACTGAATGATACACTTGTGAGAGTGGAGTGAATTAATTAGTTAATTAATTCACAAATAATAACTCATTAATCAACTGAACAATACAGCAGTTAACTACAGTGCATGTCAGTTCCAGTGGAGACCTAGTGGAGAGATAGGTGAAAGGGCAAGATGGACTGTCTGTTGTGACTATAGTGATGCATTGATTGCATCACACACACATTGGAGTTGCCAATGAGGATTGCACAGTTAAGGCAAAGAGTAATTCGAATTCATTCAGAGCTATTCTTCAGCAGGGATTGCGCCGTGGAGGTAGGCTAGCGAGTGGCAAGAAATCGGTGCATGGATTTGTAGATTTCTTCTGATTAGTGTGTGACGATTGATTGTACTAAGAGCTTGATGTACTAAGCTTTGTATGAGATTGTTACATGATCTCCATGATACATAATATATGATATTTGGGGTTTTCAGCTTCTGGATTTACCGTTAAACAACTGTGTTATGTGCGATTGTTTTTATTACTTCATATGTTTGCAATTGAATGTTTAATTTCTGCAAAATATTAACAGTGGAAGGATTCTGTATTTAGCAAGAAGATAAATATTGTTAGATCAAGAGAATTTGGATATATGCATGCATCTTGTATATAATTTCTACACTTAGAGAGAGCACGTCAGGGGCGCAACTCCAACTGTGTAAGTCATGAGGAAACTGTTAAGGGTTTGTTTTTTTTTAAGAGGAATGATTAATTTTAGTTCATAAGAAAACTGAATGTAAAGGGATGGTGATCATTACCTGAGAAATTCGCCAGGGCATGTTACTTCCATGGTATCCTCCCCACCGCCTTCGAAGAACTGAAAGAAAACAACGACCAAAGGTTAATGGTTGAGCTTACGAAAATTTGCTAGCTTAAGCAACGAGAAGGTCTGGTAGATCAAATATTACTCACCAGGGGACGAATCCTGGTGCTGGATTTGTCAACAAAAGAGAAACTCCATGGACTTCTGGATTTCACAACTCGCTTGGGATTAATTGGCAGAATGATACGAGTCTTAATCTCTCTGAATAGACATAAGTTGCAGAAATAGTTCGGCATGCAATGACAAAGATACATGAGAGGCCATATCATGTGGAAGAGACATTATCGTCCCCATCGCCTGCGAAGAACTGAAAAATAATAATAATAATAATAAATTAAAAAAAATTAAAAAATGAACAGAGGTTAACTATTGAGCTTACTGAAAATTATTAGCTTAACTAGCGAATTATTTGCTTAACCAGTGAGAAGGTCTGATAAATCAAAGATTACTTAGCAGCGGTCGAAGCCTGGCGTCAGATCTGTCAACAAAAGAGAAACTCCACGGACTGCTAGATTGCAGATCTAGTTTGGGATTAATTGGCAGAATGATATGAGTCTTAATCTCTCTTAATAGACATACTTTGCAAAAATAGTTCAGAATGCAATGATAGAGATACAGGAGAGGCCATATAGTGTGGAAGAGACATTAGTAGGGCTTAGTGAGTTAGTTATTAGGTAGTTACCAGAGCTTAAATGAAGGAGATAGTGGATCTAATGGCTTAAAACATTTCAATCATATAACATTTGATCCAATGGTACAGAAAGAGACACAGTGGTAGCTGGGGGAATTGTTTAAAAAAAAAATGCCTTACGGGATAAAAATGCAAGTTAAAGTAAGTAAAGAATTAACTACCACAACCACATTAGTAAATATGGTTGATATACGCTCATAAACCTATAGAAATTTAGAAAATTATAAAATTCATAATTTTAAAATTTATAATCAAAATTTAATAAATATAATTATATTTATATTGTTAATCTTATAAAAATTACTGATATATAATAAGAAAATGACATTATAATAATTATTACATTAATATCAATGATATAACAAAATAAATGATTGATATAAATGGAGAAAATGAAAATATATATATATATATATATATATATATATATATATATATTAATTAATTAATTAATTAATTAATTGTGCTTTTTAATATAAATTCAACATAATCTGTAATTTTTAAAAATTTATTGAAGTTAATCTAAATTATACAATATTTATCGATATTTATGGATGTTCAAAAAACTAATCCCATTTTTACCTTCTTTAAAGTCAAATAGAGTTATATACTTTAAAAGAAAGAGAATAACAATGAAAAATAGTAATATATATTTATAAAAAAAAATAAATTAAATATTAAAAACAAAAAATTAAGAATAATGAAATTATATGTATCTATAAAAGAAAGAGAATAACATTGAAATAATTAATAGCCCACGTCTAAAGATCAGAGATTTCATTTTAAGTAAATTTGGAAAACCCCGGGAATATGTTTGCCGGGGTAAAGCTGCTTCTGAAATCGTGATGCCCAACTTGTTCATGAACGTTTGACAGGTGGAGAGTTTATTTTGAAATGTGAATGTTATTATAGATACGTGTATCCTTTGTAATTACAAAGCGCTCACAGTTTACCAAACTACCAAGGCTGTTAGTAATGAATCGTTTCCCCTTGCCACCAACGCATCACCCAACCACTTCAATATTTATTAAAGTATTCGTTAAAGTATTTTTAAATTCGACAACCCTAACTAAAATCAAAATCATAGCCTTCAATTAGGTTATACAATGAACAATATTCGACATTTTAATTGTGTGCATTTGTTCACAAAAAAAAATTTTGGAAACCCACATCCAAAGGTTGAAATAGGTACACTTATCAGCGTAACAAGTGTTATATACCGGTCATCAATAACACTTAATTATGGAATGAGCATATTTAAAAACAAGCGCTGCGCTGAGGCACTGGTAGTCCCTGCCAAAAGATTTGTTTTCATATTATTGTTTGTGTCTATGAATAGATATATATAGTATTCAATCTGATGAATAAATGGATATTGATATAGATTTTGCCATTTTATTATTTAAAATTAAATGTTAGTGATTTGTAACTCTTAAAACATAATTTTGACTCACATATTTGCTACTTATAAAATCATTTTCTCCTTATAAAATTGTGTAATAGTATTTTTGCCACTTGAATAAATATGTAAATAAAAATAATATCAACCATAAGCTTAAATCAAATTTAATTACCTTAATCAATTGGTGCATTATATTACCTTAACTCTATGATGCGAGCTTCACCCTTTCACGGTATTCTACAAATGATTAGTGATTTCAAAATATTCACCTAACTCATCCAAAGTGCTGGAACTGCAATAGTAGATGCTTTGGTCAAACGCAGACTTGAGGATCAATCCGAATCAACTTTCATTAGAATTAGATTGGTCCACTAGCATTAAGGTGCTATGAATCCATGGTGTTAGTGTCAGAGATGAAAGACCATAACCCTCAGCTCTTAGCAACCTGAAATCAAAAGTAAAATAGAAATGCTATGTTTAATTGTGTCTTAGATGAAATACCATATTTAATTATGTTTCTGATATTTCCTAGTATATATAGAGAGTACAGTGCTTATCAATGCAGTAGTTTGATGATGTACATTAATTTTATTTTTTATTCTATTTAAAATTTAATTGAAAATAATTATAATTATAATTTTGTAAATCTGTATAATTAAAATTTTCAAAACTCTACTGATCTCAAAGTACAACTGAATTGAGACCAATGTGACCATGTGCTCAGACCAATACATTTTACTGAAGGATCTCAGAGTACAAGTGAGCTAAAACCAATGTATTTTTAGCTAAAGGATCTCCTAGATTACTTTTTACACGCACTTCACCAAACTAATATAAAATTATATTTCAGTATATGCACAAATTCTACGTAAACAAAAAAAAAAACTTAATTATCTTACTAGCAACCCAAACTTATAAAATTATATTTTAGTTCAATGATACACAAAGGCTCTTTAATAAACCAAAAGTTCGAGCACAACTCCCATAAAACTACTAAGATCACAACTCGTTCTACCATGCCATATGTTTTTCTACTTCTACAACTCGAAAGTTGCATGCAAACAATGTCAACTAGAAAGTCGCATGCAAACAATGTCTCGAGTAACTTACCTAATCTCCCCATATTTATTGTCACCTGCTTGGCCATGTACTTCATGGATATCCCTACCTTCCTGCCCTTACATGCTGGTTGACTCAACCTTGGTCTTTTAAACATTTCCCATGCAAATCAAATTCATTGATGGCCTATTTCCTCTGCAGACTGTGGTTCAAATCAGTAATTGAGCTAGGACTATTAGCGATAAGTACCAGCGTATTATAGAGCAAAAAAAGTAGAGACAATAGTAACAGAGACTCAATTGTATAACCGAGTTAATAATAATTTGTTGAAGAGCCCAAGTCATTTCTCATTTCTTATTAACAAGGTTTATCTTTTTATTTTAGTAGGCAATGAGAAAAGAAATCATCAGGAGTATATGTATTTGTCACATCATTCATTTCAGTAGGCAATGAGAAAAGAAATCATAGGAGTATATGTATTTGTCACATCATTCACTAGTTCTAGGTAATTTGATGGCGATGCATCGACTCTTGTAGCATGAGTTTCAGAGTTGTTTTTCCTAATTAAATTAGTATCATTTGTTGAAGCTTTATTGTTAAAAACCTTAACATGTATAATAAATCCTCTACCCTTTTCCTGGAAACCTTGATTTTCTTCATGGACCTTGCCTATGTTAAAATCTTTGTATTTGATACTTGTCTCGTTGTTTCAGGCACCTCTACGATACTTACTTCTGTATTTTTACTGCTTGGATTTTATCAGTATTGCACGGTCAATGGAGCACTATAAATTGGTGTAAGCTAATCTGTGTATTCTTCTGTTCTATTGGTGCACACATTTTTATTTTTTATTATTCTGGGAAGTTCATTGAAATTCAAAGCCATTAAATTCAAAGTCACTAAAATCATGAAAAGTTCAGAGGAATTTAAACTTTTCACTACTTGTGGCTACCCTTAATTCAAAGTGCCCAAACAAAATAACTAATGTCGTGAAACTTGCTAACATTGGAAGTGGGATATTTAAAATTCCTTCATTTGAAAAAAATAACCAAATGCATTTTTTATTGTTTGATGAAATATTATTCTTAAATATTCTATTGGTTTTCTATTGATTTTCCACTGTGCCATGGCCATTTCTTGTTCATTTATGCAATGCTATTGATTTTTTTAACAAACTCCAGAATAGTTAACTTTCTTTCTGCAATGACACGACCAAGATGGTAAGTTCAATTTTGATCTATCATCTCTCTTGTGCTCTTAAAATATGCATATGTATTAACTAGGTACAACTAAGGGAAGGGACTCTACAACACAGGCAGGTTGAGATGTGATTTTATGTTTGTCATGTCTTCCTTTAATAGTCATATCCACATTAATAAAATCCATATATTTATACTATATGGAGCATAAATTCATATTAACAAAATCCCTATATTTATACTATATGGAGCATACATTTATATTAACGTGGAATGATCTTCTCGGCACCTCTTGTTATTTTTAATCAATGTCTTCTCAATCTAGATACAATTGTTTTCTCAATCTACACACAATTAATGTAAAGGCAATTGTTGTAAAATGCTTAAGAGAATATTTAGATGCAATTTTTTTTTATAAAATTAGAGTAGAAGGTAACTAACATATTATGCATGGCTTAGCAAAATGCTTGAGAGAATATTTAGATGCAATTTTTTTTGATAAAAACAGAGTAGAAGCTAACTAACTTACCATGCACGGCGTAGTTGCGGGGTTTTTTGTGCATGGGTTCCACAAGGACTTCAAAATTTGAAATTGCAAAAAATTGTCTCTGAAACTTGGAATTTCAGACAACTTCATTTGAAATGGCACATACTGTTGTATTTTTTTTCTTACATGCTTCCCTTCTCTTTAGAGTATGTTGTTAATGCTCTTAGTCTCATACTGTGCTAAAACTTTCAATGCATCTCTCTCAAACATGATAAAAATTTGTTCCTTTTCATGTTCTGTTATCAGAAAATCAAACCTGATAAGCTTCTCATCAAACCAATCTTGTGCAACTATTTCAAACCAATCTTTTGGTTGAGGCTTAGCCTCCTCAACCTGAGAGGGCTCTCTCAAGGGTTTATGATTTTTAATAAATTTGTAGATGGCTAACTCTAATGGGATAAAAACAAATAAATGATATAAATTGGTTGTAAATCACATTAGCAAGTGTACATTGGGCTTATGGAGTCATAATAGCTTCAACAAAACCAAAATAATCTACCTAGCATGGAAGTCAAGGCATATCAGAGTTCAAGTCAAGAAAAACACATGTAGAACAATGAAACACACAGTCAGTTTGTCTATGAAGGAAGTCAGAGCATCATTGATGAATTCTAAGTAACATAAGAAAACACCACTGTAATAGAATATTGAAAAGATGCCATTACAACAAGAACATACAAGAACTCCTTATGAATCTTGAGTTATCAAAATAGAAATTCTCTATTAGGCTAAAAACAATCACTTAAACATAAAACAAAGTCTTTTTGCTAACAAATGTCCAACCCTTCTCTAATTTGACTACTTGATATTTTATAGATCATTTACATCATGAGATGAACTTGTCATCAACTAGATACATTGAATTCCTACCTATGACACCTATCCTAACCATATAACATGGTATTTATTGCATAAGACAACTGCAAACCTAAAACAAAGTCATATTACAAGTAGGATTAGGACTCTTTCAATTTATTTAAAACAACTTTATCTAGACTTAATTACATCATATGCCACTTGTATTTTCATGAGGTCGAAACCTGATGATGAGCTCCAAACTGTTATGACCATAATGCTGATGATGTTGATCTCCTGCAATCTAGGAAACTGTCTCCCTGTTCTTTAGGCTTTGGACTCTTTAATATTTTGAGGCATTCTGACCCTTATGAACCATGATTTCGATGTCATTTGTTGTCAAGAACTGAAAAACAATATGTCCAAAGTCATCCCCTAGTGCCAGTTGTTCAAAATCCACTTCAAACTCTCCAAAATAGTGAAACAGACTTGTGCTACGAAAACAACCCAGTTTCGTAGCGCTTTTCGTAGCGCGGTCTTTTTAACCTTTTTCCTTCAAAATTTTGGCTTTTTCTTTTCAGATTTATCTTCCTTGACACTTAACACAACTCCCTTAGCAATTTCAAGTGAAAATTCACATTTTTTCCCTTCCAAAATTTAAGAGAGAGAGTGAAAAAGCATGCTACAATAGTTTCGTAGCGCATTTCACTCATTTTGCACTGTTGTCACTACGAAACTATTGAGTGAGTAGTTTTGTTCAAAATTTTCAAAAATGAAAATTTGAAAATGTGCCAAAAATCCAAAACAACCTGCTTCCAACATACAAAACAAAAATATCAAGTTAAAAATAATTTCATAACAGTCTTCATGAGATTCCTTCTTCATTTGCAAATTTTTCTTGTTTTTCCCTGAAAATTAGGTCTTGGGACAGAGCCTATATCTCCTAATCCATGAGGTATTTTTAGAAACTGAAGGAGGTTTTTGTAGGCTAGTATGTCTTGAATAAAAACCTCTCTTGTTGTTTTGAAACACATCTCCAACTATCCAGAAACGGCTTTTGAAAAACATGTGTAAAACAGGAAAAATCTGTTTCTGAAAATAAGGCTTCAATGAAATCCTTGTATCTCCCAACTGATAACACCGGTGATAAATTTGAGAGAGGGTTTTGTAGCTGGGTCTGTGATGAAGACAAAATTCTTTCAGAATTCCAAAAAACTTTTTTATTTGGCCAAAAACTGAACTTGAAGTTGACTGCTAAAAATTCATGTACAGGACAGTTTAGTAACAACAGTTTTGTAGCACATTTTAATTTATCAATTTCATCATCACTAGAATCCTAATAATTAAAAAAAAAAAAAAATTGAACGTGATTAGTAAAAAATATTATGATATCAATTTGTAACCACGTTGACAATATTGCATGATTATAAATTGGTTTGACGTTGAAATAATTACATATTAATTAATATATATACCAAACAATTATAATTATAATTACCATCATTGTCCCGAGATTATGGCTAGAAGATGCAATATTGTTACAATTGGCAGGGTGAAGCGGCTATCCATTTTCATCTACCAAATGCGTCTTGCGGTGTGCAGCTCCTGATAAGAACTTTCGATGTTTTGGAGCAGTACTTTGAATATAATTTTGTGCATCTGAACTGATGAATCTGCATAAACCTGCAAATTTGTATACATTATAAATTTAATTAAGTTGTGCATGATTGACTACATGGATAAAAAACATACATAAATTCAATTAGATAGTGAAAAAATAAAACAAATTTGAATTAAATATTGCGTCTCCACATGGATAGGGAGAACTCCACAATGGACTTCGAGAAATATTATGGAACGAGTTGGATTTTGAAGAATTTTCCATTTCATATAATATATGATATTTTCTCCCTGCATTTGAGCAAAACAACAATAAACTTTGGTGCACAAACCTAAATTTAATTCCGGTGCGTACTGTTCAGATAACTGCATCGGTCAGTTCTTTATTTTGTGCACCGGTGCGTTTTTTTAACAAGTAGCACCGATGCGGTTCAATTAAATGACGCGCCGGTAAATGAATAACCGCAATAAATTTAAAAAGCACAACCCTATTTTATTTAAGTGAAAAAAAAGCGGTAAATTGAAAATTGGGCGACAAAATATTTTCAAAAATCTAATTTCATAAAACATTTCTTTAAATACTAAACATTTTTCATTATTTCACTATTTTTTCAAAAAAATTCAGCGAGAGATTTGCAGGATACATACCTAGAGCAAACAGAGCACGAGAGCACTGTGGAGCAGGGAAATACGTTTAAACAGAAGTATTCAGACAATCTGAATTCCAAACCTCTGGTAATTCAAACCCTGTACCATATAATTTTAAACGTGAGTAAAGTTTATTGTTTTTTTGTACTTTTTTCTGCAGTTTTTTTTATGTAGTGAAATAAGAAATCAAAGTCTATTGTTTTATTTTATTTTTTCTCTAGTTTTTTATGAAGTAAAATACAAAATCAAATCTTGTTGTTTTTTTAACTTTTTCTTTCTGCAGTTTTTTATGTTTTCTGTAGTTTTCAGGAAAAAAAAAATCAATTTTTGGAAACAAAACCCTAGATTCTTTTTGTTTCTGCCATTTTTTCTCCCTCTTTCTTTCAATTTAGATTTATAAGGTTTATGTACTCATAAGAAATCCAACCCACGGGACGACTTGCATAGTCAGATCCTAATCCATGTTGGCCCTTGCGTCAATCTTAAAAAAATACATATTTTTTTTCGTCGATGCGTTTGGTTATACCAGCGTACCGCGCAAGTACAGTGATAAAAAATTAAAAAAACAAATTATGTTTTTATCAGTGCGCCATATGTAAAATATGGCACCGGTGCACTATTACATTATGGTGCACCGTACAACATGCTGTTTTGAAAAAAAAAACATTTTACAAACATACCCTACATTATTTTTGTTTCTGCCCTGTCTTCTCTCACTTGTTGTGATTTCACAATTAGGGCTTTTCAATTTATTTTTATAGGGTTTATATTGCTAAATATAAACCTAAGACATCCAACGAACGGATTGACCTACATAGTCGGATCCCAATCCATGTCGACCCTTGCGTAAATAAATAAATAAATAAAAATTGGTGTGCCCTGTCTGAAAGAGTGCACCGGGGCGCTCTATTATCACAGTGCATTGCGAAAGTACTGTCATAAAAAATTAGAAAAATATGCAGTTGGTGCGCTATTTCATTATGACGCACCGCGAATGTTAGTTTCGAAAAAAAAAAAAAAACTTTCAAAAAATACAAACCTTACTTTCTTTTTGTTTCTCCCCTTTCTTCTTCTTCTTTCTCTGATTCAGAATTAGGACTTTTCAATTTAGATTTATAGGGTTTGTATTGCTAAATATAGACCCAAGACATGTAACCGATGGGATAATTAGCATAGTCGTATCCTAATCCATGTCGGCCTTCGAATTATTTAAAAAAAATAGACTTTTTACCAGTGTGCCCTATTTAAGGTAGCGCACTGGTTCTCTAATGTTTACAAGATCACTGGATAAGTAATGTGAGAAAATAAGATTTTTTTAACGGTGCGCCATATGTAAAATATAGCATCGATTTATGCTAAAAAAACTAACACTAGATGATTTTTATTATTTTTATGATGGTTAATCGGTGTGGTCATTGACATGTAACGCACCGGGGCTTCTTGTTGACATAGAGCACTGTACAATGTATAATATTGTTTTTGTGGTGCGTGGTAAAGACATACATGCACCGACGTCGGTGCGTTCACCATGAATGGCACATCTGTTTTTTTAGATTTTTTTTTTAATTGAGAAGTTGACAGTTTATTTAAAAATACATTATTGACTGATATGATACAGGTTTGATATTGTTAAAGAAATGACTAAGAAGAGATCAAGTAACAAAAATACTGATAACACATCAAGATCAAAAGCAAAAAAGACAAGTTCTTTGTAAATTTTTTGTAAAAAAAATTATTTTTGAACTATATGTAAGTTTAAATAATATGTATTGTTTAATGTGTATCATGCAGAGCCAAAAAATGAAGAAGCTCGAGAAGGTTATTTCTGATCTAAGACCAGAAGAATGTATAAGCCCGATGGAAAAATTGCAAAAGGACGAATCAGGTGAATGAAAAAATGCTATCGATCCAATATGAGTTTCTTTTTTTAGTTTTCATTAATAATATAATTAAAATTATTAGATAACATGTGTGAAAAAGTCTATTAATTCACCTATGTTTAATGTTCTACAGGGACCAACAACTCAGAAAAGAAATTTTGTTCTAAGAAAAGAAAAATAATAGAACATGCAAATGAAAATGAATTGCTCCTTAGCTCATCTGGAGTGGTGTTGGAGGTTAACGAAAGGGGAAAAAGCTTTTACAAATGTTTGAGGGATCTAGTGGAACAAATGTATAGACGTTCTTTCCACTTACAATAAAAAAACCAATCCAATGATTCCAAGAACCAGATTTTACGTAAACTACAGGAATAGTTTCCAGAGAATTGGTCAATGAGACATGTCAAAATTTTAATAACAAAAACATATAACAACAAAAAAAAGGGATGAAAAAGTAATATTCCTTTAGATGTTTGTCTATAATTATTTATAAATATCACTTTTGTTATACTTACTTTTCATATATCAATATAAAAATTAAATAGTTTATTGTCATGTTACATTTTTAGGAAGATTATGAAAATCTCAAAAGATGAACGAGCTGATATCAGAAATATGCCAGTAGGAATGTCCAAAAAGATGTACAAGGATATGGTCAAAGAAATGGAAAAAATTGCATTGCGGAAGGAGCCATCTCAATAACAACGTGCTTCAAATGTAATATGTAATCATTGAATTTTTTTTATCATTAGTTAAATAAACAATTTATCATTAAATATTAGTTTTCAAGTATTTTCTTACAGAAAAGAAAAGAAAATGGAACCCATTCAACACATAAAACAGGACGACAAGGAAGAAAATGATTGATATCTAAGTTTGTGAGTAATTGTTACTTCCTTATAACAACTTAACTAGATTTCATTTTTGTGTTTTTAAGTTTTTTTACAAAAATCATCATTGAATGTCTCCAAACAGGTGCTAACATACAAAGAAGAACCATCAGAGGAATTGATTGAAATTGGTTTAAATATGGGTTGTGCATATATGTTGACATATCAGAACTTAATTGTGGAATTTGTAAGCATCTATCGATCTTGTTTTGCTTAGCTCCGTCTATAATTAATAGAAAAAATAAATATTTTATATTAAATATATGATTTCTTATGGGGTATAAAACTTGCAGGAAACAAAGTATGGCACTACGCCAACAGATCAAATCTTGAAAGATGGCATGTTAATGGTTTTGAAAGAATTCGTATAGTTTATGAGTTAATTGTTGCATTGGTACATCATTTCTTTTCGATTTACATTGATGTATATTATTTAATATTGCAATTTTCATTATTCTCACCAATGTATATACACTCATTATAGTTTATTTTTATGTTTGTATATGGAAGAAGGTGAAGAAGAAGAAAAAAATCAACATTGTGAACAAAACACTTTTGAAAATAACCCAAGTCATGGAAGTAGCTCTAGCAGTGATAGCAGTTCAAGCGAAGAATGATGATCACTATGTTTGGATATAAAAGTAAGGCATTGTACTATTTTTGGAAAAATGTCTGTAAAATCAAACATTTTCTTTAATGTAATGGACATAGTGTCCCAATTGAAAGATAAAGGGATACCAATAACTGTCTCATTTTGTATGACAAAGAATGTCTTATTCATATATATATATATATATATATATATATAATAAATGTTTTAATTTATTTTATTGCATTCTCTATTGTCGCTATTGCATTCTCCATTGTCATTCTCAAAAGCAGTAATAAAAATTTAATTCATATGAATATTGTTATAACATATATATGTGTCGACTTTTGATGAATAATGAATTTTAAAAAACCACAATAATTATGATATGATATAACAAATTAATCTACACATCACATTCAAATCCATTAATAAAAATTTAATTAATATGAATATTGTTATAATATGTGTCGACTTTTGATGAATAATGAATTTAAAAAAATCACAATAATTGCACTGCCACAAGTCGATGTTTCTAAAAAATACAAAATGAAAACCAGTGCACTTGGATTATTAAGCGCACCAGTGCATTTTTACTACCTATCGGAACCGCACAAATACCAAAACTAGTTAAAAATATCGAGGCGTTTGTGCGGTATGGCGCTCCGGTGCATTTATGTATCTATACGCATCGGTGTCATTTCACCGCCTATGAGCACCGCACGAATACCGATACCAATTATAAATTGTGGTGCATCTGTGTGATACTATGCACCAGGGAGTTTTTTCTGTCTATACGCACCGGTGCATTTGGATGACCAATAGGCACCACACGAATACTGATACCAATTACAAATCTCGGTGTATTTGTGTGATAGAATGCATCGGGGCATTTATGTGTCGATAAGTGCCGGTGCATTTGTATGACATATTTGCACCGCACAAATACCGATACCAATTGTAAACCTCGGTGCACTTGTGTGATACGATGCACCGGGGCATTTATATAAGCATATGCACTAGTGCGTTGATACGACCTATGGGCATCGCTAAAATCGCAAGACCAATTAGAACGGCCCCGTGCGTTGTATCACAAACACCAGGCCCAGTGTTGTTATTTTCCTTAACGGCTCGGTGCATTCTGCTTCGACCGCCCTGGTGCACTGTCTACTGATACGCACCAGTGCGTTAAAACCTGATAAGAGCACCGATGAAAAAACATCCGTAATAACCTCCGGCCGCCCATTTTTTTTTAGTTGTGTTGAATTTTCGTTAAAAGCTTCGCCAAAACCTCCGTTACCAGAAACAGATATGGTAGCATATGTTTTTTTGACAATTTTGGCCAATTTTATAACATTAAAAACCTCCTTTATAACCTCTGCTAGAGGGTCTTTTCCTTGTAGTGCTCATTGCCTCCATTTCCTCCATTTCCCTTCTTTGACTTGTCTTCATCATGTTGACCTCTTAAAGATCCTTGTCCTTCCTTTTGGAGTTTAGATACTTCTCCTTCCAGTCTCTCATTCATTTCTTGATAAAGAATTCTAACCATCTCACTCATGTCAAGAAATGCTTTCCTAAACACTCTTTCTTCTTCCTTAGGGTTAGCTTCATCATGAATTTCTCCTTCCTCATGAGGTATGCTTAATGGAGCTTCTGCTTCTTTCAGAGGTGAACTAGGTGGTGGAGATTGTGGCAATATTTCTCTCCTTTTCTTTGGCTCCCTTTGAGACCCTCCTGCCTCACATGTTTGTCTTCTCCCATTTTGAGCTTGAGCCTTGTAAGCATCTAAAAATTGCAAACAGTTAAACAATTCTTTGCACTAAACATCACCAGAGAAAAAACTATAGTTCTGATACCATTTGATCTAAAATAACTATATTAGTTTTTTTGTGCTAAGGGTCTTTCAGTTTTAAAAACATGTGCATAATTGGTTCATTAGTTTGCATAATGATTAAGTATTTTTTCCATGAATTATAGATGAAATTTAGTGAATTAGAAGCATAAATGAGTCTAAATTAACACTGAACAACAGTGTAAAACAGATAAATAAGTTACCACATGAAATTTACACAGCAGGCATGATGAAGCAGTTCACCCCTCTTGGGCTAAATCTGTTGGTTCAGCTCCCAATAGTTTGTCCATCTTTCATTATGCTCAAAATTTTTCTATTACATGTAGTTACAATGCTCTAATGGTTGTTTTATCTGCACCAATGGCTTCAGAATGCTCTAATTAGTCAAGAATGACTCTTCATTCACTCTCTATGGTCGAAAATTGAGCCTCCTACACTTTTCCCCAATATCTCCTAGGAAAACTCCACTAAATGTGGAGAACTCTAGTTAACTGGAGTTAAATTAGGGTTGACCGCCAAATTTGGTGCACCCTTATCCGCTCCGCCAATAAAGATGCTCAATTACTGTTATGGTTAGGGTGATGGCCACATGTGCACCCCAACCGTTAATGTCTTGACAGTTAGCAAAACCTCCAATCCTGACTGCAGTTTAACATGGAATTTGGTTTGTTGACGTTGGTTAGGCTCTGACCGTGGCCCACATAAACTCTTTAATGCACAACAACCATAATACTTAGAACCCAGGAAATGTCACAATATCGCATTCAAACATACCGCAAATCGCAGAGTATGCCACATCGCAGATCGGGAAACATACAATTTCGTAGATCGCATGGTTTAACAAATAACTGTAACGATTTAACATTATATCTGCAGATGCAAAGTTGTGATGGAAATATTGCATCACATATTTTGCAAGTTCCACTTATCGCATATCGACCTCCCGCACATTTACCATTAAGACTAAACCATATCGCTTGCAAAGTGCGATAGCGCTTGGACCTCTGCCGACACGTGGTTCTCCTCGTCGCATCATGAGTTATATAATTAACTTGCGAAAACCTTTAACGGTAAAATTTGTTATGTGCGATGTGTGATGTTTCTGAACTATGTTGAGATCTCTCCCATTTATCTCCTATTTTTGCTTCTACGATCTAATCACCACCGTTCATCCTTCACTCTGATACTTGTTATCTATTGAAGAATCACATCTCCATAACTATCGTTTCTGCCATATTTGATCAGAACGCAATATCTTCCTAATACAACATCGGTTTTTCGAACCGTTCACGGCGTCAGAATCAGGAAGACGAGATCTACACAACCATCCTAGTTTCAATCCAATCCTATAACTTTGAATTTTGAGCAAAATTTATGAACTCCTGATCATGTGATAAGCTCTCCTCATGAACCAAGTATCTCCCAATCAATCCCTCCATGAAATTCTCCTCCCAAGTACTCATGAGATGCGAATGAATCACCTCATAAGGAAACAAAAGATCCAATGTAGCAATCATGGTTTGCCCAATGTACTCCCTGAAACATGAAGCATAAGGAACATGGAGAATCTCACTCCCAACACATTCAATCCTTGCACCCTTCCTCCAATCATTCCCACAATAAGAATAAGGACTTCATTAATGTATGGGATCATAACCAAGGATGTATAAACTGCCATATGTAATACTGGAGGAGGATCATAGTCCCACATGTGGAACCAGCGCAGTATGTCTCCTGACTACCTCAGAACATGATATAATAAGTGGTTTCCCCACCACTTGTTTGCTGCCATAGTCTTCTCACATGCTTTGAGAAGGTGAGTAATGTTTGGTGCCAATGGAGTACACCCTGAATGATATGTCATCTCCCTAAATCCTCCTAGGGAGTGGCCATGCTCAACACTATTTATGGCCCCAAGTTGACCATGATGTTTATAAGGAAGAATGCCCCCACTTGGAGCAATGGACTGCATATGTATGATAAAGGAATGAAAATATTCATCAAATAAATCATTATGCATAAAATCATGATCCTTACCATATACTTTGATCACACTAATGGAGTGGCTCATAGATAGATCCCCTCTCATTCCCAAAGAGGAAAGAGGTGGCAATGATAACTCCATCAAAGAGTTATGTCTCTCCTCCATCTCCAAATGATCCATGCATCTCCTAATATGTTGATGTATCTCCTCTTCAAAACCTTCCCAAGTGAATCCCTCCATGATGGTGTGGTGTGCTCTCATGGAATAAGTGTGGCTGAAGAGAAAATCCTTATGTGCTACATGTAGTAACTTCTCCTTGAGCTTGGATACTCTAGATAAGAAGATCCTACTCTAATATTAGATGACCCCATCTCTTACTGAATATCCCTCATCCAATAATTGGTCATCAAGTATCATGCATGTAAAAAGATCCTTGGAATAATCCACCAAAAACTGGGATCTCCAATAAGGATTTATCCTCCATAGTGACAGCGCTGATGATCTATCATGTAAGGTATTTGTCATGTGGTTTCCCCCTTCTTTGACATCTCCCATGTCAAAGTCACATATCGGGATGTTGTTATCCTTCCTATGTTGCTCCTCCTGTAGCTACTCATGCTCAAGTAAAGGTTGGAGATTTTGGAGGTTAGTCTTCCATGGGAAGCTATCACCCATCCAAAACCCCCTGAGTCTTACCAATGCATGCATGAGTGGTCACCATCCACTACCATGTGTGGAATATTTCTCCCCAAGTGAGAATATATCCTAAGCCTCCAAAGTCAAGGCGTAGTCTCCTTGCACCATGATGGTGCCATCCTCCATCCCTGAAGCATCCTCTCTCAGTGCAAGATGTGGGGTGAGAGTGGGTTATGATGACATTGGGGGGATGTCTCCCTCCTCCTTGAGCCTACCCAAGACTCTCTGTGTTGTACCATGACCTCCCAATGTTCTCACTCCTCCTAGATCTATGAGGGGTGCAACATGTTGTGAGACATTTCTCACTAACTCTTGATCAGGTGGCCTCCCAAGTGGAATGCCACTAAACAGTAATGTCTCATGGGCCAAAGTCATCTCCATAACTGATAGGAATGTGAGGTTCTTGCTTCCATTGCACGAATCCAGCTCTGTTTTCTATGTGGAAGTTGTCTGTGAGGGATATGTGTCCATGCCCCTAATCATCTGATATTTTCCACTCTTTATGTCCATCCACTCCATCTGCAAAGTCTCCCAATCTGTGGTGACCTTCCCCAAAGTGATCAACCACTGTACACCCAATACCACATTGGTGTCAGGTATGTCAACCAAAAAAAAATGATCAGTCAATGTATATGTCCCCATGGTGACAGATAAATATGGAACATAATGCATGCACTGCATAGTTCTAGCTCCTGGGACCAAAACTGAAAATCCCTCAAAATCATTAGTGGGTATTACCCTCCTCTGCACTAGTTGGGCATCAATAAAGTTGTGGGTAGCCCCATTGTCAATCAAAATTGAAACCCTCTGATCCTGAATGGAACCTCGATCCCTCAAGGTCAAGTACTTGGGTACTCCTCTCAATGATGCAAGGGCCCCTCCAATTGGAGCAAATGATCCATTCCCACCTCCTGGTGATGGTGGATACTCTCCTGCTATCCCATTGCTGTGACCTCCTTATGTTTCCTCTTCTTATTCCTTCTCATCATCTGAAAATACCTCTATATAGTGTGCCTTTCCTGCTGTACATCTATGTCTGGGTGCCCATGATTCTTGGCATGTGAAGCAAAGCTTCCTTCTCCTCAAGTCTCTTCGAACATCATCACTAAGAGGTAATTTGTTTTGTCCCTCCTTTGAAGTATGAGCCTTCTCATCTTTTCCCTTTGATGAAAAAGTGGGATTTTGTTGAAATGTTTCCTTTGCTCTTGGCAAGGCATCTTGTAGATCTCTATCCCTTTCAATGGCATATTGAAGGGTAGTGGGTTTGGTAGATTTAACCAACCCATGTAGAGGTTATGCTAGCCCATCAATAAACATATAGACCCTTCTTGTTGTAGATAAATCAGGAACCATAACAAAAAGTTTTCGAAATTCAGAAATATAAGTTTATGGATTACCTGATTGTTTGAGCTAGCTAGCCCAATGAAAGGTGCCTCTGAATCTCTTCGATCAAACCTCTCCACCAACCTCCTTGTGAACTCTGAATATGCAGTCACATTGGCATGACCCAATGTGGAAAGTCCATGAAACCACCAATCATGTGCTTCACCCTCAAGATGCAACGCTGCGATTTTGATGGCCTCCATCTCCGGTACTTGGTTCAATTGGAAGTAGATGTCTAGCTTTTCTACCCAAGATTTGGTAGTGCATATTGATGACCCATCAAAAGTGGGTAAGAAAAATCTTCCCATAGTCTAGTGAAGATCATTATGCTGTATTAATCCTCCACCTTTATTGTGATGTCGGGGTCTCCTATTGTCCTTGATCTAACAGAACTCTTGAAAGATCAAATGGTCCTTAAATATCTAAGGTTGAGACTCATACTCAAGAAAATAGTCTTTAGGAGTTTCTTTTTCTTGAAACCCTCCATTTCCCATTGCTAAAAATGTAGGCATTATAGAGCATTGGGAAACCTACTGCTTCACTGGTTGATCACTCCAGTGATGAGAAATGCTGGAGCCTTCTCCATGCATAATCCCTCTAGGGGATTCCTTGTGTCTATCCATCCTCGTCTCATTTATTTCTCTTCCAATATCTTTCATAATTTAGAGAAGAAGCTTGGGATACTGCTTCTCCTCATCTTCTCCTAATAAGGGAGTTTTACCTTTGTCTTCTTTATCATCTGTATAATCATATCTCCGGTTTCTTCTTTTGAGATACCTCTTCTCTCTATCTGTGAGAGGATCTCCTTATTCTGATGACATATTGGTTTAAGATGCACAGGCTGAGCCAAGATTATGCTCTGATACCACTATAATATTCCCAAATGGGGAAAGTAGTAATATAGGACATAAAAATGGAAAGTAGCAGTGAAGATCAATGCATAAACATGAGAGACCAATATAGAGCCCTTACATTAATCATATCAACAAAAAATAAGTACAATACACTGTGGCACAAATCATATAAGAAAGGCAAACAAGCCTCCAATGTAAAACACTCTCAAAAGTGAGGTGTTGTTGATATACAAAATGCAAGAGATGTTGCTACAACGCAGTCCTAATGAGAATAAATGCTACTCAAATCATACAATGATATATTAAAACTGATATATGCCTCAAAGGATGCTATACATAAAGAACAAGGCTCTATATCAACTTTCCAGGACTACCTAAGAGGGTTTCCGAGAATACATCAAAATAGAAAGGTGAACCAAAGCCCTAGGGTTGAAGATTCACTACAGAAAAATAGCTGGGAATATATGGTTGTAGCTGATATAGAAATATGTAGATCTCCTCCAATAGACTCTCTGGGTGAAAGGCTGATCCCTCCACTAGAGATCTAACTCCCAAATCATGCACTGAAACCCCCCTACAAGTGCTCTCTGAAATAACGCAGTCATGGACTAAAACTATGCTGTTGGGGTTGGTGGTAGCTTGGAATGGTGCCAAATATGGAAATAATTCCCAAGGACCCTCCTTGCTGGCCTCCCAATGGAAAGGCTACCTCTCCACTGAAACACAAACTCAGAATATGGCCCTGCAAACCCTCCACAACTTCTTCCCTACAACACAACACAGTCCTAAGCAGAAACTGCGCTGTATAATAAGGCTGAAGCTTTGGTCTGATGTCAAAATGTGGAAATCCAGCTCAAAAACCTCTCCTGAGTGGGCACTCAAAGTCCCCGAGGATGAGGGTGGGATTCCCTCTCGGGAACACCCTTGTGCTAAACAACACTGCAATCTTAGCTAAACAGCTGAAGAGAGCAATAAGTCATACAGACCATAAACAAAATGATAATCAATACATGCCTTCTATGGCTTCCATCCCCTTCCTTATTGCTTGGTGAGCTTCCTCACCTTGAGCCCCACTCATTAAAGCCACTACTTCCATGCATGGAGTCTCCCTCCAAAACTGCGTTGTACCTCAATGAATGCCACTCCTTCCATACCAGCGTTGTTGATTTGGTCAAAGTTGACCCAGTCTACATGTTCTAGCCCCTTTTCACACAAAATGGTGCTTAATCAGGCTACTATGATGATCTCCATTGACATTAGTAGTGATTTTATTCCTACTAAGGAGATTTATGGGTTTCCATACCCTCTTATTCCTCTAACTAAGAAGCAAAAACAAAATTTAATATTCCAACTAACTTAAAGCTAATTGGGAATATTACAGATAGGTTGAAAATACGAGTTGAAAAAGTAATTTTTTCTTTTTTCCATCTAAAATTTGATGATCTAATCAAATCTTATTTTAGTATTTCCACTATTATTTTATAATTTTCTTAGGAGGCCCATTTTAGACCTCAAAATTCCCCTAATGAAACTTAGGGATAAGTTCACGAAGTTGGAAGAGGCTCACGGAAAACTCAAGATATGATATGGGTACACCGAGTGGAAGTATGGGAAAACAACGAAGGAAGTAAAGGAATTTGAGACAATGAAAGATCAAGGCATGGATGAGATCACGAAGCTACGGAAATTTCTTGAAGAGGCTTGAAACGAGATTGCTATCTTGAAGAAAGAAATTGGGCAAGGACCAGTTGGACGGGTTGCTCATGTGAAAGTTAAGGAACCTCATTCTTTTGATGGTATAAGGAGTACAAAGGCACTTGGAAATTTATTAGGGGATATGGAGCAACATTTGGAACGGTTGGAAATTCCTAATGAAGAGGCCAAAGTGAAGGTAGTTGCTCAATTCCTTATGAAAGATGCCAAGATTTGGTGGAGAATGAAAGCATACCAGATTGAACATGCTGATGCTGATGATATCTATACTTGGGACAAAATGAAGGAAGCTTTGCAAACTCATTTTAGCTCACAAGATGAGACTTGGGATGCGAGAACGAACATTAAGTATATTAAGCAAACGGGGAGTCTGTAAGCATATCAGCGAGACTTCACAAGTGTGATCTTGGAATTACCTGATATGGAAGAGAGAGACAAGGCATTTAACTTCATTATAGGGTTGAAACCTTGGGAACACAATGAGGTGAAGAGGAAAAAGATCAAGACACTGGAAGAGAAAATTGTTGTAGTTGATAGGCTGATAAACCATTATGATGAAGGGACCGATGAGAAGAAAAAGAAGTTTGATAAACTGAAGGAAAAAAATACAAAGTAGGAGCATTTGAGATCGAGTGGCAAGCCGAAATCTAAGAAACCTATGAAATGTTGGTTGTGCAGAGAGGACCACACAGTGAAGAAATTTCATTCAAGACCGACAGTGGCAGCAACAACACAATCTGATGTGAAGAATAAGAAAGAGCAACCAACGGTTAGGATGATGCACATATTTGTATTTGCAGTAGTTGTGGAAGTTGTCCCTAGATGCGATCCCGAGAGCAATAGATCGGAATATGTGGACATGAATATTGGGTAGGGCACATTGCTCACGAAATGAGGAATATTTTTTTGAAGTTTGTTCCAACTCAAGCTTGTTTGAAAGCAGTGAACTCTTCACTAAATCGAGTCATTGGTATGGTAGCAGATGTGGAGGTGCGCATTGGTGAGTGGCATAGGCATGTCGAATTCATAATTGTGTGGATGGATGATTATGAGGCAATATTAGGGATTGAATTTATGAAATAGTATGAGGCTATGATGGTGCCACATATAAATAAGTTGTACATTTATGATGGACGGGAGGATGAGCCATTGGGAACTCCTACTGTGGCAGTTATGACAGCTGGGTGTAAATTGACAACGATGAATGTGGAGGACATCAAGTGGGATGAAGAAATATATGAGAGGTTTTTCATTACATAGACAAAACTCATGGAGTAGGCATAGGTTATGAGAGCGTTGTCTGATAGTATCCTGGATTTGACAGGCAGGCTAGAGGTAGTGGAAGGAAATAAGGATGTGGAACCAAAGATTTGAGGAGAAATTCAGGAAGCATACATGCAGAGATTGGAAGAGGAAGATATTGATAGATGGATTGAGTTGTCAGGGAAGGAGGATGGAGAGCCTTAGGCCTCCCCATCCCCTCCCCCTTTCTAGACTAGCATGGGGATGAGGCTCATTGTCTTCTGCTCATGGCAGTGAGTCCTATTGACATAATGAGAAAGCATTTGGGGCGAGATGGCACGACTGACAACATGATGCGATGAAAGTTATGATGATGTGAGATGCATGCGTTATTGTGGAGGAGATGTTATGGTTGGATTATCTACCCAACTAATCACCATCACAAGGGGATCCAACAGATGATATTCTTGCAGATTTTAGACATGTTTGGAGCATGGAGTAGGTCATGGATAGGGGTATCTGGGTGCCTATGTTTGTGGATATATGTCTTGGCAATGAGGTTGTTGAGATGGTGTTTTCGAGGGCGAAAACATTTTTATAGCGTTGGAGGATGTCAGGACTCCGAGTTGGGAGTTATGCGAACGATTCATAGAAGGCGTGCACATGTGCGACGAGTGCCCGTGTTGGATCGACTCGAGTGGAATGCGCACAGTTGGAGAGACTTGGAGTGGCATTCAGTTATTGTGACGATTGGGTGCACATATAGCGGGTACGCTGAGTTCGGTGGGTGCTCGTCCATTGTGACGAGCACCCGCCTAGTGCGATGAGTGACCGTGTTGGAGCGACCGATGGGTGAGTCATGCGATGGGAGACCGGTGGGTGAGTCGCACAACAAGCGACCGGTTGATGAGTCAGGCGATGGGAGCACGATGGGCAAGTTGTGTTATGACGTACACGAGGGCGAGTCGGGATGTGCGACCAAGGCGTGCTCGAGTGTGGCGAGTTATGGGCAGCACAAGCTGGTCGACCCATGATTGAGCTACACGCAAAGTATGGGCAAGTTGATGTGTTAACATAGAGGTTGATTACCTTGGAGGGCCGACGCACCATTGTCTAGGCAGGCTGACCATAAGGAATGGCGAAAGGACGCGTCACTTGGAGAAATAGCCATGGGTGGATGTCATATAAGTAAAGGGTGAGAAGATGGCATTTGAACATCCAACGAATCAACGCATAACATAATAAAACAAATAGAAAACACAAAACAATGAGGGGGTCGAGCATATGGGTGGAGTGCAGGGCCGAAGTATTGTTGCGGGCAGAATTTGGGTTTTTGTACAAGGATCGAACGAGGGTGCGTTACAAGTTATTCACATGACAGGCATAAGTGTGTTGCGGGTCGTGGGTGCACCAAATAGTCTATCGGGATGCGTGCAGGGTGTAACCTGAGTTGGGTGGGCTGTATGGTGAAAGGAGTGTTGGGTGTGGGTAACCCAAATGACCCGAGGCCGCTATAACGGACTTGCGGGTGGGAATCACATAACCCTCGAGTAAATGGTGAACACTGTGAACAGTGCGGCATGCATAACGACACAGAACTTGGGTAGACATGCAAAGAAAGGTCACGACTGGTGAACAGAGTGTGCACGACATGCACGACAATTCGGGCGAGTCGTGCAGAGTGTGCATGACATCATGACAAACTGATTTGGTTGGCACGGGTATTCTGTAAATTAGCACAACTTTGTAAAGAAGTGTGCAGGTCAGATTTATGAAGACGTGTTGTGTAAACTATTTTTGTACAATTAAATTACATAAATATATTTATATTGGGAAGACTCAAATTATAAGGGAGTTTCCCCTCCCACATATGGTTATGTGTGATATGTTTATTATTCCGTTGTGCATATAAATGATATATGGTTAATTGAAGAATGTTAATTCTGCTCCATTGATAACACTTATAATAAAATTGGCTAAGTGTTGGTTTAGACGTAGTCCATATACTTGAGTATTGGTGAAAAGAAAAAGTGTAGTGGTGTCGCACCTGCCTATACATGGTTGGACGAGTACCACAAGGATGGGTTAGTGACAACTACCACTACATTAGTAGATGGTGATGGAGGAGGGGGGGGAATCCCCCCCTGGCCGACCATTGGCCGCAATCAGAGTTGTCGGGTGTGCGAAAGTGAGAATTGCAGAGGGATCTTAATCACAAATATATCAAGCGTTAAGAGGGAAAATAAAAGTGGTATTTTCACTAATATAATATAATATAATTCTAATTTAAATACTTTATCATTTGATTTTTATATTATTATTAAAAGTTAATTATGTCAAAAAGTGTTTTACAATTTAATATGAAAAAAAATTATATAAATCATTAAATTCAAAAATAACAATAAAAAATTAGATTTAATTTAAAAATTAATAAAAAAATTAAAATTAAAATATTTTTATACATAAAATCATAATTAATAATAAATATTCATAACTACTATATTTAAAAATTTCATATTTAAATTTAATTAATAAACACACACACACATATATATATATATATAATCTTTTGAAATATAGATATATTTTCAAATTTTGTACTAAAAAGAAATTTACATTTTAAGAGATTTGATCTCTTTCAATATTTAATAAATTCACATAATTATATAATTTTTAGTGATTTTTTTTTCTTATTATTAAAATTATATTTATAGATCAATACAACTTTGAATATTTTTTAATATCTATATAAACAATCCACTACATTTAAATTAATATAATCTCCATCATAAAAAAAATTATTCAAATAATTTTTCTAAAAAGCATATTTGAAATATACTTCCCTGTATCCAATCTCCTCTCCTTTCTATGTAAGCACCCCCACAAACTTATGGACATGAATATTTTTAATTTATATTATGTTTTTTAAATTTTTAATATAGTTTTAAAAAATTATAATGGAAAAATTCAAATTTTAAAAGTATATTACAATAGAATTGTTTTTAGTGAGATTTTTTAGAATTATTTTTTTGGATTTTTCCAGTCTAATTTTTATTAAATTCCTAAAAAATTTATTGAAATTCCTAAAAAATTGAAGTGCTATATACACTCAAAATCAATTTAAATAACACAATACAAAATTTCACTTCAATTCAAAATTTACAGTCATATTCCAACCTAAAAAATTCCAAAAAATCACACCAAAAACAATTCTTATTAAAATTATACTCGTATAACATAGCGTCACCTCTTTCTGTAAAAGCATTCACACATACTTCATCATTAAATTCATTTTATAATTTAAATTTTGGAAAATAGTTTTAAAATATTATAATGGGAAAATTTCAAATCTAAAAAGCATATTTGAATTATACTGACCTGTCTCGCATCTAGTCTCCTCTCCATGTAAGCGCGTGACCACACAAACTTAGACACGAATATTTGAATTTTTATATTTTTCATTTGTCTTTTTAAAAATTACTATGTAATTTGAATTTTGAATAATTTAACAGTGTATTAATTTTCTTACAGTGAAAAATCCTATCACATATAACATAGTACATACCATGTTTAAATATATTTAAAATTGCACAAAATGTTATGAATATTATTCCTTAATTAAAAAAAAAAAGAATGAACGGCCATAAAAACTTCAGATGTGAACAAAAACAAAAACTTAGATAGGAATAAAAACTTTAAAATTGGGCAAAACCTTTAAAAACTCGAATCATGATACAAACTTTTCTCAAACAAAATCATATAAATTTAAAAGGCCAAATTCTTTTCGTTGGAGATGGAGATGGCTTAGGATAGCATCTTTCTGTCTTTTTCATAAAATATAGCCTGTCTTTATCATGGAACGTAGTCCCTGTAGTGACTGGGGAGTCGGGACCATGCGAGAGTGATTATCTTCCACTTGCACTGCATTATTATTCAGCTGACTGGGTGGGCCCAGCCGTTACACACTCAGATGCTCCTTTTCCTCAACTAATAATACATTTTTATTGCATGTGCGGAATTTCGTTTGCATCGCAGAGATCACAAGTTTAAATACTTGTAGTTCTTCTCCTCTCTTTTGTGCAACCATTGTCTCACTTTCTTTTGCGTTCCATTTATTCATTCTCTGTGAATTTCAGTGCCCGTAGCCTCCTTCCTTCACTGAGTAATTCATTGAGTTGAATCATAAAGCATTAAGGGTCAGCTATGCCTTCTTCTACTCATTCGAGGAGGAACATCCCCAAAAGAGGGCAGGTGAAGGCAGCCATTGCCTCTTCCGTTGCCCACTCCATCAGATCGCTGTTAAGACCCACTAAATCTTTCAACTATTCTATGGCTTCCACTTCTTCCTCCTCTTCTTCTTCCTCTTCTCCAGCGACTGCAGATCGTTTCTGGGTACAATGATTGAGGTTGCAGATGAAGATGGACTTATCTCCAGAATGTTATTACAAAAGAAAGGTTCCACCATTACCAGTGCAGTGATTCAGAGGTTAAGATCAGACTCGAATCCTTAGATCTGAAGTCCAAATCATTTCCTCACTTGCCTTACCCTGTTTCTGGGCTGTGCAACACCAATAGGGTTTACTCTGTACAGATTAACTACATATGAAGAGGGGAATCTTTTTTCTGCTTTAGCTTTTCCAACCAGTTGGAGCTGCAAAGCTGTAAATACAAAAGTTTGTTGATTTCATCATTTGAATGGAAAGAAAGGGCATTTTGATATTAATCTCCTTAGCTTGTCTCTTTGAGAGATTTGTACATTTTCCAATGATCAAATCTTATGGAAAGGAAAAGGAATTTTTTATATTAATCTCATTGGCATTTCTCTTTGAGAGATTTGTCGATTTGTCAATGATCAAATGTTTGATATCAATGTTAATGTTATTTATCAACTCTCATCCGTGTTTTGTTTTTATTCCAGCTCTGTTCTGCTAACATTTTATTGCAAAATGTAAACATGCCGTACAGTTTAATGACGCCATGACAAGTCCAACTTTGTAGGGTTAATTTATACAGTAGTTTGTATGTATGGGTAGAATGTGCAAAGGTGAAGATGTGGAAACGATGTTGAACTTTTTCATACAAGTTTGGGGATTGCAAATTAAGTTGGGGATTGGAAATCTACTAGTAGGTTTTTTTTTTTTTCTTTCTTTTTTTGGTTTATGATCTTAAAGATTGGTGACTGTTATATTGGGGAATATTTGTACCAGGCAGATATACATAAAACTATATGATCTCAGAGATTGGTGACTATTATATTGGGGAATATTTGTACCAGGCAGATATACATGAAACAGTCACTTACTGCAGCTTCAACAGCTGACTCTGACCTCTAGAGTGGCGAGAGAATTTATTCCAGTAACACTTCAATAGCAAAAGTGCTTTAACTACAATCAATTAAACTAACCCTCTAGAATAAATATACTTGCAAATTGTAACTCTTTTGCAATATTTTTATTGAGAAGAGTTTGCACTGCTGTACAGTGAACTTCACAAAACATGAAGGATCACAAAACTATAGGGCAATATTGGCTTTCCATGTACTTTTATCTTGGGCATTGAAGTGTTTGAGAGTTTGCATTTCTTTCACCCATTTTGTCATGGTCTTTTCTTTGAAAGTGATTTTTTATCATAGTTAGAATAAAATTTAAATAATTGTGTGAGAAATATTTTGTTACCAATTTTATCAAAATGCAAGTTAAAGTAAGTAAAGAAATAACTAGCAGAACCACATTAGTAAATGTGGTTGATATACCCTGATATGCCTATAAAAAATTGAAGATTATTAAAGTTTATAATTATAAAATTTATAATTTTAAGATTTATAATCAAAATTTAATGAATATGATTCGATTTATATTGTTAAAGATATGAAAATGGTTTATATATGATAACAAAATGATATTGTAATAATTATTACATTGATATCAATCATATAACGAAACAAATGATTGTTATAAAATGAAACCCATTGATATATATCCACATCAAATTACATTACACAATCTTTGATTTTTTAAAAAAATTATTGAAGTTAACCTAGATTATACAATATTTATGGACATGCAATAAGCATCCCATTATTACACTCTCTAAAGTCAAATATAGTTAATAAGCATCCCATTATTACACTCTCTAAAGTCAAATAGAGTTTAAAACAAATAGAATAACAATGAAAAATAATAATATATATTTATAAAAAATAAAAGAACTGAAATAATGAAAAACAATGAAATTGTATATATTTATAAAAATAATGGAAAGGGAATAAAAATAATAATTAATAGGCCGCGCCAAAATATAATAAATTTCATTTTAACTAAATTTTGAAAATGCTCGGAATCTTTCTTACCTAATTAATATCAGAGAACACAACACATCATACAATCTACACGCAACTTGTGATTTGTATTGCAGAAAACAAATATTTGTATACACAGCTGAGAAGCTTCTCGAGACTGATGGCGGCGATAGCTTCTTCAGGAAGCTAAGAACTCTCGAGAAAGTCTGAGACCACTCTTGCATTAAATGTTGTCGATAGCGTAGGTTGAAATTACAGCTCATCCAACACTCCCCCTTAATTTCAACCATATGACAGACACAAAAAATACACTATACAAAATATATAAGACATAAACATACTCTTAATTGACATGCCTATTGGTCTAAGTCTTAGCTAAGCTTACAACATAATTTGGATTTTCTACAACATATTACTTGCTTCTACAAATCTCAAATTTAGCCTTCCCAAGAGGCTTAGTGAATATGTGAGCTACACTCTCATTTGTATTACAATGTATTAAGTCAATTTCCTTTGATTGGACCTTTTCCCTTACAAAATGATATTGTGTGTCTACATGCTTTGACCTTGCATGACATACATGATTGTTTGCTAATTTGATGGTGCTTTGATTATCACATTTGATCGTTGTAGGTTCTTGTTGATCTTCACCAACATCTTCAAGTATCCTTCATAGCCATATAGCTTCACAGGTGGTACTACATAATGCTTTATATTCTGCTTCAATTGATGACAAGGAAATTGTTGGTTGTTTCTTACTACTCCATGATATCGCTCCTGATCCTATATTGAACACGTATCCAGTGGTGGATTTCCTGAAATATAGATTTCTGTTCTAGTCATAATCATAATGACCTGTCAATTCAACATTACAATCATTAGTATATTCAATACCAAAATTGATAGTTCCATTTAAATATCGAAGGACCCTTTTTGCAACTATCCAGTGGCTTTCAAGAGGCTTAGCCATGAATTGACTAAATATGCTTACTACATAAGCTATGTCTAGTCTAGTGGTAGTGAGATAATTCAAGTTTCCCACTAATTGTCAATACAATGTTCCATTCACCTCCTTTGTTCCATCATCATTTCTCAATTTGATATTTTGTTCCAATGGAGTACTCACTGCTTTACATCCTTGCATATGAAATCTCTTTAGTACCTCGTTTGTATATTTGATTTGTGTGATTAAAGTGCTTCCATTATCTCTCCATACTTCAAGACCTAGATAATAATGCATATGTCCAAAATCCTTCATCTCAAATTCCTGTGATAACTTCCTTTTTATATCATTAATCATTTTATCAACATTCGCTTTTATTATTAGATCATCAACATATATAGAGATTAATATTATGCTTCCATTTCTATCTGACTTGACATACAAATTAGGATCATTTTTGCTTTTGTTAAATCCTTGCTGAAAGAATAATTTATCTATTTTCTCATACCACGATCTGGGTGCATGTTTTAGTCCACATTAAGGCCTTTTTTTAACTTGCATACAAGATGTTCTTGTCCCTTATTTTCAAATCCTTCTGGTTGAACAAGAAAAATCTCCTCTTTTAAGTCCCCATTTAGAAAAGCTGACTTCACATCTAATTTATATAGATTCCAATCATATTTAGTGGCCAATGCTATCATTATTCTGATTGTGTTCATTTTTGCTACTCGAGCAAAGGTATCTTCATAATCTATACCTTCTTTTCGTGAATAAACTTTTGCAACCAATCTTGCCTTATACTTGTCTATGCTACCATTTGCATTAAAATATGTCTTGTATAACCATTTTGACTACTAAATGACTACTGTGGATATTCCGAGTCTTACTTCTGAAAAAATACACCACAGAAATCTCCAATCTAGCATTTTGATCCTATAGGGACTTTATTTTCAGGTAATTCTGTTAATTCCCAAGTTTCATTTTTCATTATAGAGTCATATTCTTCTTTCATAGCTTCCATCAATTCTTTATGATTTTTGGCTTGTTCATAATTTAAAGGCTGAAAAATAGACACTACTTGAAACATTAAAGCATAATATTTATACCTAATAGGAGTTTGAATTTGTCGTGTTGACCTTCTTAGAGGTTCATTAAATTGTGGAGTACTTTCTCCTCTTCTTCTTCTCTATGGAGTGCCTTCATCACTTCTTTGTGGACTTTGACTTCTTGAACTATCTTCTGGAATGTCCATGCTTTCTTGAGCTTAAGATGATTCCACAAATTCATCTTCTTCTTTAAAGTTGTCATAAGTAGGATGCCATACATTATATTCATCCTCTTTCATTTGTTTATATGCATGTTCATGAAATATAACATCGCTGCTTGCAAAGACCTTATGAGTATTTGGATCATACATTTTATATGCTTTTTGATCAGTACAATATCCAATAAAAATGCATTTGATAGCTTTGGCATCTAATTTTCTCCTATCCTCTTTAGGAATATGAGCAAAGGCCATGCATCCAAATATCCTTAAATGACTAACTTTAGTTTTAAAACCATAAAATACTTCAAATGGTGTTTTGTGCTCAAGATATTTTGTAGGAATTCTATTTTTGAGATATACAACTGTATTAATGGCTTCAACCCAAAAAATATAAGAAATTCCTTTACTTTTCAACATACTACCAACACATTCAACTATTGTTCTATTCTTTCTTTCAGCTACACCATTTTGTTGAGGTGTATGTGGTAATGTAAATTGTTGCACAATTCCATTTTGCTTGCAGTATTTTATAAAGCTCCTGAAGTGTACTCACACCTTTATCTGATCGAAGAATTTTAATATCCTTTCCTATTTGTTTTTCCACCATATTCTTGAATCATTTAAAGTATTCAAACACATCACTTTTATTTCTTAGAAAGTACACCCAGGTGCATCTATTGCTATCATCAATAAATATAAGAAAGTAATATGCTCCACCAAGTGACTTAGTCGGCACTGGACCACATACATCAGTATGCACTAGTTCAAGTATTTCATGTTTTCTTCTATTTTCATGCATAAGAAATTATTCCCTATGTTGTTTCCTAGTGCACAACCTTCACATTCAAAGTGTTCACCCTTAATATTTGGAAGGCCTTCTACCATCATTTTTTTTTGAAGTAACATTAGGTCATTATGATTTAAGTGTCCATACCTTTGATGCCAAAGCTTGATGCCCATTCTTTGTCACATCCAACTTGTATAATCCTCCAACTCTCATTCCTTTTGCAACAACCTTGTAGTTGTCCTGCATATCCTTTACCAAACAATGTGATTTCACGAATTCAACTTTTAAATGTTGATATGTAATAGTGGAGACATAAATTAAGTTCTTCTTTAATCTTGGAACATACACCACATTTTGAATTTTATTTTCTTGTCCATTAGGCATAGTAACAATTATATCACCATTTCCTTTAAATAGATGTGTGCACCATTATTAACTTCATGATAAGTATCAAACCAATCTCTTTTGCATGACATGTGAATTGATGCACCAAAATATATAAACCAAGCATTATCATCATCATTTTTTGCTGATAAAGTAGCATTGGACACAAATAATTTAAGATTGCTAAATTCATGCCTGATTGCCTCATCTCTATCAACATAATTTCCTATATTCCTTCTTTGTTTAAATAAATTAGATATTTTTTCATGCAATTCTTAGCAAAATGACCAGGTTTTCCACAATAGTAACATATATCATCTCTACTTGATTTGACATTTGACCTTGGTGAAGGTGTACCTTGAAATGATTTTACTTGTGGCCTTTTGCCTTTATTTTTCTCCCATTTTTTTCCTTTTAAGGTTTGCTTCCCTTTAGCTATCAATGCTAAATCTGAATTGGGAGATTTCCAATTAATGCTTCTTCTTCGCTCTTCTTCTTGCATAAGTATACCTGCCAATTCATCAAATGTAGGAGCCTTCTCTCTAACTACAAGACCAGTGATAAACATTTGATACTCATCCAACATTCCATTTAATTTCACAGTAACCAAGTCTGTACTAGATATTGTTTCACCAATGTCACCTAATTTATCTTTTAGATCCTCAATTCAAGAAATAAAATTACTGATATTTTCATTTTCTTCCATCTTAATTGAAAGGAGCTTACTCTTTAAATACAATATTTGATTTGTAGTCTTCGTCTCATAAAAATTCTTGAGTGTGTCCCATGTCTCTTTGGATGTTTTGCACACTCTAACGTGTGGAATAATATTATCCTTAACAAACATCCGCAACAACACCTTCGCTTTGTTTTCTCATCGCTCCTAAACTTAAATTGCAGCAGATGTGGCTTGAGGGGGCTCTAGCTTCACTTCATCTCCAGACACAATCATCCATATATTGTAGCCTTCCATCAAAGTTTGCAACTTCAATTTCCAATTTGCATAATTTTCACCATCCAAATTATTAGAATTAGATAGATAAGACTTTGCTAATACATTTTCCATGGTACCAAACTTATAAATCTTCAAGTACCAATCTAAATACCAATAAATTTAGTAACTCCTTAATCACAAACAACAATAACACCTTCTTTGACTAATTTTACTTTCCCCTTAAATAAAAGCACCCCCTTTTTTACTTTTAATTCTCCTTCCTTTTTTTAATTTTTGTTATCAAATCCTTTTAAAAAAAGTTATATCGAAAAACCCTTTTAAAAAGCACTCCAATAATTTCATAATAAAAAATGTATTTCACCACTCAACTCTTATGACTTCCACCATTTACTTTTCACTTTTTAAAATCTTCAAAATAAATGAAAATTACCAGCAACTACCACAATTTACTAAGTGAATGCCAATTACCAACAACTACCACAATTTACTTTTCACTGGGCTTGAACCTTTGCATTAACCATAAAGCCTTTAATATTCATAATAAATTTTTTTTTTAACTGGTGGTTAAATTTTTTTAACATAAAGGCAACCTTCAATGCATACACGAACAACCAACCTTGCCCAAAATTCTATTTAAAAACAGGTTTCTTCGACCCTCTCTTACCAGCACATAAGCAAACTTCTCCACACAACTCCTTCAGCCAGTTCACCCTTCACCAAAGCCAGTTCACCCTTCACCAAAGCCTTTACCCACTGCAAACAGAAACATAGTTTTCTGCAACAGATTTCACAAGCTGGCTGCACACATAAACTTACTCTTGGCGGCCAATATGCCCTTCACTAAAAACTTAATGCGTTAATAGCCAATACACCCTTCACTAAAAGCTTAATGCATTTCACACAACCTGAACACAGACTGAACACAACCTCTCCGCAACAGACTTTTCAGCAGCACAAAGAATCCTCTGCAACACACCCTCAACTATTTGATGGCACGCAGGAAAACTCACACAATGATAACTGATCGCTCAAAGACCTCACCTTGCTCTGATACCATATCAAAGAACGCAACAAATCATACAATCTACACACAACTTGTGATTTGTATTGCAGAAAACAAATATTTATACATGGCGGAGAAGCTTCTCGAGACTGTCGGTGGTGATAGCTTCTTCAGGAAGCTAAGAACTCTCAAGAAAGTCTGAGACCACTCCTACATTAAATGTTGTTGACATGGTAGGTTGAAATTACAGTTCATCCAAAAATTTATTCACAAACGTTTGACTGGTGGAGAGCTTCCTCTGAAACATGATTCCTAACTTATTCATGAAGGTTTTATGGTGGAGAGTTTATTCTTAAATGTGAATGTGATTCTAGACGTGTGTATCCTTTGTAATTACAAAGCGCTCATAGTTTACCAAACTACCAAGGATGTCAATAATAAATTGATTCTCCTTGCCACTAACACATCACCCAACCACTTAATAATTTATTAAAATATTCATTAAAGTGTTTATAACATGAAAGAGACAACCCTTCGACAACTCTCACGAAAATAATATAAGACAAAGGTTCCAAACCAAATGAATGGAAAAACATCCTAGTGGGTGTCACTTCAGTTTATTAATGGATATGGAAATTGGAAAATACATTGGCAAAGGAAAAGAGGCATTAACTGGTATTTATTTATGAAAATAAAGGAAAATAGGAGAAAAGAGAGATGAAAGGTCACATAATTTCATGAGAGGGAGATTTAAGGAAAAATGAAGGAAAATGATGAAATTAGAGGCCTCAATGATAAAAAGGATTATGAGGATCAGTTCATGGATTTTATTAGTGTTAGCTTTGGTCAGCTTAAGTTTGGATCTCTCTCCATTCTCTCATACTCTTGCACACTTGGAGAAATATTGGATCATTGTTGGAACATGCTTGTAGCACTCTAGTTTCATTGGATTTGGAAAATAAGACAAAGGAAAGAAGGAGAGTGAAAGGGAACATGTGGATCGAAAACTACAGGGGGATTGCTTTGCAGGTAATGAGTTGCATGTATGGTTTCCTTACTAGCTTTGGCATGCATGGCACATGCATGTGGTTTCTTGGTTATGAGCTGCCATTGGCATGGAGGATTGTCTAGATTGGAAATGGTTGCATAGCCTTTCCATTTCCTGGATAGCCATGATGTTGTGGGTTTCCCACTTGATTGATTTTAATTGGTGCTCAAGTTACTTATGGCTGTGAGTTGAGTTACTAGTTCCTGGAGCCTTGGTTGGATAAACTCTTTGGAAGCCCTAGAAAAACTTGGGCTGATTAACTAGTCTTGGAAGCCTTGGTCTGACAAATGGTCTGGAGCCCTTGGTCAGTTGGGTTACTAGTCCAGGAGCCTTGGTTGGATAAATGCTCTAGAGCCATGCAACATTTATGGTTTGAGTTACTAGTACTTGAGTTGGGTTGGAACAAATTCTCTAGAGCCTTGCAAAGCTTAGGTAAAGACCGATCTATAGACATTAGTGATATCTGACCGTGAGATGGAATCACTTGTTGAGGGCTAAGGTGGTTTGGCCTCTGGTAGCCCTGGTTTAGTTTTTCTTGGTTTATTCCATGAGATCCCACATTCATGCTTGGAATATGGCGTGGAGGTGATTGGTTGAAAGAGATATTTGGTTACTCTTGTATTCGATGAGTAAATGTACTTTTTATGATGTGGCTTTGATGGTTGTTCTATAATTATTATTATTTTGGTTATATGATGGTTATAAGCATGGTTTCATGACAAATTCTAGTTATGTCTCTTATCATGTTTTGATTGGTAAATGATTAGATATTGAATGCCTGATCTAATAAATGTTATGGAAACTATTATGAGAGTGAATTAGACATTCTTGACGAATTTTAGATAAGTATTAGACCACTATGTTTAAATATGCATTCATGACCTGTATATTACATGTTTTCCATGTGTTTGATGAAATGACTGTCATGGTTAGGCTTGGTTAGGTTAAGTTCTTGACTATGTTTTGTGTTAGAGGCTTTTTTTTTATCATTTTTTGTTTTGGAAAGTTTCAAGAAGTTTTTGGCAGTGATCAGGAGTCTAGCCCTGAAAAAGTGGCATAGATTTCATGGTTGGAGGAAAAATTTGGGAAATTGGGACTGCAGTCACTCCCTTGCATGTTTATGAATGCGATTAGAGGCATACATCCGCATGGATGCAAGCTTGTACATGTGTCAGGGAGTTCAAATCAGTGAAAAAGCAACTTGACTCAAGATTTGGGCACCTGGAGGGGTGGTTTAGCTCTTGGGGGTCTTGTATCTCCTGATGAAGGCCATAAAAGTTTTAGTTTGTCGCTTCCAACTCCTTAACTGTACTTAGGAGGTTGAGTCATATTTTAGTAACTCTTTGTCACATATTTACCCCAGTGGAGTGGTGAACTTGGGTATGTGTGGGAAGAGGGTGTTACACCTCCTCAATGTCCCAGTTTTCTAAATCTCCTCATATCTTCATCATTAATATCTCTGACTCCAATCAAAGAAATTATCGCTCTGTTTGTGTACTAAGCCAGTCTAGTTTGTGCTTGGCTTTCACTGCCATTTCGGTTTTATCCTGCTCTAGTAACACCAATATTTTTTCTAACATTTCATACATCCCCAATAGATTATTGATGTTTTTATCCGATGCCTTCCTCCAATGCCTTCCTCCAATGCTTGAAATCCTTAGGTGCCTCACTGCCCACCATTTCTATCGGTGCTTGCTTCCACAACAAGGATATCCACTTCACAAACAACCAATTCACATTTGTTTAGACTTGGCGTCCTTAATTTATTTCCTCGCCTCCCTCCTAGGCAGAGGATCCTCCTTCTATAATCATTAAATCTATTATAGGGGGAGTCGTCACTTCTATTTTCCAAATTAATGATTCAGACTTAGAACCTTGATGGGTCTAGTTGGCATTAATGTGAATTGATTCTGAGATCTCTCTCTACCACATATATTTTTCTTGGGAGGACCACCGAACTTTTAAACCCAACCATCTTCTCTTGTCATCGCTCCAAACATGAGATCTTTCATGCATGTAATGCAACAAGTGGAGGACGGATTGAGATTTGCTTCATCCTCTTGGTAATGTCGTATATTGTTTGTGGCTTGGATTCTCATTAATTCCATTGTCAGTGCATATGATATACTTGAGTTCCTAAGGCTCTTCATTTAATGACATTGAGTTATTGGATTGACACATATCTCCTTTCACCATCCTACAATATTAATACCCCTTGTTCCAGGTGTGAGCCTTGATTTTCCAATGTGTTTGCCACTAAGTTGAGATCTATGAGGATGTGGACGAGTTCGATATTCTCAAATTGACCATGTTGACACCTAATCCTAGGGATTCGATGAAATTGTAAATTAGTGTAAATAGAAAATGAGGAGAGGTGGAAGATGAAGAGACACTGGGAGATGAATCCCAAGAGTCTCACCCTCCATGTATATATTTTTTAGCCTCATTTAATGAAAATCAATTTAGTTTTGTTGGAGTTACCTCCTGGCTTGACATGGTATCAAATTAATCTCCATTTTTGGCTTCCCTACCCTTGTAACTCCCTCCTCCATTCTAGAAAACTGTCTTTGCATTTTTTTTTTGCAGACTGTCACCTTTGTTATACTGCAAAATACTGTCATAACTCCAAAATTCCTTCTCCCCCAATCAATTCATTCCCTCATTACATTGTAACGCTCTCTCTGTGCTCTCTCAACTGCTCCATACCCACTCTGCAGTCAACACAACACCCACGCTCCTCATATAGTCAAGGAAAAAGTGCTCGACCTCCATTTGACATAAGCAGTTTTGGTGCACATCGGAAGTGTGGTCCCTCACACAACATACAAAGTCTCCATAACCTGACTCCTATCGGCATATCCACGCACTGCTCCATATACATAGTCTCCATAATCAGACTACTCCATATATGCAGTCTCCATAATCTGGCTACTCCATATACATAGTCTCCATAGCCTGACTCCTCTCGGCATATCCACGCATTGTCAGCTCCATTACACAGTCGACTCTCGGGCTTCTCTTTGACACAACGGCCTCGAATCTCGTGGCTTGGTGTGCTCCTGTGGCTTGGTGTATCTCTACTTGTGCCCACAGAACTTCCCACCATGGCTCTTCGGTGCCCCTACACCCTCGAATTTCTCAGTCTCGACAGTGCTCCCTCCTAGGTGTTGTCATGTACACAACTTCATACCATTACGCTCTCAACACTGCGGACTCCACCTCTCGGCTCCTATGATAGGGCTCTGTAGTTAGCCTCCACAATACTGCTCATCCATGCAGTTCTATGTGTTTTGTATTTAAAAAATATGTGTCCTTCTAATGCAATAAAAAACAAGACTCCTTATGAATTGTGGCATGGCCACATTATTTTGGTAAAGCATCTCAGGGTATTCGATTCCACCTATTATGCCTTGATACGTAAGGAACAAAGAAACAAACTTGGTGCAAGAAGTCGTAAGTGTATCTTCTTGGGGTATTCAAATACCTCCAAAGCATACTGTCTCTATGATGAAGTCAATAAGAAGTTTGTAGCATCTAGATATGTAATATTTCTTGAATCTTCCAAGGTTGAAAATGTTGTTGAGTGGCAGCTTGATTGCTTGGATAGATTTGAGAACGCGAAGTCATTTCGAGAATTTGATAATTAGATTCCACATCTTGAAGGGAGGATTCCTATATTGAATCAATATGTGGAATATTATTCTAAAGCACTCTCTCCCCCACATGAATATCCAACCATGAGTGACACTTTGAGTGATGTGATTGACATAATTGGGAGACTAAGTTTTGGTTCAGCCCCAACTCAATCCACTGACCAGCCTAGGCCATCTCCAAAAGGTCTTCCAAAATGGCTGACAAAGACACTTGAAAATTTTCATCCTAATGAGGTTGGAAAGATAGGAACAAGAAGTTCCACCAGGAAAAATGGAGGTGATGTAGACGATTCTCATTCACTTGTTGATATGGATGTTACTTATAATTGCGAATTCAATTTGTCTACATATTTTGAACTAACTTCCTTCAAAGAAGCCACTTTTCATGATGAATGGAATAAAGCGATGCAGAAGGAATATGATGCCATGATAAAGAATTTCACTTGGAAGCTGGTTGATCCTCCATTGGAAACCAAACCAAATCGCTACAAGTGGGTCTACAAGAACAAGTACAAATTTTATGGCTCACTTAACAAGCACAAATCCATTCTTGTGGAAAACGTTTTTGCATAGAAAGAAGGGGTCAATTATGAGGAGACTTCCCCCCACAACAAAATGGGCTACCATCCAGACATTCTTTTCCTTCATAGCTCAGAATGGTTGGAAAGTCCATCAGATGGATGTAAAAACTTCTTTCTTGAATGGAAATCTAAGGTATAATTTTTTTATGTCCCATCCATAAGTATTTGTTATGAAGGGCCAAGGACGCAAAATATGGAAGCTTTAAAAATCCTTGTATGGCCTCAGGCAAGCACCACGAGCTTGGTATGAGAAGTTAACTAAGCATCCTATGAAACTTAACTTCAAACACTATGATCTTGATGATGCAACTTTGTTTTTCAAGATATTTGGAAAAACAATTGTATATCTTGTGGTGTATGGAGATGATGTTTTGATGGCGAGGAACAATGAGAGCTATATTGCATCCATAAAGAAGGAATTGAGGAAAGGTTTTAGAATGAATGATTTGGGATATGTTCACTACTATCTTGGTATTGAAGTAACTCAATATCCTAAGTTTATATTCCTCTCTCAGAAGAAGTACATTGGAGATTTGTTGAACAGGTTTGGAATGGCTGAGTGCAATCATTTGAATACTCCAATGGAACAAAACTTGAAGCTCACTTCCATTTAAGCAAAAACATTTGAGGATGCAAAAAATTATAGACAACTTTTAGGAAGTCTCAACTACCTGACTACTACCACACCAAACATCTCATTTGTTGTTGGAATCCTCTCCAAGTTTATGCAAAAAAATTGTGAGGGACATTAGTCTGCTGCAAAAATAGTTCTAAAGTACTTGAAAGGGACTCAAGACTTTGGAATCAAGTATACACAAGTGGGTGACTTCAGCTTGATTGGATACTCCAATTCAGACTTTGATGGACACAAAGGAAGTGGGGTATCTACTTCAAGTTATACTATGAGTCTTGGATCAGGATCTATCTCCTAGAGATCACACAAAAAAACAGTTCCAACAGATTCCACAACTGAGGCAGAATATGTGGTAGCAACTGAAGTGACAAAGGAAATTGTGTGGCTCAAGAAAATTCTGGAAGATTTGCAGATAAAACAAGTGCATTCAACTCCACTCATGATTAACAACACTTCTGCAATAAAGTTGGCCAAGAACCCAAAGTTCCATGATCGAATGAAGCACATCAATACAAAGTAATATCTGTTTCGACATCATGTTGAGGCCAAGATAATCCATATACGTCATTGTTAATACAAATGAGCAGATTATAGGAATCTTCACTAAATTTCTTGGAAGAGAAAAGTTCGAAAGATTCAGAACGATGCTTGGAATCACCAACATCCCTTTAGATCAAGGGGGGGAATTTCGACACCTAATCCTGGGGGTTGGGTGGAATTGTAAATTAGTGTAAATAGAAAATAAGGAGATGCGGAAGATGAAGAGACACCGGGAGATGAATCCCAAGAATCTCACCCTCCATGTATATATTTGTGAGCATCCTTTAATGCAAATCAATTTAGTTTTGTTGGAGTTACCTCCTGGCCTGCTAGATCCACCAACATGCTATTCTTCGAAAAATAGGTGGAAAAATTGATCTTGGTGCTGAGATTTCCTTCGATACCTATTGAATAACCATCATCGAGTCCCCTATAATCAACAACTTTTGAATTCTTGAGCCCTCACTAATTCCAAGCCTTCCATAATTCCCAAAAATTTGCATAGTAGTTTGTTTCCCATCTAAGACCCAAGGAAAAAGTTTATTTTGTATTTTCTTCTGGACTGTGTAATTCCCCTCCCACTCCTACCACGTCAATGTTTCCTTTAGATGCTTCATCAAAACTGAGGATTGGACTTGGTTTTCTAGTTTTCTAGTTTCGAAATTCATCCTCCCCCAATCTTAATTGGCTAAAATTGATGGAGGAAGGTTTTGGAGTGACGTTGATAGCATATTTTTATATAATTGATCCATTCTCCCTCTTCAGTAGTCATTTCAGCTAGGTCCTTTGTCTTTAATACATTTTCCGCAATTTGTTATGCAAGTAGGAATTTTTATTTTATAGAAACTCTAAATGTAGACGCCACTTTGTCTTTGAATATCACCTTATTCCTCTCCAACCATATCATCCAACATAATAACTTTGGCTATGCACTCCAAGCTATTTTCCCTACCAAATATTTGATTGTATCTTTGAGAATATTTCTCTTAGACATCTCAAGAATATCTATCCAGTTCCCTAGAATGTTAGCGACAATGCAGCCTTTTTCAAAGGAAAATCTCCATACTTCCATAGAGAAGGTGCAATGATGAAATAAGTGTGGAATTGAATCCTCTCCTACCTTGCAAAGGACGCACCATAATGGGCCTTGAATATTCCTCCTAAGATTATTTTTTGTGAGAATCTTTTGGTGTGTTAGGACCCAATAAAAGGAATTATTTTTTGCGATGGCATCATCTTTCCATATCATTTTCCATAGTCTCAGATTTGGGGGTTGTGGGACGGTATTAAGCAACAAATTATAACCCTTTTTGACTCTGTATTGTTGTGATTCTCTTATTACCCACTTTCTTGAATCAGAAGATCCATGAGAGAGAGGTGCAAAACCTTTCAATAAATTCATGAACTGGATCCATTGCCCAACTAATTGGGAAAGGATATATGGGATCTGCCACCCCGACCATACCCCAACTGAATCCCAAGATGAAATATCCTTTATTATTTCAATGCCTTTCCTCTTAAACCATTTAACAAGGGGCCTCCCCTCTTCCTGTTCCAATTCTACTAAATTTTTTGGGATCCTCTCCTTCCGAAGGCTTATTTGTGCTCCATCTCCGACATTCCACCCAAAATTTTGTAAAATAACCACTGCAACAACTTTTCATAGGCGTGATATTTGGATCCCTTAGCTTCCTTCCACCAACCATTGGTATTCGAGATTAATTTCCACAATATTTCGGCTCCTGTAAGAAGATTCATATACAAGGGCTCCTTGATTCCCATCTCTTCACGCTCCTTCAGGAGACGAACTACATTCCTATTTAGAAGGTGAAATTTATTCTCACTATCCTTTCCTCCCTTACATAGAAATTTCTAATCAAGGAACTCATTTGGAGAAGAAGTGTAGAATTATCTAAATAGATTCAACTGATCTTGTAATATTCTAAAACAAAATACTAAATCAATTCTACAAATTGTGAAAACCAATTACGACTGCATAATCACATGAACAAGAAAAGAAATAATTTCAATCGCACAACACAAGATGTATCTAGGGAAATCATCAACTAAAAACCCTGCTATATGTATATTGCATAAATTCAAGAACATGAAACAATGCAATTTTATTTCTCTTCCTGAGAAACCTCTACACTCTGTTGATTTTCTCACTCTAATCCTGCTCTAATCTAAGCAATTTTGGTCCAATATTTAGCCACTTGCTTGCCTCTGCCTAACCAGCCTTGTTTACACATTCCTAGGATAATTGAGCCCCTATTAATTAGGAAATTCCCAATTAATGATTGTGCAATACATCCAAGGCTTCTTGATGACCTGATGCATGACTAGTACAATTTTATAATTATACAACTAATAATTATCTTCCCTTTAACTCCAATCTGAACTGGGCCTTCCTTAGAACTTGTTAACCATTAGTAAATTTTGTCACAGCAAATGATGGCTAAAAAAACAATCTTCACTGTTGTTCCTTCGCTGTTGTTCCTTCACTGTTGTTCCTTCGCTGCTGTTCCTTCGCTGCTGTTCCTTTACTGTTGTTCCCTTATTTTTTCTACCCCGCGCCCCTTGCAAAAAAGGTTTTTTTTCCTTTGTATTTATCCATAATTGGATTTTTACGTTTTAACACCGAAACCAAAGTTTTCCTGACCTAAAAGCCTTCCTACGTGACAAAAAAGGTGACATCACCCCAACCCCTACCACGTGTTTCCCACATATTTCTATTTTCACACTCATCCATGACCACTGATCTTCGGCCAGAAGATCTAACATCCCAAACACATTTCACATTCATTTCACCAATAAAACCAATTACTCTATTTTCGACCGAAATAGGTTTTCACCTGGGCACGTGTCAATCAAAGACCTATATCGCGTTCATTCCCGCCTAAATCGCTTCCACTCATTTCGTGTGCGAAAACCATTCGTGGTTTTCTTCGAAACCGCGTATCCACTATTTTGCTCCAATATTCAAATTAAACCCTCGTTTTGGTGTTTTGTCCACGTACCCTCCTCCGCATGCAATTTCTCCTCCTCTACTCCTTTCACCCCGCCTAGCCTCTCGCTTTAACCCAATACGCGCAAGATTTTATGTAATAGTTTTTTTATGTTGCGGTGTTTCATGGTGGATGAGATGTAAACCCATCCCACGTCACGATAAAGTAACGAAGGGTCAAGGATGACGATCCTCAAGCCAAAATCACGAAGAAAAGGGATTCCATAGGTTCAAAATCATGGTTTGAACGGTTTCATGAGCATTGGTTATACAATGAAACCCTCGACACGCCAAAGACACTTGTACATTAACAAATGAAACAAAAGAAGAATAGTGAAAAGACAAGTGGATTAAAGTTAAAGGTTAAAGTTAAAAAATAAAATATTTAAAGACTTAACCGATGATTTACAAAAACAAAGACACATGAATAAAGTGAGAGAAATGCTTAAGGATAAAATACGCATAAAAGGTTTAAACCGAAGATGATTATAGAAGTCCAAAATCAATAACAAGGGTTTAAAGCAACAAAGAGAGATAGACACCAAGAAAGCCTCCAAATGCCACATCAATGAGGCTATTAATCCTCAAAATGCCACCTACCAGTAATTTGCCTCAAAATAATACATTAATGCACGAATTAGAGATATTTCCAAAAGACAACCAAGTAATTTCACACTACCAAAAAGCCTCAAAGTCAACAAAAGTGACTAAAGTTGATGAAACTTAATGCAAAATTCAATTAACAGAGAAAAACATCGATAATTTCTCCATTTGGCCCTTCAAAGGCCGAGAAGCACTTACTATTAATTGAACAATTAACCCTTTCTTTCACTCCACCTCTCATTCTTCTATAAATACTTCTCTAGAAGACAATATTATGGTGGGTTGAATACTTGTTGAATTTAAATAGCTATTGAGGTCAAGCTCGTTTTGTAATTGAAGAATGATAAGCTAAGATAAAAAGTTCAAAAGCTATAAAGACCCACTGGACTTGAAAGATTGTAACTATTTTGAACATCAAATACACAAGTTGATTTATGGGATCTTGTCTATGTCAATGGTGATGTTTTTTTCGTAATTGTTATTTTTTTCATGTTTTCCATACTTGTCCACTTTCTCGATAAAGAACAACAAATATAGATTAGGATTTACTTCTAAAGTACCCTAAAACTCACCGATAAATCTTTATCTTTATGTTTTCTTCTATTTTTTTTTAGGATAATTTCACATAGAGTATAACCAGTGAAGTGTTGGTAAGCCCATGTTTCCTGAGTACAACTTGAGATATTGTCTTTGAAAATTCTTGAAAGTCTTCTTATTAAATTTAAACTAAAGAATTTTATGGTTAGCCCTGTCCTCTAGTTTGTCTCCAATAATTGCTTTGAAAAGTTCCATTAAGAATATGCTGAAAGCATGTTAGATTCAAAGTTCTTACTTGATCTTAAGATATTATTTATTTTATCTTAAAATGTTTTCCTTTGAGTATGCTGAAAGCAAGCTAGGTTAAAAGTCCTTACTTGATCTTAAGCTGCACTTTGTTTTCCTATATGTTTGCCTCTTTCACCACACTTTTATGTTCCATACCATAAATCAACTTAAAGATATCCTTTGATATAGATGACTTGCCCCATGGACCATTCTTGAAACTTGTTGTGCAATTAAATCCTTTTGTGACTCCATAGCCCAATGGATTAATGTTGTTCCTTACTTATCCTATCAGCGGAACCATTCTGTCGACTTACTCACACCTTCACCCTTCAAATTGACTTCCTTCATTTTGATGATATCCTACCCAACCAAACAAACAAAACCTTTGTACTTCATAACTAGCCTAATATCATATCATAAGCCTTAAAGATCATATATTTGAAAGAAACACACATAGAGAGATCCCTCTCTGAATCTAGGATGGCTAGATCCTTAGATTCCAAAGCGGTTTTGATGAAGGCTCTATAGCGTTTGTACTTGCCAATCTTGCAAACTAGAGAGACCTAACATATTGGCGACCATACTGGGGAATTTCTGAGTAAAATCCTTAAAACAAAACACTTAGTATTCATTCAAGTAAGATTAGCTTTCTTCAAGCACTACCAACATAATGGTGATCATGATAGGAACTATCTGAATTAGTGGCAGTCTAAGTAACCCTTGGGATTCTAACAGACCCTTGTCAAACCTTGAAGAAATCAGCTAGTGATCCATAGAGTAGACTCTGTTTGGCTCATCACCGTAGCTAAGTGTTGAAATAGGTATAAGACACTCTCACAATCACAGGACTATAAAAAACTCAGAAAACCCAAAACATTTCAGATTGGTATTTAAATCAATCAATGGTGGTGGACCATAAAACATTTTACCTTTAAAAGCTAAAAATTTCCACTTGGTGACTCCACATTTCTGAATTGACCTAAAGACTCCATTGGGTAACCCATTCTATCATAACATCATACAAACTCAGTCAAGGAAACTTTGAGGATTAAGTTTTCTTGTTGAAGATCAGTTAGCCTATTAAAGATTGTCATACTTGGTTGAACTTTTCTTATCATTGGGTCTTAAAACACCACATAGTGGCTTCTAAAAGAATTTATACTAGAGCCCACCCTGACCCAAATCCTCCTGAGATAGTTGATAATCCAGAAAGTATCATTAGGAAATCTCATAAATCCAAGACTTCAACTTTTGTCAGACCAATTCATAGAGTTGATTCTGTCCCTTAAAATTTCTCAGCTCTGCAAGATACACAAGTTGACTTACCATTCATAAGAAACCCATCCAGAACCAAGTCACTTAGTGATATAGATCAGATATACTTTGAGCCTACACACTCACCCCAACATAGTGGTGAACACTGATAGAAGAGAAACCACCCCACCTGATTTGCATTTCATTCTTAATTTTGGGTTCTCCCATCCTAGATCTGCTCAACAGTCTCTTGCTGGTCCAAGTACTTCTGTTATCCATACACCCACTGTTCAAACTACTCCATTCCATCATCCCCCTTCTATCTTACTTTCTCCACCTGTAAACCCCCCATTTTTTCCACAACCTCCTATCATGGCTACATGGTATGCCCCTCTAGTCCTTCCTTTACCTTTAGTCAATCTGCCACAGGACTATCAGTCCAAGTTTCCATTATATGATGCAAGTAGTTCTATTACTGCTTTACAACATGTGGAAAATATGAATGACTATTTTGATAGAAATGAGATAGATGATGAAACTATCAAACTCAAATTTTTTGCTCAAAGTTTAGGGGGAGAAGCAAGAAAATGGTTCAAAAGCTTAACCCCTAATAGTATTAATGACCTCTAAGCTTTTCATCAGACATTCCTAAACAAACGGGAAATTAGGAAAAACCATCTCCAAATACTTTCAGATTACAACAACCTCAAGAGAAACACCGGGGAAAGTGTTCAAAATTATTGCACTAGGTTCAATAGTGTTTATAACGCACTACCCCCAGATTTGAAACCTCCACAAGGCTTAGCTTTGGCCAAATTTCCTGAAGAATTTGATCCTGAAATGGCCTATCATCTAAGAGAAAGAGATCGCTTGACTCTGGAAGACATGCAGAAGGGAGCTCTTGCTATGGAAGTAAATTTGATTGACAAAGGAATGAAAAGAAAGTATTATTTAGGGAGGAAACTACACCTTCCACATCTAGCTCAAAAATAGAAAGAATGATGGAGGAAATGATGAAGAGGATGAGCATATTTGAGAGAGCACAATCTAGAGAAAATCAATCAGCTCCCCAAAACAAAAATCAGTCTCAAAATCAGAATTAGAACTTTAGGATAAATCAACCTTAGAACAGACAAAGAGAGGATGATCAACAGATCAGACCTCATTTCCAAGAAAATTATGTTAATGAGGATGAAGAGACAAATGAACAAATAGAGGATGACAACATAAACATGCTGGGAGTAAGAAATGAGGATTCTGATTTCCTCCATGAAATAAAAAAAGGTTTATATACACTCTATGATGATAGAAGAACAAAAACTGATTATTATGAACAAGACTCTGAAAATGCCATCATAGGATCACCTAAACAATATGACCTGAGAAGTAAACAGAATCAATAAAGTCCCAGGAACAAAACCTCTGATAAATCTGCCAAAAATGGCCTTGAAAATGCTTCCAAAAAGACAGTAGAAAATCATAAAACAGTGGCTATAAGTTCTGATCTAAACAAAGGGGAAAACACCCAAGTCAATGAAAAATAGAGTGTTGACCCTAGCAGCACTAGTATCTCAGCTAATGCTCCTGAAAAAACCATTTTAACTGCTGTAAATAGTAGAAATTAGCAAGCTAATTTTGCTGATCAAGGAGTGACTAACAAGGCTAAATCAAACATTTTAAAAAATCAAATTCCCTTTAGCTTAGAGAACGAGATTTCCAAAATCAAAATCTCTGTCCCACTCACCGAATTAGTCACTCAAAATGTATATAGAGGTCAAATTTTGAAAGCTTTGAACATAGAAGATGTTCATGACACTGTGAACTTAAATGATGATACACCAGAGCTCCTATTCGGACCTAAGATTGAAAGAAAATTTCAAGAAGGAACTACCCCTCCATTTTACATCAGTTTGAACATCCATGATAATATTTTGCATAATGCCATGCTTGATTCTGGAGCATCACATAACCTCATGCCCAAGGTAATAATGGCAAGATTAGGCTTAGAGGTAACCAGACCATACAAAGATTTATAATCTTTTGATTCAAGTAGGGTAAGATGCCTCGGCCTAATAAAGGATCTCTGTGTTAATTTAGCTCATATCCCAACCAAAAGCTTAGTGATGGACATTGTAGTGGCTGATATACCCTCCAAATATGACATGTTTTTTTCAAGATCATGGGGTGTTATGTTGCACGATACTATGCAGATGGATATGACTTATGTCACCATCCCTGTCTTCAGTCAACCTAGAAGACTCTATAGGGGAACACACATGAAATACATGGTGAGTAACCAAGAAAGACCAGAGAATTCTCCTCTCTATTCCATACACATTGACCTTGACTCATTCATTCTTTACAATGATGATATTACTAATGAGTAAGAGTTAGTCCATGAAACATAACCCAATATAGTGGTCACTCCACATCCAAACATAGTGGTAGCCATAGATGAAGAGGAAAATAAGGAGGAAACTAAAAGGCAGTTTGCTAATTCAAAAAATTACAGCAAACAGATCACAGGTCTTAAGGTCCAAAACAGTCATGTATATAGTGTAGATCATGGAAATCAAAGAATAAAACCTCAAAACATTGAAAATCTTGAGGAACGAACCATAGAAAAACATAGTGCAGGCCCCTGTACAGAACATAATGATGAACAAGACAGAGAGGACAGCAATGAAGTAAATGAAAAATTTGAAAACAATCCTCTTTGGAGTATGAGTTTTGATAGGTCTTGCTCTAAAACTAGTGCAGGAGCAAGCATATGGTTACACAACACTAAAAACAATCATGCTGAAGGGAATTCCTATAGATTAAAATTCCAATGTACAAACAACATCGTAGAGTATGAAGCTCTCCTTTTAGGCACACATTTATTGAAATAATTAGGGGCCAAAAGGATAACAGCTCATGGAGATTCAGAATTGATAATTACACAAGTAAATGGGGAATATAGTGCCAAACATCCCAGACTTAGAGCCTATAGAGATGATGCCATGGACTTGTTAAAAACATTTGATGAATTCCAACTTACCTTTGTCCCAAGAAACCAAAATTTCCTTGCCAATGGATTAGCCTTTGTTGTTAGAACTTGTCTAACACCTTATGAAAGCAAGCAATGTACCACCCAAGTAAAATATAGACTAGCTGTCCCAGATAATGAAAATTATTAGCAAGTTTTTTTATGGAGATAAACAAATAGAAGACTTCCTACAGTCCAAAAATGAATTTGAAACACCACATTTAGATTCAGAGTATGAACAAAACTGTCCTACTGAAGAAAACCCACTTATTGAAGAATAAAAGTCTCCAGAGACTGCTGAAATAAATCTGTTAACTAATGAACCCAAACATATGACAGAAAATAGCACAGATTTAGAAGATGAAGACTTAGGAGTACTGCAATCTAAATACCAAAGCTTACCAAAAGGACTGGTCCCTTTAGAAGAATTGTTTGACTTGAATGATGTGGCCAAGAAGCCAAAACTGGAACCCATAGAAACTGAAGTGGAAGAGTGCAACATAGGTAGTGAGGAAAAGCCCAAAATGATCAAACTATCTAAAACACTGCCAGCTCATATTAAACTGAAATACATTGAGCTCTTTAGAGAATTTTCTGATGTATTTGTGTGGCGTTATGAAGATTTGAAATCATATGATACAGAAATAATCTAGCATAAAATACCCCTCAAAGAAAACCAGAAACCTTTTAAACAAAAATTGTGCAGAATCAACCATGTTCAATTACCTCTGGTAAAGAAAGAAATTAGAAAAATGTATGATGCTGGAATTATAGTCCCTGTTAGCTACTCAGAGTGGGTGTCTAATCTTGTATCAGTTAATAAGAAAACATGAGAGATAAGGCTTTTCATTGACTTTAGAAACTTAAACAAAGCCTCATTAAAGGACAACTATCATTTGCCTAAAATGGATCATATCTTACAAAAGGTAGTTGGTTCTAAAAGAATTCTTTTGCTAGATGGCTTCTCAAGTTACAATCAGATTTTGGTACATCCTGATGATTAACTCAAAACAGTCTTTACTACACCTTGGGGTACTTTTATGTATTTGAAAATGTCCTTTGGTTTAATGAATGTTGGTGCCACATTTCATAGAGCCATGGATATTGCATTCTCAGAAGAAATAGGTTACTTCATAGTGATTTATCTTGATGATATAACTGTTTATTCTAAAACAGACGAAGAACACCTAATACACTTGAGAAAAGTCTTTGAGAGATGCATAAAATTTGGGTTATCTTTAAATCCAAAGAAAACACTGTTTGGTCTCCAAGAAGATAAACTTCTTAAACATATCATATCAGAAGAAGGAATAAGGATAGACCCAAAGAGGATCGATGACATATTGCAAATCAACCATCCTAGAAACATCAAGGAACTTCAATCTTTCATTGGAAAGATTGATTTCTTGAGAAGGTTCATACCCAATCTAACTGAACTCCTTAGAATTATGACAAACATGCTTAAAAAAAAAGGAGTTAAATGGACCTTAGAAGCAAAGAAATCATTTGAACTGGTAAAACAAGCACTCACCAAAACACCAGTTCTTATCAGTCCCGATTTTTCAAAAAAAAATTTCATTTTTTCATTTGCATCAGAATACACAGTAGTTGTTGTCCTATTACAAAAGAACTTGAATGTATAAGAGCAGCCCATTGCATTTTTCAGCAAGGCATTAAGAGATGCACCTTTTAAGTACAATATAATGGAAAAACAAGCCTTTGCCTTGGTCAAAGCCTTAAAGGAATTTAGAGTTTACATTTTACATTCCCACATAATAGCATTTGTGCCTCATTCAGTTGTAAAAGACATATTAACCCAAGATTCAGATGGTAAAAGAGGAAAGTGGATTACTGTAATTTTAGAGTATGACTTAGAAATCAAGCCCACTAAGCTCATAAAAGGTCAAGGACTAGCAAAACTTATGGCTGAATCCAAATTTCAAGCTCTTGATATAAACATGTTTAATGCATTAGATGAACAAGAGGAGTTTGCAACTCCAATTATTGAAGATCATTTTCTGAATTCATCTTGGTATGCTGACATTTTGTATGTTTTGGTCAATCTTAATGTCCCTCCTAGTTTTTCTAAAATGAAGGAAAGATTCTTAATGTTGAAAGCTGTAAATTAATGCATTTTGAATAAATATTTATATTGGAAAAATGCTAGTGGATTATTGCTTAAATGTTTTCCTGAGAATGATGCAGATAATATTAAGCACAAGTTTTATGAAAGAGAATGTGGAGGTCACCTCTACTGGAAATCAACTGCTAACAAAATCCTTAGAGCTGGCTATTACTAGCCCACTCTCTTTCAAGATGTTCATAAGATGATTATTTCCTGTCACAAATGCCAAATCTTTGAAGGCAAAAAAAATTTGTTTCCCTTACCTCTGCAACCAATCACTGTTGAAGCTCCTTTTCAGCGGTGGGGTCTAGACTTCATTGGGGAAATCCATCCTCCCTCATCTGCCCAACATAAATGGATCCTCACAACAACTGACTATTTTACCAAATGGATAGAATCCATCCCCTCTAGGAATGCTACAGACTCAGTTATCATTTCATTCCTTGAAAACCATATATTGTCTAGATTTGGTTGTCCTAGACAGATCATAACTAATAATGCTGCTACATTTGGGTCTAAAAAGATGGTAGAATTCTATCATAAATATCATATTATATTGGGTCATTATACAGCTTATTACCCTCAAGGTAATGGGCTGGCAGAGTCCTCAAATAAAATTTTGGTGAACATAATCAAAAAGTTTCTAGAAGATAACAAGAAATCATGGAACAATAAGCTAGTACATGCTTTATGGGCAGACAGATTGACAGTTAAAAATTTAATTGGGATGTCTCTTTACCAGCTAGTTTATGGAACTGATGCAATATTTCCAACCAGTTTAGGAGTGCCAGTCATGAAGCTGATCCAAGAAGTACAGTCTGAAGATGATGATGTGACAAGGAGAATAAACCAGACTATACATCTACAACAAACCAGAGAGGAAGTATACATCAGAGCACAACTACATGAAAACATTAAGAAGTTGTTTGACAAAAGAACTGAGGCCAATGATTTTAAGATTGGTGATAAAGTATTGAAATGGGATTCAAGGAGAAAAGATAAGAGAAAATATGGAAAATTTGATAATTTATGGCAAGGCCCTTATCTTATTCAATATGCCATTGGAAACAATGCATTTTTTCTGAAAGAGTTGGATGGAGTTGAATACTTTGGAGGTCCTATCAATAGTAGGGTTCTCAAACATTATTTTTGTTAACTGATATTTTTAGTTTCAGAGCTTATTTGTTCATTGTATATAACACAACTTTTGAATTTGAAAAAATAAAATACAAAGACAATAGAAAAAGAGAAAAAGAGGGTAGACATAAAAGAAGAAAGGTACAGTCCCATGCAAAAAAAAATAAATGAAAGTGTGCAAGCATAATGCCGCTACTTGATAAAACACTGCTATTTAGTCATACAACTTAATCATGACTAGATAGATTTCAATTTACTGTTGATAGGTTAGTGAAGAAGATTTTCCAAATTGGTTAATCTTGGCTTATCAGTAGATTAGATTATGATAGAAAAAAATGGCTCTAATCTGACCAAAATTTGAGCCAAAAAGAAGAAAAAGAATTGGTTCTGACATGATTAAAATCTGAACCAAGAAAAAATATAAAAATAACAGCTCAAAAAGATCAAAACTAGAGCTGAAAGAAAGAATGAAGGATGTTTTTTATTTTTCAGATCTTAAGCCTTCACAATTTTGTTTAATTTTATGCAAAATTTCAGTCTATGTGCAGTTTTTTTTTATGCCATAGTCACTTCAGCAAATCAGACAGCTTAATCCTGGTTTGACTGTCTTTTAAATTTCTGTTTTAGAAAATAGAGAATAAAATATGTCAGACAACTTAATCCTGAGAGATAGTGGCTTAGGTAGATAATTTATTAGTTCAACAGTTTAATCTAAACTCATGGAAGAAATAAGGGTAGATTTAGATTAGTTTTTCCTGTTTTCAAAAGAACAAAATGTTGATGTCAAAGGTTTGCAAGTCCAAGTGCACCTTATGAAGAAAAAATTCTAGGAAAAGTAGGTTGTGTAGGTAGTTGTTTGGGAAATAAATCATTATGTTTGATGTAAGTACTAATCATCTTTTAAAGCAGCATGATCAAAGAAGAAGCAGGTTGTCAATGGATATGGCACAGGTCTGCATCCCAGAGATAAAATTCTGAAGCTCTTGACACCTCCAAGGAGCTGCCATCCCCAAGTGGAGCCGCTGTTAGCCATCAGTAAATTTTATCACAGAAAATGATGGCTAAAATAGGTCTTGAGCCTTCAAGAGATTATTTTCATAGAAAATTACTCATTCTTGAAGCCTTATGGTGTTTTCTAAAAAAGCAATCTTCATTGTTGTTCTTTTATTGTTGTTCCTTCGTTTTTGTTCCTTCACTGTTGTTCCTTTACTGCCCTTCACTGTTGTTCCCTTATTTTTTCTACCCCCCGCGTTCCTTGTAAAAAAGGTTTTTTTTCCTTTGTATTTATCCATAACTGGATTTTTACGTTTTAACACTAAAAACCAAAGTTTGCCTGACCTAAAAGCCTTCCCGCTACGCGAAAAAAAAGGTGACATCACCCCGGCCCCACCACATGTTTCCACCGCACATCTTTCTATTTTTCGCGCTCATCCATGACCATTGATCTTCGGCCCAAAGATCTAACAGTCCCAAACACATTTCGTGTTCACTTCACCAATAGAACCAATCGCTCATTTTTGACACGAAATAGGCGGTTTTCGCATGGACACGTGTCAATCAAAGACCTGTATCGCGTTCATTCCCAGCAAAACCGTTTACCACTCATTTCCTGTGCGAAAACCATTCGTGGTTTTCTGAAACCGCCCATCCACTATTTTGCTCCAATATTCAAATTAAACCCTGTTTTCGCAGGTTTTTTCTGCAGAACCTCCTCCGCTTGAAATTTCTCCTCTTCACTGCTCCTTTTGCCCCCTGCCCAGCCTCTGAAAGCAGTTTAACCCAATACGCGTAGGAATTTATGTAATAGTTTGTTTATGTTGCAGGTTTCATGGCGGATGAGCTGTAAAACCATCCCACAGTCACGATAAAGTAACAAAGGGTCAAGGATGACGATCCTCAGGCCAAAATAACGAAGAAAGGGATTCCACAGGTTCAAAATCATGGTTTAACCGGTGTCTCATGAGCATTGGTTATAAAATGAAACCCTCGGCGCGCCAAAGACACATGTACATTAACAAAGGAAACAAAATAAGAACAGTGAAAGACAGTGGAGATTAAAGTTAAAGGTTAAAGTTAAAAAAACAAAGATTTAAAGACTTAACCGATGATTTACAAAGATAAAGACACAATGAATAAAGCAAAGAAATGCTTAAAGGATAAAACAGTCAGCATAAAAGGTTTAAAGGCCCGAAGATGATTATATAAGTCCAAAATAAATAACAAGGGTTTAAAGCAACAAAGAGAAACAGATCAGTCAAGAAAGCCTCCAAATGCCACATCAGTGAGGCAATTAATCCTCAAAATTCCACCTATCATCTAATTTACCTCAAAATAATACACAGTTAATGCACAGTCGGAGATATTTTCTAAAAGAAAACTCAGAAGTAATTTCCAGCTACCAAAAAAGCCTCAAAGTCAACAAAAGTTACTAAAGTTGATGAAACTTAATGCAAAATTCAATTAACGAAGTTAAAAACATCAAATAATTTCTCCATTTGGCCCTTCAAAGGACGAGAAGCACTTACTCTGTATTAATTGAACCAATAACCCTTTCTTTCACTCCACCTCCTCATTCTTCTATAAATACTTCTCTAGAAGACAGTATTATTGTGGGTTGAATAATTGTTGAATGTAAATAGCTATTGAGGCTGTTGAATCTCTGTTTTGTAATTGAAGAATGATAGGCTGAGATAAGAAATTTTGAAGCTATAAAGACCCACTGGACTTGAAGAACTGGTTTGAACATCAAATACACAAGCTGATTTCTGGGATCCTGGTCTATGTCAATGGTGATGTTTTTCTTACTGTAATTTTTATTTTTCTCATGTTTTCCATACTGTCCACTTTCTCTGATAAAGAACAGCAAATATAGATTAGGGTTTACTTCTAAAGTACCCTAAATCTCACTGATAAATTTTTATCTTTATGTTTTCTTCTATTTGTGTTTTGAGGATAATTCAATAGAGTATAACCAGTGAAGTGTTGGTAAGCCCATGTTTCCTGAGTACAACTTGAGATATTGTCTTTGAAAGTTCTTGAAAGTCTACTTATTAAAGTTAAACTAGAGAAGTTTATGGTTAGCCCTGTCCTCTATTTTGTCTCCAATAGTTTCTTTGAAAAGTTCCCTTAAGAATATGCTGAAAGCAGGTTAGATTCAAAGTTCATACTTGATCTTAAGATATTCTTTGTTTTATCTTAAAATATTTTCCTTTGAGTATGCTAAAAGCAAGCTAGGTTAAAAGTCCTTACTTGATCTTAAGCTGCACTTTGTTTTATTATATGTTTGCTTCTTTCACCACACTTTTATGTTCCATACCATAAATCAACTTAAAGAGATCCTTTGATATAGATGACTTGCCCCATGGACCATTCTTGAAACTTGTTGTGCAATTAAATCCTTTTGTGACTCCATAGCCCAATGGATTTATGTTATTCCTTACTTATCCTATCAGCTGAACCATTCTGTCGACTTACTCACACCTTCACCCTTCAAATTGACTTCCTTCATTTTGATGATATCCTACCCAACCAAAACAAACAAAACCTTTGTACTTCATAACTAGCCTAATATCATATCATAAGCCTTAAAGATCATATCTTTGAAAACAGCACACATAGAGAGATCCCTCTCTGAATCTAAGATGGCTAGATCCTTAGATTCCAAAGGCGGTTTTGATGTAGGCTCGCAACGTTTGTACTTGCCAATTCTGTAAACTACTGAGACTCAATAAAACCCACCCGATCACAACAATGTTGCGACTCGACTCTTCGCGGGCGGTACCGATATGCTTCACTATGGAATTCGATAGAACCAACGAGGGTTATGCTCAATAAGTATTTTTGGCCGGTATGGAATGAAGTTTAAGGATGGTAATCGCCCAAATCTTACCGTCACCAAGCATTTTCGAACATTATCGACATATTAAGCATCAAAGGACTTCCACCATATCCACATAGAGGCAAAAAAAGGACCTCGAGGTGTGCGTATGGCACGAGTTTCCACACATGGTTGAAGAAGAAGACGTCGAAACCATCATCAACCGCGTCGTATGATCACACCTTGCAAGGTGAAGGTACAACCACAACAAAAGAACAAGTGGGTGAATCCCACTACGCAAATTGGGAAAATATATTCAAGTAGAGCTTCGAGAGACTAGTAGGGATGATGCTATTGGTAGTGATCTGGGTACGTATCCATCCGACCTCTTCTCTCGCTATCAGCAAAGAGAAGGCAACCACATATGGGTGTCACGCGAACAAGGTTAAGTGCATGTATTCGTCGCGTCCACAAGACATGGTACTCATTGAGGGGGACATTGATGAGATTGGGAGTGTTATGCGCTAGGTAAATGAGGAATTTTGGGAAGACAGAAGAGAAATACAAGAAGGTGCCGGAGGATGTGCACAAGGGGCGCAATATCATGTGTGCAACAGCATGTTACAAGTGAGCGTGGTTCCGCTAAGCGATGCACAAGATAGCTATTGAGTACAAAGCAATGAAAGAGGCCACCTGACTACGTATGCTCATGTGGTGCCTATTATCGCAAGCACGTTGTGTTTCGAAGGGAGGTAGAGCAAAGGAAGTTGGTGGTTTCCGGAAAAATACAATATTGAATCTTGTCACGATGCCACTACAAGTGTTGCATGAGTTTCATCAAGGCATCGTCGAGGAGTTGAAGATCTAAGAGAAGCGCGCCTTCCGGTTATTCAAAGACGCACAATAGGAATGCTAGAGCATGGGTTGTAGAGAAACAAAAAGTTGTTGTCAGAATGCGAAGCTGATGCAACACAATGACATCCGTTAGAAGAAGCAATATCGAGCAGTATGTAGCGAGCGACCGATTCTAGATTCATGTTGTTACCGGCTTCTCGAGGAGAAAGTGGCCGTGATGGGCCACAATCTGCTGGAGTACCCAAGGCTACCTGACAAAGTACTTTTAGGATGAATCATGATCGCTGCCACAAATGAAGTTGCTGTGATCGCTACCCTGCACCGTGTTCGAGATTAGTGCATAGTGGAGCTGAAGGCCACCACAGCTCAGATTGAGTTCGCATACCGGAGTGTGTGAGCATATTTGACGAAGTTTGATGTGTATCTCAACAGGTAGTGACCCACAAGTGCAAAACAGATTGCATTCCAGGTGTGCGGGAAGCATGAGAGCCGGATTAAATCAAGGTCACTGCAAAGACCTTGGCACCCATTTAGAGAATTACCTCCGTCTCCAAGAGGTCGAGTCTACAGTGGAATGTACTTGAGGAGCTGGCCGCAGTGAGAAGCTATTTATCTCCAAAGGTGAAGCCGTGGGAAGCTAAATCTAGTCAAACTTCCCAAACTCGTGAGAAGCTTGGAAGAGTTGCACACAACTTAGAGGGGCGATGCATATGGCTAAATCCATCATAGAACTGCCGGCCGGGAGAAGTCCATGATTTTCAGCAGTATCAATACAGCTTCCTCCATTAAAGGATACCTTGAGCGACATCATAGCAAAGATAGATGGCGCACCATCGTTGTGACTACGGGATGAGTTACATTTTTGTTGGGGTTCAGTGAGCTATGATCCCCAAATGGGCAAGACTCATTGTGACTACGCGAAGCGCGTGAACACGAAGTATATTTTTAGTCTTAGGGGCTTTGGGTGGGTCAAATCCTTAATTATGCACTTGCTGATTTTTCCGAACGTGATTTCTACCGTGTTTTGCCATATACTAAAGCTAAATCTATATAAGGAGTCTAGATAGAAGTCATAGGTAGGTTATGATTGATGATATGCAATGATTTTGGATGTAATATTGAGTTAGATTTCGTGGTTTGGGTTAGAGGGAAAGGATCCTACAGCTTGTGTGCACAAAGACTTTAGGAAATACTACAATTGTATGCGTTGTGTCCTTGTAGTCGTGTGCGTAAGGCAGGGAAGTGATTGTATGAGACAAATCTGGATATGAATGAATGAATTGTTGAGAATATTATTTGAGTTATATTGATGTGTTTGATTTTTACTATTGTTTATGAATGTCTATGTTGAATAAGGGTTTTGTTCTATAGCTTAATAATGTAGCTCATTTTATGGTTATTTATTGTGTTTAATGCATGAATAAGTAAGATCGTGCAGTTCTCGAGTACTAAACAATTGTGTTGAACAACGTTGGTAATAGTGATAGATATGACCTTGAAGGTGAGTTCTCGATAAGAATGAAAAGCCATAAAGCTAATATCCTCTACCTCCGATTTAAACCGGTTTCAAAGATCCCCATATTTCCTTAGGTAGATTTCATGGCGGCGTATTGTTGCCGAAAAGCCCAGTAATAGTGGGTTTTGTTGAACCTGGTGGTAGTCACTTTTAACCTAGTTCTAGGCCTCATAAAGCTAACACTCTGTGGGCCAACAAGATTAGTGGAAGCTCTAGTCCTAAAACATTTGTAAATTGCTTTCCTGGGACTCCGTTTATGGAAGAAATAGACCTGGAAGATTTTAAAACCTATGCTATGTTGGTAATACTCGAATTTGGGTATCCACTCATGAGTTCAAGGCTGATGGAGGTAGACAACCGGAAGCATAAAATAAATTCGAACCCAAACACATTTTGCGTCTACTTGGGATACACACGAAGGTCCAGCTTGAGGACCAAAGAAGAGAAGTAATAGTTAAAGGCTTACTGCAAGGAATATTAAGGCAGAGATGAGCCTGGGTTCAAAGAATCAAAGTTAGGGGTTACGCAATGTCGTTTGGGGGACTCGAAGGAACTCACTCCACCATGGCTCGAAAACTACCATTTTTCTATGTAGCAAGCAAAATTCCTAGGCCCAAACTCGATTTTTTCATGACCCTGGGTTCCCCAGGAGGGGTTTTTCTAACTGGGATCTCATGGTCGATGAGCTCCATCAATAGACATATTTTAGAGGGCGTTAATAGTCACCTGCCTTCTGCGATCTATTTTTCTTGCATTTTGTGCGACATTTAGTTTATGATGCTAGTATAGGTGGTGATTAAGGCTAATACTGAAAGTGCCTAATATAAGGTTGAGTGAAAAATCATGATTTATTAAGAATTTTTATAAAGATTTTATCACAAAGACTTGGAGGAGACAACAAAGAGAAATTATATGAGGATTATCCACCCTCAAAGGTAGCCAGTGATCCCAAACATTCTCTCCAAAGAATCGAATTCCACAACCAAATTAAGTGATCTCCAAGTGATCCCAACAATTCGAATTCCAGATAAAAATTCCATAAACTAAAATGTGAGAGTACCCATCTTGGTTTACTTGGAGTCCAAAGGACTCAATCACCATTTTCTAGGGAGCTGCTGGTAGCTGCCTAATAGAATAAATAGAGTGGAGGCTAGAGTTAGGAAGAGTTATTCTATCCTCTAGTCTCGCTTCCATTCGAATTATCGTTGTGAACTATTGAAGATTTTTGTTTTATTCAGAATCGAAAATTTACAGATTTATGCAATATTCTCTTTATGAAATAAGTAGATTGATTTCATTTGATTGATTTAATTTCGCAGGGCTAGGCTCGTTGGTTAGGGCCCAATCCATGTGCCTCAACTTCTCTCAATGTTATTATCTTTTCCTTTCCTTCGTCATTTAAATTAGTTTTCCTCAATATTTAGTTATATCCTGCTTCAGTGTTTTATTGCTATTTAGTTTTTGTGCTGCTGTAGTTTTAATCATAGTGAAATAGAGTGAAAAACTCCAAAAATATGGTCAAGTCTCCCCCCCTCTCATCTTCCGTCAATAGAGTTCCTAGGGGCGTAACTTCCCCATAAAGCCAAATTGCTTAAGCCTCCCTTGAGTTTGTAATGAATTTGTATTACCAAGGCAAGCTCTTAGCCCACTATTTCATCCCGCATTTTTGTTTGTTTCTCGTACATGAATCCATTTGGTGTGTCAATACAGTACATTGCTCTTAAGTTTCCATTTCCCTCATTTACTTCTTACTCAGTGTCAAGAATACTTTGAATACCCTAAGCTCTTCAACTTTACTTTCAAGTCACTACTAGTACCACCTACCCCTAAAAACACCTGAAAAACTATAGAACCACCCCAAAATCCAACCTACGCCTTTTCTCCTCGAGACTCCCACCACCATACGTCGCACTTCACAATCGCAATACTTAACATTTCACCATACTTTTCGCTCATTCTCAGGATTGCGATATTGCGAAATCACACTTGCCAATCGCTACCTTCTACCGTTAACAATCACCGCTCTATTCTTTGCGAATGCGAAATCGAAATCGCAACTCGTAGATTTTTCCACCGCCATGTCATCCCATCGCACATCGCATCCCGTTGTATCCTTACCACATCGCAAATCACATCCCGCGTAACTTATCACATCGCAAATCACCGCTCACAACCTTTACCGCAACGCAAATCACATTTCGAACATTTTAGTTTGTCTTCGTTAATCCTTACCATTATTTTAAACTATGATATTGCGATTCGCGACTCTCACTATCACGCCACACATTTTTCGTACTTCGTTAATCGCGCACAATTTAGTTTATTCTCGTTAATCCTTACCGCTACCCTTGTAAACTTGCGATATTGTGATTCGTGACCCGGGCCACGTCACTTCGCACTTCGCACTACACACCATTTAGTGTCTATTCCATTAAGTCTCATCGCCATCCATTTAAACTTGCAAAGTTGCAATCGCGATATCACACATCCCAACTTCTACTCGGCTCATCATATTCCGCGCCATCGCATTTCCGAGTTCTTTCCGCTCAAGTCATTTCTTGCATTATAATAAGGTTTCAGAGTGGTTTAACCCCCACAACCGCCCAAAGACATTTCTCACGCTTATCATAAAGTTTTCTAAGGGTTTAACCCCTTGTTTCGGCCTCCAAACCTCATTTCATGTGTTAAACTCTATTGTACCGCGTTTAGCTCCTTTTTCTTTCCTTCTGTTTTAAATTAATTTTTTTAATTAAAAATTAAGGCATGGATAGCTTAGTTGCATGGATAAGAGCAGAAGGGTAGATAGATCATAGGATAGGTAGAGTGCATTTATCGTTTGGCCAAGTTAAGTGTGAAAAATCGCAGATTTGGATTACTACCGCAACAAAACTTACCATTTTATTATATGAAAATTTGTCTTCATTATCATGAAATATTCAAAGTAATTTCTAAAGTACCACACAAATAATGTCATAGAAATAAGTCTAAGTGCCGAAACAATCTCGAACAAAATACAATGAAAAACATCCACATGTGACATAGTTATTTTTGGACTAAGTCCTTGAACAAAATCTTGAATACAACTAGGTGCCCACATCCTAAGTAAACCCTTCGTAGAAATCTAGACACCAGAAAATGTGAGATATACCTCACTCAAAAAGTCTCCACTGATCTCGACAACGTAAGTGAAGCCCCACTGCCTGCATATTTCAGCCGGACTACAAATATGTGTGGGAAATCTCGAGGAACGCGCGTCATTCCTGTTTCCGCATACCTAGCCAGATCTAGGGTTGGGGATTTTTGGGCCCCTCCTGCTCAGAAACCCCAACTTTCAGATACCGGGATTGACTCAAGAGCACAACGCGTTGGTTCTCAGGTGATTCTTTACGCGTACACCGTGTCACCTCTTCAAAACTACTGCCTTCTCTTCAAGGCATTTTGGTTCACTGAACAGATTTTCAGTCTAAATGACCAATTTCCTGCTTCCGCCTTCTCTGTCTCCATCACCGAATCACAATCAATAACAACCTCTTGTCTAGTGATTTGATCCTCGATCGTGCTTCTGTGTCTCCCCACACAAATTCGAAATTGATCAATGGCTCAAGTGTCACAATATGTTTTCCATAGGCCCCTCACCTCTCGTTATCACCCAAAAATTTTAGCACATCATTGTGACAAGGTTACAAAGTTTCATGGTTCAAAATTGGGTTTAGGAGTCAATTTAGGTGGTCAAGGGTAGGTTTTAGATTTTTATGGTTTGGTGTCATTCAGGTTCAAATGAAGTCATTTTTTAAACTTCTTTCATGTCAAATATTCATTATTTTCATTTGTATATTTCCTAAAGTTTTAGGTCAAACTGTCAATTAGTCAAAATCCTCGTTTTCGTAGCGCCACCCATTGAAAAAGTTATTAAGTGCCAACAAAGGCCAGGTTTCTGCTCGATAAGGTGCAAGCTGGGAATCAAGGAAGGACATATCCTTGTTTCATCATCGTTTAATGAAGTTAATGATTTTAGATGAACTTCAGAAGATAGTGAAGTGATCAATATCTTTCGTTTATCAATGGTTTTGAGTTGAAATCCCAACCCTGGCAGAACCCTAAAGCTAAAGGAGTTCACAATACCAAAAGAGGAAAGCATGAATTCAAGCTCAACTTCGCGGCTATAAACCAAAAAGAATTGCAAAACTGAAGCCAAGGAAACAAACCGAGAAAAGGGCAGAGCGTATACAAATTCTCACACCAACTCCGCACTCCCAAAACAAGAGGTCAAAGGTTGTCAAAGATGCAAAACAGAAACAAGTCAGTAAGCAGAAATCAAAAGAGTAACTAGAAGCCAAGCAATGGCATCAAAAGGAAAGATAGTTGTTACGTAGACAACCCAATAGTAAAGGGAAATCTATAGGACATTCTTCATGCTATCGAGACAGAGAGACACCCATTGTTCAAGTTGTGTTCATTGGGAAAGATGAGCATAAATTGAAAAAGGCTAAGTTCCATAAAAAGCCAGAGTTCATTGGGGAAGATGCAGTTTTTATCTTTCACAAGAAAGCCTATGACTAGGCATGCTATGAAACTGAAGGAAGGTAGCAAGGAAGTTCATAAAACCCACCGAGACACCCAAATCTCCTCCAAAGGTTGTTGATTCCTCATCACTCAGTGAAGCCTATAGCCAACAAAGTAAAGAGGGGAAAAGAAGAAATGACAGAAAACAAGAGTTGCAAATATCCAAAAGAAAAAATTGAAGTTGGCAAATCAAGAAATTTCTATCATGAGAAAGAGGGTTAGAAAGCATGAGTTGCAGAAGTTAACAATTTAAAAGGATGAAGGCACCGTGGGAAGGACAACCGATTTTATTTCTGAAACTCCAAGTATCACAGAAAGCGCTAAATGGATAGTTCCAAACATAAAGGAAGCCAAGTTTATCGAATAATAAATACTCACCGAGAACTAATAACAAAAGACTTAAATATCAAGTGGAGGACTTAGAGCAATTGAAGTTGATCAGATGAGTTAAAGAGCAAAGGCATTAAATAATACCATTTGGCAGAAGAGCCAATAGCTAAATCAAGTGCAAATGAAGAAGGAACCTCATGCTATAATGATTGTTACGGCTAATATGGTTTTTAGATGTTGGACATGTGTGTGTATTTGTTTTTTTTGCTAACTATCGTTTTTAGTTTTTGTACTTTTTGACAAAATTGCACACTCAAATGTAGCTGAAGGAGATATGTGTGCGAAAAGCACTACGAATCATTTAGCAACTTTTCTCGCTCATTTAAATTGTTTTTATGTCAGTGCCATTTATTAATTGAATTTATATGGGAGATGTATTAAAGGTAAATGAATGATGTATAAGCAAAGTCAAAATTTGAAGAATATACTAAAATGGAAATGTTATAAAGGTATTACGAAACGACTATGTTTTCATAAATAAGAAAAGACATTACAACCTCTTTTCGAAGAAATTTTAGAGGTGTTTTATTAAAACTGGAGCCTAGGGAGATTTTTGTATTTATTAAATAAATTTCAAACAGCTAAGGACCTCAATAAAAATGGTCATGGCTAATGTTTAAAATAATGCACAAGACTCTCATGCCCATAAAACATGGACCGTTTCCTCATTTTGGTGAGGTCAAGAATATGGTCATGAAGAGTTGGCCCATCATCTTATCTGACCATGTGAGGACAACTCTGGCAATGATGTAATCCCAATAGACAGGCTGTTATAGATAGAAATAAGTAGTTTGAGTCCTTTTTGGAATAGATTGTTAAATGTATTGTAAGTGTCTTTTTGTAATAAATTCCATGTCTTTATGGTTATGCAAGGTGGCAAGATAAAGTCAGAAATTCGAATATTCTAGCCTAGAGGTAGATCATTCATGTTGTAAGAGGTCTATTAAAGGACAGAGGTTGAATTGAAGTGCCACAGTTAATATTTTGGCAAACTGCTTTATCAGAATTAACGGTTTTCAGCTAATGTAGAGATTTTCCACTTGACCAACTTGAGATCTTAAGGAGTTTAGTGGTGTTCCTATTCTTGGTTTGTTCTTTTATTATCCATTGCAACATTTCTGCCTGACACTGGGACCACTTTTTAGACAGCCCTATCATATAAATGAACTGATCAGAGTTTTTACGTCTACATGTGTTTATCTCCTTCGACTAAAATATATATGCTTCAACTTCCATAAGCAGCAGATTCATTGGATTACTAAACTGCTTGAATCCATAAGCCCAATGTGTACATGCTAAGCCGATACTCAACCCATATCTTCCATTTATCTGCTCATTACTCACAATAGAGTTAGAAGCATCTATATGATCCAAATCATTAACCCCTGAGAGAGCTCAGTCGAGGAGGCTGCTTCCTTACCAAAAGATTAGGTTTGAAATAGTTACATGAATTTGACTGATCACAGCCTATCGCATCCAATTTTGTGATAACATTTTGGCATCCTGCCAGAGCTCCGAAGATTATATTTCAAAAATTTGAAGCCGAACTTCTGAAGGTAGCAGAGCTCTGGGAAGCTTTTCGAGGTCGCATCTACCTTGGTGACTCCATTCAAATTATATGATCAAAGGTGGTTTTCGAGAAGGAGATACATGAGGAGTAATCCTAACCTGCATCCACCTACCATCATGGACAATCCAAATACTATTTCTAGAGGCGCTCAAATAATTTCTGAAATACGTACCTCCATCACATTCGAAATCCTCGGCCCTTTGAAATACTATGAAGTCCTAAAGATAAAAGAGTTGATGATAAAATCCAGAAATCTTGTTTAGGTCTACAAGTGAAAAATAATTAATCAAATCATCTTATACTTGCATAAGAGAGGTAATGATACCTCAGCCCTAGTAACACAGGAAGACAAAGAGGAGTTTTGGGAAGCTGTTACTTTTGAGTTGGTTGTTGGTATCTTTAAATAAGTTGAAAGAGCTTGACCCTTTTGAAGTATTGTTGAAAAGTAAAGCCGGATTACCTCTTCCCCGATTGAGTTTAATTGAAGAAGTAGACTAACAGCAACAATAACCTCCTCATACGTCTATCCTCTATTGTCAGTTATCCCAAAAGTCGCCACGTCCCTTTTACCATGGCCGCAAATGCACTTCCTCCAATTGGCCGCATTCGCTAGATATGCCCTCTTTGTTCTTCCAAAAGAAATTGCTTTACATGACCTCCCTAGAAAATATGTTGCTAGAATCAAAACTCGGGGAAGTGATGAAGAGATTACCAGCAGAGAACATGTAGACCAATTTAATGATTTTATAGACAAGGGAGGAGGTTGATCATGAAGATGTTAGGTTGAGATTGTTTGCCTAGAAGCATTCTATGAATTGAGAAGTGTTCAAAGCTCAATTTCCTCAAGTATTCATAATTGGAATGAGCTTGAAGATACTCGAGAAAAATGGGAAAATAGAACTAATCCAATACAAGCCCTCACCCAGTATGGTACTGAATTTAAGAAGAGTTGTCAAGAAACTGCTCTAAAAATTCTCAAAGAAGTTTTTGTCAAGGTTTATGACTCTATTCTCGCCCATTTAAAAACTCTGTTAAAAGCCGAGCTCGATGAGATATGTCAAGCTTTTGATTATGACTTTTCATATTGCTGAGAGAGAGAATCCTCACACTTGCTGAAATGCAAAAATGATGGAAGAAGGTGGAGGTATACATGATACAGCCCAAAAAGTAAAAAATGGGTGCAGACTAAAGTTGTTAAAGAAGACAAGCCTTCTACCTCAATTTCTCAAGTAGAAAAATGGATTCAATGATGAAAACTTATGGAAAAGTTGATGGATAGGTTGGCCTTTGGGAATACCTCTCGCCCCTCCTGCACAACATGAACCTCGCTTGGGAAACCCCTCACCAGAGACCTGAAATCAGACACAGAGACATCTAAAAGAAAAGGAACACAGACTCAATTCTCCAAAGGAGACCTCCTTCTGTGGTGGGGACTAGTTGATGGAAGAAGATGAATCAAATCTTGACGAGTCTTGTTCACTGCTTTGATGAAGAATGTCTGGGTTTTCTTGGACTAAAGAGAACATGATGAATTAGATCAAGGAAATCATGGAGAGGAACCAACAATATCTCAAAGGTATTTAACATGTTATCTTTGAAATGCAAAAGTAAAGACAATCTCGTAACAGAAATTGCAGGCGATCATTGCAAACAAACACAAATTAAGAAAGATATACCCAGAGAAAATGATAAAATAATATTCTAAGGTCACTCAAGGTAAGAAATATATGCCAGCCTCTTTCCTCCTATCAAAGAAGTTGAAAAATTTGTTTCGTTTTTTAGTTTGGAAAATGAAATTTCTAAATATTTAAAATTCCAAGATTTTCAGAGATTTCAGCTACTATATGAAGCAAGATTGTTATGTTGTTAAATTCACACCAATATTGCTGATATTCCAAATGCAAGAGGATCACCCAACCATATAATAACGTAATATTAGAAGGATAGAGTCAGTAATGAGGACAGTTCTCCTTTTACAAGCCTTAGTATTCATGATGTTTATATTACATAATGCTATGTTGGATTCAAGTGCCTCTCACAATCTTATGCCCAAAGTAATCATGGAAAGGATGGGGTTAGAAATAACTAGACCATATAAGGACTTTTTTTCCTTTGATTTGAAAAGAGTTCAATGCATTTTTTTAATTAAGGATGTTGTTTTTGGTCTAACACAAGTTCCTACTAAGACTGTGGTCATGGACATCGTGGTAGCAGAAATTCCACCGAAGTTCAGTATGCTATTATCAAGGTCATGGGCAGCGAAAATCAAAGGTAACATGCAGTGGACCTTACCTATGCCACCATACCTGTTTTTGGTGAGCAAAGGAGATTGGATCGAGAGACAAGAATGGCTTACATGGTGAGTAGTAAAGACAAACCTCAAAATTTTCCAATTTATGCTCTTGATACTGAACTTGGATCTGCTATTCTTTTAAATGAGTTGACTAATGAAGTAGAGGATGAGAAGAAAGCATAAAATCAACAATTTGAAATTCAGCAGTCTGAAAATCAGCAAACAGAAGATCATCAAGTCAATGATAAGGAAGAGAAAGGTTGGTGGTCATTACATTTTGATGGATCAACAGGAAGAGATGGGGCAGGAGATGGGATCTAGATCACAGGTCCAACTGATGAAAGTAAGTTTCTTTCTTACAAATCGAACTTTGATTACACAAATAACATGGCTGAGTATGAATCCTTGATTTTGGGTTTAGAAGTCTTGAAAAGAATGAATGCTCAAAAGATTTCTATTTTTGGAGATTCAGAATTAGTCATTAAACAAGTTGAAGTTTCTTATCAAACAAAGGATATAAGGATGAGGGCATATAGAAACTTAGTTTTGGACATGTTGGAAAATTTCCAAGCTTATTCATTCATTTTCAAAACTAAATACCAAAACTCCATTGCTGAATCTCTTGCTATCTATGCAAGTCTTTTCAGTATTCCCATACATTCCACTGAAAAAAATGAGGTTGAAGTTCACCATAGACCAGCTATCCCATATAATATTACTCATTGGCAAGTTTTTTAGGATCATCAACAAGTGAAGAACTTTATTGAGCTAAAAGAAGAGTTTGAAAATATAAAAGTAGATCAGAAAAATATGCTTGTTGAATCTAAAGGAAATCCTGAAGTTTTATAGCTAAAGAATAATTCCATACCAAAGGGTCTCATACCTCTTGAAAATTTTTTTGATCAGAATGATATTTTTAAATCTCCTAAGATACAAGCTGATGATGAAGAGGTTGAGAATTGTAATCTTGGTACAACAGCTATGCCTAAAATGATTAAACTTTCAAAGTTTCTTTCAACTGATATGAAGTATAAGTATATTAAGATGATGAAGAGATTCATAGATGTTTTTTCTTGGAATTATGTTGAATTGAAAGAATATGACCCCACCATTATTCAACATACTATTCCCATTAAAGAAAATGAAAGGCCTTTCAAGCAGAAATTGAGGAGGATTAACCCACTTCTTATGACATTGATTGAGAAGGAGGTCAAAAAAATCTTTGATGCCAAAATCATTGTCCCAATCAGATTTTCAAATTGGCTTGCAAACTTGGTTCCAGTTAGGAAGAAGAGTGGAGAAATCAGAATATGTATTGAATTCAAAAATTTGAATAAAGCCTCTCTGAAGGACAATTATCCTCTCCCAAAGATGGACCAAATTTTGCAAAAAATTGTTGGTTCTAAAAGGATTTCTATGCTTGATGGTTTTTCAGGTTATAATCAGATCCTTGTACATCCAGAGGATCAGGAAAAAACAGCCTTTACTACACCATGGGGCATTTTTATGTATGCCAAGATGCCATTTGGTCTCATGAGTGCAAGAGCTAACTTTCAGAGAGCAATGGACATTGCTTTTTCTGAAGAGAAGGACAAGATCATGGTTGTTTATCTTGATGATATAACAGTTTTCTCAAAGAAGGAAGAAGATCACTTGAAACACCTAGAAATAATTCTGCTGAAGTGTAGAAGGTTTGGCATCTCTCTAAATCCCACCAAAAGTATTGTTGCTTTAACTTCAGGTAAAATACTTGGACACATCATTTCTAAAGATGGGATTAGGATTGATCCAAATAGGGTCAATGCAATTCAGAAAGTGGATTTGCCAAGAAGCACGAAGGAGATTCAATCTTTCCTTGGAAAGGTAAATTTTGTAAGGCGATTTATTCCTAATTTTGTTGAGATTGTGAAGGACATAACAAGGATGATGAAGAAGGGAGTTGACATTAAGTGGACAACAGAAGCAAAGAACTCATTTGAGGAGATCAAAACGGCACTCACACAAGCACCGGTATTAATCAGTCTGGATTTCTCAAAAGAATTTATGGTTTTTACTTTCGCATCAGAAAGTATATTACTGGAGTTTTGTTGCAAAAGGGACAGCAGGGTATTGAGCAGCCTATTTCCTTCATTAGTAGGACATTAGCTAACTCTAAGCTGAAGTATAATATCTTAGAGAAACAAGCCTATGCCTTGGTGAAGGCTATCAAAGATTTCAGAATTTATATTTTGCATTCTCATATTGTGGCTTTTGTTCCTAACACTGTTGTGAAAGACATCCTCACTCAAGTCGACCCTAATGATAAGAGGGGAAAAGGGATTTCTAAATTGCTGGAGTATGATATAGAGATTAAGCCAACAAAATTGGTCAAAAGATAAGGCTTAGCAAAGTTGATGGCATAGTCAAACTTTGGTTGTCTTGACATAAATTTAATTGCAGAAATATCAGAAATTTCAGATGAGGAAGAAGAACTAGTCCCTATTGAAGAAAAATAAATCACTTCAAATTGGTACAAGGAAATTGTTTTTTCCCTACAACATCATAACCACCTGCTGAGCTAACAAAGTCTAAGGCAATATTTGTAAAGCTAAAATCCTTGAGATATTGCATGTATGACAGAAATCTGTTTTGGACAGATACTGGTGGTATTTTGCTGAATTGTTTGCTGGAAGAGGAGGCTGATAAAGTAATTGAAGAGTTCCACAAAGGGGATTGTGGAGGTCACCATTATTGGAATGCCATAGTCAACAAGATTCTTAGAGTAGGGTATTATTGGCCTACAATGTTTAAGGATGTATACAAAAAGATTGTAGCCTGCCATGAATGCCAGATTTTTGATGGTAAGAATAAGATTGTACCTTTACCTTTAATTCCTATATATGTGGAAGCGCCATTTCAGTAGTGGGGGCTAGATTTTATTGGAGATACTCATCCATCATCATCAGGTCAACATCGTTGGATTCTCACAACAACTGATTAATTTACCAAATGGATTGAAGCAATCCCAAATAGACAAGCAAATGATTCTGTTATTATCTCTTTTTTGGAAAATAATACCTTGTCTAGGTTTGGTTGCCCCATGAAGATTATAACTGATGATTCATAGGAATTTAAGTCTAAGAAGCTGATCATAGGGAATGGTCTTGCTGAATCTTCTAACAAGAGCATTGTGAGGATCATTAAAAAGGTGTTGTATGAGAATAAGAATGCTTGGCATTTGAAACTGAAGTATGCCTTATGGGTTGATAGGATATGCACAAAAAGGTCAATAGGAACTTCACCATATGAATTGGTATATGGGGTTGAGGTCATTTTTCCTACATATCTAGGGGTACCTATCATGAAGCTGATTCAAGGGTTAGAATAGGAACCTAATGCAGTTCAAAGAAGAATCAATCAGTTAATAACTCTGCAAGAGAAGAGAGATGAAGTTTATAACAGTAATCAACAATCTCAAAACAGAATGAAGAGGACATTTGATAAGATGATCAAGTAAGAAATTTTTCAAATTCAGGATGAAGTGCTGAAATGGGAGGCTAGAATTGGAGAGAAAGGCAAAACATGGTAAGTTTGAGAACTTGTGGAAAGGTCCTTTCAAGATAGTTGCTTTTCATGGAAACAATACTTACATATTGTAGGAGATGGATGGAAAATCATATGCTGGAGGACCTGTCAATGGCAGGTTTCTAAAGCATTACTCTTCCTAAAAATCTGATTGATCATTCATGTCATTGTACATATTCCATTTTATGAGTTTTTCTACTGATAATGACAAGCTAAATCAGCAAGCTTGAGCCCGAGGTGAAGGCCATTAGAGCTTGAGGAGAAAGCTTGGCAATTTCAAAGTTTTTCTGTTTTGGTCAAGAAAATGGATAGCGGCACTGGAACTACTGGTTCTTGGTGTACCACAGGGGCACACTATCCCAAGTGGAGCCACTGTTATAAACCACAAAAAAAAAAAAAAATTTAAACATCATTGTGTCATGTTTGTCTTTGATCATGATTCAAAATTGGGTTTAGAAGTAGTCTATGATTTGATCAAGGGCAGGTTATATTTTTATAGTTCAAAGTCAATCCTTAGGTTCAAAAAAAGTCTTCTTTAAAAGTCCCTTCATGTCAAATATCCATTATTTTCATTTATGGGTCATTTCCTAAAGTTTCATGACAAAACTATTCAATTAGCCAAGAAACCTTGTTTTTGTAGCGCCACCCGTTGAAAAAATTCGATTTGTGCTATGAAAGCGCTAATATTTTCGTAGCGCAAACAGGTAATATTACACTGCAGACACTACGAAAGCGCGGTTTTACAGTTGTCTTGTCATTTGAGCTGAAAAGTGTCAAAAACCATTGGGAAATGGTAGGTTAGTGATATGATGATTCATGTAATGATGAGATTCGATGTACACATCCATGTTTTTAGTCATCATTGTCATTATAGGTTATGAATGAGGCATCATTTAGTTATGAGATGACATTTTAAATTTCAAAATCTTTCCTAATTGATCATTCTCGTTTCCTTTTGCCTCCATTCGAAATGTCTGAGCTCTGAAGTGTCAAGCCAAACCTATGGTTGTTTCATACAAAGTTTTTCTACATCCCTATTCAAGTGAGGATGATATAAAATTTATCAAGCAAGGCTGTTGGTTTTATATATTCAAGTGAGGTTGATACAATTCGTCAAGCGAGGCTGACAGGTTTTCTGAAAAGCATGGCAGAGGAAAAGAAAGTTCACAGAGGGGGACACTACTTAAGGTATGAACCTGAAGACATGAAGGAAATAATTGAAGATTCAGCAGTGATGGAAGTGTTCAGAAGAGTAGGTTGCCTTTGGTTTTGTGAAAAATTGCAGGGTTGTCACACACAGGTATCAAAGGAATTTGCCATGAACTTCAATGGAACAGCTACTAAGGTGGGGATGCTAAGTATGTCAATTACACCAGAGGTCATTGCTACTATCACAGAGATACCAAGAGGTTAAGAATATTGGTTCAAAGGTTTCAAATTTGATATGGAGAAATGTAAAGAGTTCATGAAGCCTGAGTATGCAGACATGGACCTTAAAAACGCTATCCCTAGAAGCTGCATCAAAGACACTTATTCAAAGCTGCTACTCAACATTCAAAAGTATTTTACATGTGAAGGCAGATATCATAAGGTTTACACATATCATTTCAAGTTGCTTATGCATTTAACTAGTAAGATTTTACTCGATTTTCCTTTTTATCTGCACAGGAGTCTTGCAAAAATGGTTGATAAGGTACAAGAAAAATCTGAAGGTAGTGACACATCCTTGTTTCATCATGGTTTAATGAAGTTATTGATTTTAGATGAACTTCAGAAAATAGGCAGGGATTGATCATCTTTCTTGTTTATAAATTTTTTTGAGTTGGAAACCCTAACTCCTCCAAGAAACCCTAAAACTAAAGGAGTTCCATCACCACCAGCAACAGAGCCTAGTCAACCTATGGTTGCAAAACCAAAGGAATTTTCAAAACTGAAGCCAAGGAAACAAATTGAGAAAAAGAGCAGACACAAATTCTTGATACACCAACTCCATCATCTGCAAAACAGAGGTCAAATATTGTCAAAGAGGCAAAACAAAAACAAGTTGTCAGCAAGCAGGAAATCAAAAGAGTAACAAGAAGCCAAGCAGTGGAATTAAAATGGAAGACAATTGCTACATAGGAAAACCCAGTGACAAAGGGAAATTTAGATGACATCCTTCATGCTATTGACATAGAGGAGACACCCATTGTTCAAGTTGAGTTCATTGCGGAAGATGAGCATAAATAGAAAAGGGCTAAGTCTGAAAAGAAGCTTGAGTTTGAGGGGGAAGATGCAGCTTTCATCTTTCAAGAAAGAAAGCCTATAACTAGGCATGCTAAGAAACTCAAGGAAGGTAGCAAGGAAGTTAAAAAATATATTGAGATAGCTAAAGCTCCTAAAGAATTTGTTGATCTCTCATCACCTACAGTGAAGCATACGGCCAGCAAAACAAAGAGGGGAAAAGAAGAAATGACAGAGTTTCAACATCTTGAGGAAAAATTGAGGTTTGAAAACCAAGAAATTGATGTGATGAGAAAGAGGGCTAGAAAGCACAGTGTTGAGAAAGTAGAGTTTAAAAGAATGAAGGCACTGTGGGAAGGTCAAACTAATTCTATTTCTGAAACTCCAAGTAGTGCAGAGCAGTTTTTCAAATGGATAGTCCCAGCAATAAAGGAAGCCAATTTTGTCAGAGTAATAAATACTCACTTGAGAGCTAATAACATAAGACTTAAAGATCAAGTGGAGGACTTGGAGCAATAGCTGAAATTGATTCAAGATGAGTTAAAGAGTAGAGGTATTAAAATAACAGTCATTGAAGAGTTAATAGCTAAATCAAGTGAAATTGAAGAAGGGACCTCATGAAGGCTTAAATGACTGTGTTTTTCAATTGATATGGTTTTTTAAATGATGTGTCAGGTTTATTTTGAGTTTTTGGGACATTTACAATTTACATTTTGGAAAATTTTTGACAAAAATTCTCACTCAGCAGTTTCGGAGTGCAAATAGTGTAAAAAGAGAGAAAAGCGTTATGAAACTGTTGTAGCATCTTTACTTTCTCTTTTTTATAAAATTTTGAAGGGTAAGAGAATGAATCAAGAACTAAAATTGCGAACAATGATGTATTAAAAGGAAATTAAGACAATTATGGAGGAAAGAAGTCAAAAATTTGAAGAAAAAAGGGTTAAAAGGCAGCGCTACAAAAGGCGCTATGAAACTGCTGTGTTTTCGTAGCGCAATGTATTGCAGCTCATTTGAACAATTTGAAAATGGTTTTGGACAGCTAGAGCCTAGGGAGGAATTTTGGAATGTGTTAATTAAACTTCCGACAGTTAAGGACCACGAAATAAAGATTACATGATGGTCAGAATGTTTCAAGAATGCAAAGGACCCTATGCCTAAAAAACAAGGGATTGTTTCCTATTTTGGTGGAGGTCAGCATTATGGTCATGAAGAAGTTTAAGCCTATCATTTAGATTCGACCATGTGTTGATAAACTTGGCAAATTATGTAATTTAATTTAGATAAGGTTGTTATGGATAGTGACAAGGAGTTTGAATCCTATTTGTAATAGGATTGTTTAGTAGATTAGTTGTATTTTTGTAATAAATCCCATGTCTTATGGTTATGCAAGGTGTCAAGAGTCAGAAATTCGATGTATCTAGCCTAAGATGAGATCATCTTATGTTGTAAATTGTCTATTAAATACCAAGAATTCGAATGTGCAAGGGGTTGGACATTTTTGGCAAAATACTGTGCTTATTGTAATTGACTAGTTTTCAGCTAATACAGAGAGTTTCTACTTAACCAACTTGGGATTCAGAAGGAGTTTTGGTGTGTTCCTATTATATTTGCATCTCTTATTATCCTATTGTAGTGGTTTTTATCTATATTACTCAGAATTCATCTTTAGATGCTCTAACTTCCTATAGAAATGAACTGAATGTGTTTTGATAGTTTCATGTGTGTTTATTTCTTGACTAAAACTCTGATATGCCTCAACTTCCATGTTAAGTAAGATTCATTGGTTTACTGAAACTATTTTGACTCCATAAGCCCAATATGTACTTGTTGTTGTGATTCTCAACCTATATCTATGATTTATCTGTTTATTACCCCACATAGAGTTAGCCATCTATATTTTTATCCAAAACATTAACCCTTGAGAGAGCCCTCTCAAGCTGAGGAGGCTAAGCCAGTCAAAATATTAGGTTTGCAATAGTTACATGAAGTTGACTGAACGAGAAGCCTATCAGGTCCAATTTTGTGATAACACCACCATTGCTCTCTGGACATCGATCCTCTCTGAACTAGGAATTAATCTGCAATGGCATGGGCTGAACTTAGAGGAGGCTTGGAAACTCTGGTGGAACTCTATCTCTCTAAATAAAGCAAGAAACCTACCTCTCCTCATATGTTTGGGAATCTGTTTGGCCAGGAATGCCTCTATATTTAAGGATCATATCCCCAACTGAAATTCAATCTTTTCAAATATAATCTCCATCTACTCCAGCATTTCAGATGACGATCCACCCAGACCACCTAGAACCATCTCCCCGAAGCTATTAACCATGACATACCTTGGGCTTACTTCGACGGCTCAGCCCAACCCACTAGATGTGGGGGTGGTTCTCTCCTTCACATTTCACTTCAGCACTTTTATAAAATTAAGATGGGTCTGGGATCAGGCACAAACAATTATGTTGAACTGATTACACTTCGCCACCTTCTTCAGTTTGCAATGAAGCATGATATTTACCATCTACAAGTCTTTGAAGATTCTAAAATTATCATTAACTGGTTCAATAAATCTGCATCTTGTCACGTACACACACTACAAGCTATATTGGAAGATCTCTGGCATTTGAAGTCTCAATTCTCATCCATCTTATGTTCTCACATATACAGGGAACGCAATTGCATTTCCGACGAGCTTTCCAAGGCGGCAGCGATCCAACATAGGGGGCTCTGGAATATAGAAGAACAGAACGACACAAATCACTACAGCTACTATCATCGCCCCTTCATGGATCAGCCTGATTTTGAGGATCAATAGCAATGATTTTGATAGTTTTTTACCATGATCATGATATACCCGAACTAAAATATTGTATTTATTGTAATTATTTTCAAACAGTCTATGATGTACACCCCACTAGGGGTTCTTTTTCACGAACTATATGGTGTGACCACAGTCACAAAAATGCATATGCAATGCATCTACAACATGTAATTTTCAATATTAATGAAAATTATGATTTTTCCATGGGAAAAAAAAATAATAAAAATAATATTTTGAATTTAGGATTTTTTTATACATTTATGTATCATTAATTATTACTTCAATAGAAAAAATAATTGTCCCAAAAAAATAATAATTTTAAACACTTGAAAAAAATATGAATTTTACATATAAATATAACTAGAAAAAAAAACACATTTTATACATTTTCACTAAAAATGACATGCCAAATAATGGATTTTTATCAATTTTTGTTTGTCAAGTTGTCTGATTTCTCAATATATCACTTCAGGCTTGAGCTGTGACTTGATAAATCGTGACCTAGGGGCATCTATGCCGCCAAAATCACTTGGGGATCGGACCCAGCCTGGGCCACACCAACCCTTAACTTGACTGCATATTTGCCCGCCGAGTTTTGAACCGGTGATCTTCACATCACAGAGTGACATAACAGTACATCCCATCACCATCTTTTCTATGTCTTGTATTTTATCGAAAAAAATTAACAAAAAAAATTAAAATAAATTAATTAATTAAAATTAAAATTAAAAAATTTAAATTTAAATTTAAAAAAAAAAAAATTAAAAAAAATAAATAAATAAATAATAAATAAAATAAAATAAAACAAATTTTATGAATTTTATGTCCAAAGATGATAACATTTGAATTTTGTTTTTCAAAAAAATAATTATTCACATAAAATTGGAAGTAAAAAAAATGTTTAAAAAAATGAAAAACAAGTTAACAAAAAAAATCAAAATAAAAAAATAAAAACAAATTGCTTAGATTAAAATTAATATTAGAAAATAAAATAAAAAATTTTAAATATTTTTTTTTGTCTACATAAAATTTTAAGTAAAAAAAATGAAAAACAAGTTTAACAAAAAAAAAATCAAAATAACAAAATAAAAACAAATTGCAGTTTAAAATTAATATTAAAAAATAAAATTTTAAATTTTAAATTTTTTTTTTTGTTTAAAGTTCTTTTTTTTCCAATAACTGAATGAGGCATTACTAAAAAGAGTGCACTGTGCTACTCGTCTGCCTAGTGGGAAATTAAACTAGTAGCATAAGTTCAATATATTCAGATTACAACGTATTTTCCTAATTTGCACATCAGATAAGCAAAAATAATTTCTAAAATTGACATGGTGCCTTGAGAAAAAATAGGCATTAAGGTCCTGTTGTGGCCAATCATCAGAACAAAAAAAAAATGCTACCATCTTCTAAGAGAAAAAGGGACTAACTAGTAACAACATTCCACTATGAATGTTACACATTAATTTCTCACCATGCTCATTTCTCGTCCCTGATCCTGAAATTCCCCGTGAAAGACCCTATGCAATGTTTCCACCATTAAGAAATATGTTAATACATCCCCTGAAGATTCAAAGAAAATTGCCTTGGAAGATTACCGAAGAAACTTGGTCAAAATCCTAGTTCTTGGGTTAGCGCGTTTCGTGGTGTCATGCTCGTGCTGATGTCAGATTTACAGTTCTGGCTTAGTGCTGCCAACGCCCTTATTTCTTGGAAAACAACGTTGATCCCTTTCTGGAAATGTTTCCTCAAATGGAGGAGAAGCTTCGACCTCTAGAAGCTCCAGGGTGAAGAGTTGGTTTTTAAACGGTGGTGATAGAGTCGAGCTTTCTGATTTATAGATTTTATCTCATCCATGGGGGTTTATCCCTTATAAAGTGGACCTTCCTCCTCCTTTCATGGGCTCTTAACCTCCTCTCCCTTCCTATAAATTCATGCCCCTCTTTCTAATAATTTTAGTCCTCGTTGGTCATTGTTGGGCTAGTCTGAACTCTCGTTCCCTTTAAATTCTTGCATTGTGATAACGCCTAAGTGTTCGAGAGAAGGAATGCTTTATAGCTTAGGTGAAGGACTCAGATTTTCACCAAAGGGAGGCCTCCAACATCAAGGCCTGGTCCTCAGCTCTTCCTTTTATATTTATCAATAAAAAAATCCGATGTTTTCTTTCTATATTTGTATAATATTTTATGCAAATATTCTGGTACTCCTCGATCTGCTATATAGCTAATGTTTATGATCATTATGTATTGGATTAGTTTGTTGTTGCCTCTTGATCATCCACAGGTATTTGTGTGCCATTAGTAGCAAGAAGCGAGCCTTGAAGGATCATAGATCAAGGTCATCATCAACAGGTTCGAACGTAGCGTTGGAAAAAAGGCACTTCTATCTCTTTTCTTGTCGCATTATGAATGTTAGTTAAGAATGCTTTGCATTAGAAAGTATCTCACATAGCTAGAACCACTCTAGGACTAGAGAGATTACCTCTGTCCACAAAGGGAATTTATCTTGACTACAGAATTGGAAACTCCACTGAGGAGCTTAGCCTCTTAGCCTTCCTTTCCCAGACTGATCTTGCATCAGTTTGACCGATTACTAAAATCTAAGCTTGCTTCAGTCTCTGTGAGATTTCATAGGGATTTCTAGTCATTTCACTGTGTCAAGTTTGGTTTTGTTTGGAACTCTTTTTTGTTTTTCCTTGTTTTTAGTGACCAACGCATTTTTCGTTTATATAGTCGTGCTGCCAGTGCTATTCTATATAGCACAGTCGTGTTGAATTGTCTTTCAACACCCTTCTGCTTATCACAAAAGAGATGATCTCAGACCTAGGAAAATTTAGGTTTTCCCCTTGATTTCTAGTGTCTCCTTGCCTCTAAAGAATGTATTTAGAGTCTCAGTGACCTCCTTGATGTGTGTTTGACTTACTTGTCTTCTTTGAATGAGTGTTTTCGTCTCTTTGATTTGTTTGTAATCTTGAATATTTTTCACCATTTCAAACACCTTTTGTCGCATTGCTTCTGACTTGGTTTGAAGTGATATGTTGTATGCACTGGTCATCACTAAATTTCTGATCTTACCTTCAATTTAGTGTCAAACATAGGATCACAAAGTGTTCGATTCACAGTTCTAGAAGAGTGTGTCTTTTGTCCAAGCTCAAAAGAAATTGAAAGTGATTTTCATTTTATTTTTTGATTTGGCTTGTCTTTATCATTTTAAAAAGAGTGAAAATCATTTCATTCGTGCATTTTTTAAAGCAATTTTGATTTCTGTTCAATTGAAATAAAAGTGAAAAATATTGTTTTTGCATTTCTTCTTTCGTGTCATTTATTTTAATTTTGATTTCATTTCAAAGTAAAAAACAAAAAATATCATTTTGTGCATCTTACTAGAAAAGATAAATGTTTTCATTTTTTCAATGAGTTCCATTTTTTGAGGAAAGTGAATTCGATTGGAAAGAATTGCATTTCATAGTTTTGAACTAATTTGGGGGGGATCATTGTTGTTGATTTACTTGCACTTTTGCTTGTATCTCTTCCCTAAATAGTTTAGACTTCATTGGAATGAAAAGTTTTTCTTTTTGCATTTATCCTGCATCATAGGATTTAGGTGACATCGATTTTGAGCCAAAACTAAAACTTAACTCAAGATCAACATTAAAATTCACCCAATTTACCTTAAGAAGCATTTCGAACTAACGAGAAAATTTAGTGTTCTAGGCTAGAGACATGTTTCGGTGTTGTAAAATGTAGGGTTCGTCGCTAACATTCTATGTTACAGCCCAGGGTGATATCTCGTCCCACGTATGGAAGTATATTGATGTATGATAAGTATATTCAGGGCGCTCTCCATTAGGGGAATTTTGAGGTCTTTTTGAAGCCTAGAAAATCTCTGCTTCAAACATTGGGGAAAACCACCTGGTCGGGACCTTAGGACAGCTCCTTATCCGTTTGGTATGGTGGCTCCGACTGGATTGAAAGGACCAGTTTTCTTATAACTAATGGGTTGGTGATGGGTTGATTTGGATGAGTGAAAATGGGACTAAATAACTGAAATGAAACTATCTAATTTAATTGTTATATTGATAAAGAAATTCTAAAATTAACCCGGGTATCATATGTGAATACAACTTAAAATTATTCCAATTTAATAATAACCATAAAAATGTATTATCATTTAATTGAAATGTGCAGAAACAAATAAAGATAACTCTGTTTAAGAAATTAAACAGAGTTATATTAGCACATTGTATTCATCATTGTATATCATCTACATACACTTATGAAAGATAACATTTCAATTATACTCAAAAATGATATATAAAGAAACGTTGTGAAAACCAAATATATATAAATGATAGCAATTTTTAAAGCGAATATCATATGACAAAAGAAATCAACAGTGAATAGATAAAAATACCTTATCCATCTTGAAAGCTTTCAAATGAAATCTGATACTCTAATCCAGTAATTCTGATGCAAAATCAAATCCAAGGTACAGAAATGCAACACTTTAAAGATAATTCCGTATAAAATCACCAGATGTGATCCTTTATAAAATATAAGAGGCAGTGGAGTACAGAAATGTAATCTCCAAGTCAAAAATATTACAACTCAAGACCACTTCTCCAATGCATGAGAGGGGTTTAAATATGACATTTACATGAAAACAGAATCCTACTACTACTGCTACAATCTATCAACTTAAAAACAGAAATGCTATCTTTTGTGGAACTGATTCATTGGTTTTCCTTCTCGCTCAATGTAGCCAGGTGGAAAATTTTCAACATTTCCTGGACCTCTGACGGATGACTCATCTTGGAATGTAACTGTCCAGCGTATGTGGCATCGGAGAATTCTGGAATCAAACAATCAATAGAATTTGATAGGCATTTAATAGCTAATTGTTGATTGAGTGGCTTAATCAGATAGGTCCACATATTATCCCAAGATATTGTTTGAAGCTTATTGATCTGTTGATTTTTATTCATTATTTCTTCTTTCCATCTGCAATCAGTTTCTTTGACTTTAAGCAAACTGCCTGGAACACAATCTAAAATGAGATTAATTGCATACAAGCTGTCATTGATAAACTGTGTTATATTACCCATCACGCTTCTAGCTCTTGATATAGCTCTCTCGGCTTTCATTAACTGTTGTTCCCACTCTGTATACAGGATTTCCTTATGTCTTTCTTCTATTTTAGGAAGATCATCTTTTCTTCCTTTTTATGTATCTTGCCAAGTAAGAAATTCAGAAATCCTTTCATCGGCATCATCAATCTCTTGCCTGAGAGTAACTATGTCCTATATCAAAGATGATGTGATATCAATAAATGGCTCTGTTTGAGTTAATTTTGTACAAAAATTATTTAACTGCTGAGACAGCAGTTTATTGGCTTCAAGAGCTTCTGCTTTGAATTCATTCAATTTGGAAAAATCCTTGAACTTATCTAAAGCTGCTTGAAATTCTTTTCCTGTACAATCTTCATATTTTTCTCATTTTGCAACAAATTCTGTAGCTTGGAAATTTCTTGATTCAACTGTTGATGTTTGCTTAAAGCCTGCTCATCAACTTTCTTCTATTCTATAGCAAGTTGTTCTTCTAGCTCTTTAGATCTGAGCTCTTGATCTTGTAATTGCTGTTCCAATTGAGCAATCTTTTGCTGATTTTCATTAGCTTGTTCTTCAAGTATAGCTATATGGAGATCTTTTTGAGTCATTAACTGAGAAACCTCCGCAGCTTTATCTATCATTGCAGCACTGTATGCTCCTGCATATTGGGACAACTTAGTGATATCCTCAGATGGATTCACTTTAGCATTCTTGTAAACAATATTCATGAACTCCTCCTGTGAAGTAGGAAACATGTCTTGTTCGATTTTTCTTCTCTTTCTCTGTTTTTTCACAACAGATTTATGTTTAGGACTGTAGAATATATCCAGGGGAGGGATTTCCTCAATCTTCAATATAATTTTCCCTATAGGATGTTCAGGAATGATTTCAACATCCTGATCTTCTGGCTTTTTCTCTTCAGGATTATCCTGCAGTCCTAATTAATGAGCAAATTGATTATATTGTTTCAACAATTGTGAGGAAACATTAGGATCAACAGAGTCTACAATTTTCTCAATATTTTTGTTTCCTCCAAGTTGTGTATCCAATTTCTCTATATTTTTTTCCTGTTCATTGGTTTTGCTGCCTGATCCTTCTTTTTGATTATGCACATTAGTATCAGTACTTGTGAATTCTTTCTCTGTTTGAGTTGTGGACTGTTGATCAGTATTTACATCGGATTTTCCATCAGCGCTCACCTTTTCAGTATGTATAACGGGATCATTTCCTATTACTTCCTTTTGTATCTGTGCAATGGGCTGGTCAGTAGCTGATTGTGTAGTGACCTTATTGGTAGATGTTTCTCCTGCTGTTTTGCCAGATGTATCCTCTGTTTCTGACCCTTGTATAGGAACTCTCAATTGGTCTAGAGGAACTTTCAACAATCTTTGACTTCTAAATAGGATAAATTTATTCATTTCTTCTTTCTGGAATTTGGACTTGGCGAAATTATAAACTTGAGAAAAATTCTCTAATGAAACAAACAAATCATCAAATTCATCCGGTTCATGCTTGAACCGAGCAATCGAAACTAAAGAAGTAACATTAAAATCTATCTTTTGTGGATCATACTGTCTCCCTGGGATTGTTGCCAATTTAAAACCCTTTATTTTGGAGACTTCCTTTTCTGCATGCTTGAAGTCATTCAAAGTAAAATTTCCACAATTGAATGGAAACGAAGGCCACATTCTTTTCTTACTATTGCTCAGAGATCTGGACATTCCTTCAACTGTCAATTGATAGGAGATTTCCTGGGCTAGAAGTTTATCTGGAACAAAAAGAGGGAGAACATGGGGTTCTACAATACTCCCGAAAATCCTGACATATGTGAATTTTTCTTCTCCAAACCAATCTCCTATTGAGGATAAGTCAGCTTTAGCTTTGTCGGAGAATCTAGGGGGAAAGCGATTGAAAATGGTTTGAAAGACTGGAATAAGGAAACCATGACATATTCTATACACATGATCTTTGAAATGAACTTTCCAAAGGAGTTTATGGTATATATGAATCGGAGTAGGATCTTTAGAAGTCCATTTCCATCCTAACAAGGGAAACTCAGAATTGAAACAAAGGGCGTCTAGAATATAAGCACAAAAGAAAAAGGGAGTGGTATTTCCAGTGGTTTTATCTTGTCTGTATTCGAGTATCCTATTAGCTATCCTATCAGAAAGAATAACCGACCAGTCCATAATTTCGGAATTGATAGCAGCTAGGCTTAAAGGAACCATTTGTATAGAAAACCTAGCAGAATTGTTATTGCCAAATAATCTACACATCATAGCAGCAGCATAGCAGTATGGGGGTGAGAGAGAATCTACTGAATACATACCGGATGATTCATTTTTGTTCTTTTCAGGATCTTTCCTCCGTTCCTTGATTGGTTCATATTGAACTTTATTACTGTTAGCAAACTCTTTGACAAATTCTTTGTTATAAACCTTCTATGGATCAGGGAGATGGTACATTACTTTAAGGTCTTCTGCTTTGAATGGTCCAAAAGATGCTCCAGAAGCTGAAATAAACATTATGTTCTTTATTTCCACATTATTGATGACCCATCGAATCACATCATAATAAGGCATGATGTTTGCTCTGGCTGCAATTCGATGTAGGAATGAATTTGCAAGTGTTCTGTAAGTAACCTCAGAGTCAGAATCTGAGGTATCTTCATCAGGAACTAATACCTTTGCTATTGTGACTTTAGGGTTTTCAATCTCCAATAGATTATAAACTCCTTCCCATGTCATTCTGCCGAGCCCTTGACATGATGTATCCGTAACTAGTCTCAGCTTTGCTGGCTTTTCCTTTGAGACTGTAGGAATCTCAAAAAACTTAGCGGCAACAGCAGTCTTGGTTCTCCTCGTTCTCTTTGATATTTCTGTGTCTAATATTGTTTCCCTTTGTCTGCGAATGAAATGATTTGGTGTTCTTTGATTCTGCACGGCAATAAGCTCTCAGTCGTGATAAAAAAGCAATTGAAAAGAACGATTATAAAAATTATGGGTTCATGATTCATTATTTATTAAATCCATGTAACACTTAAATATTTTGTTTGGGTCACACTCACATATTCAAAACATAATCGTAAACCAATATTGTTTGATTTTCTATTCAATGTTGATCGTACTATTGGAGTTTTAGCGCTTGTGAAAATAATATTAAATTACCTATTATGAAATCTTCCGATCTGACAAGTATATAGTATATGAATATTAATTGCATCGGAAGTATTCAAATGGTGTATAAATATCACAATAAATATTTCTCCGATTTCCAATTATGTTTACAAAACTTCTCTGATTTCCGATTTGCAATTACGAACTTCTCCGATTTCCGATTGTGATGGTGATATATTGCATCGGGGAGCTTCAATCGAAAAGAATTATCAATGACTTTTCTCCGATTTCTGATTGCGATATGGTGGGGTCCATCATATAAGGATTCTTCTTTTTTAATTGAAACAAATATTTATTTCCTTTTGAAATGTATTCTTATAATAAAGCGCATCGCATCGGGGAATTTTCAATTGACCACAAAGAGTTTATTAAAAGTGTTCTGATCATGCGATTGTGATTGATCGCATCGCATCAAAAATATGTAAATGAAATAACTTAAATCCTTTGCGATTGGAGATTTGCGATTGGACTAATCGCATTGGATATTTTTGAACATGTATGTAAAACTTCTCTCAAAGATTTTTCCGATTTCCGATTGCGATTACTGTTCATGAGACCTTTTTCAAACTGATTTATTTTATATGATAAAGTCTTTTATTAATTGATCAGATCGGAATTTTTTGAATGTTGTATTTGTTTGTACACACTTGGTAACAAAGATATGCAATGAGTCTTTCAAAACAATGAATCTTTTATTTCTAAGTCTTTTATTTCTATATGAAAAGAAAAAGGGACCCTATTTCTAAATGAATTTTATTCTAAAAATTTAGGAAAAAAGGAGGGTTGTTGTACAGTAAAACAATTGGCGATTCACTGAAAGAAACAGTTATCTCTGAAAAAATAAAATGAACACTATATTTCTAGTAAGTAAATATTTTTAAGGATAATGAAAATTATCTTAGGATAATCAAAAATAAAATCTAACTATGAAAAAGAATAAAAATTACTTACAATTTCTTTCTAATTTCTTGAGAATAAAAACATTTTTGGGTTATCTCAAGCTTTGATTGGTGTTAATAATGAAGTAAGTGGATTTCTCCAAGTCTGGTTTTTATAATATACTCTATTTTCATAGGCATTGCCTCTGCTGCCTGCAAACGTTCATAGTCTCGACAGGGTTACCTTTTAACCATTAACTTATTCATTGTCCCATCCAACTAAAATTATGAATTTTTAAAAGATAAATTCGTAAGACATTTTATCTCATGTTTTTGTCTTTTACTTATTTTTTATTTTTAAGAGCCATTGTTCTGGTTTGGTAGCCAGTTAATAACAATGCCATTCACTAGTTGTAATTAAATTGAACAAGTTGGCTCGTGATGAGACCCCTTGTCTTATATTTATAAGCCATTACCCTGTTTTGATATGCAGTATTGGTAATGTCAGTTTTATTACTTCTTATGAACATGGTAAGCAGGCTCGTGATGAGACCTCTTATCTCTTAAAATTTTCATATTATTTCTTAGAATTATATTCTAAAAAAAATCACAACTTAAATGGAAGGGGTGAACTATTTTTATCCTTAAGAATCAATGGATGACAATTTTCAGAGTTTCTTGAGTACCAACACTTTGAAAAAATCTTTACTTTTATAGATAACCTTTCTCTGCTCAATAAACTTATAATGATTTACATTTTCCTCAAGTTTTCAAAAGATCATGCAAATGATTGGAATAATATTTCAAAGTTTAACATCTTATTTTAAACTATCCAAATACTGTGATTATCTCTTTAAAAATTCTTATTTACACAAAATAAATATTTATAATATTCATCCTAAGAAATTTTCTAAATAGTAAATAGTCAATTAGAGACTTGTTAACAACCTTTATTTACAAAACAATCAAAAACTTTGCAGAAAGGAATATGTACAAGTAAGAAGGGGTTACCTCCTTATGAAAAGAATTTCTTCAAGACAAGCCCATTTACAGGAAGAGATTCTCTCTTTCCTGTTAAATATTGGAGTATGAATGTATTTGAGCCTATCTTTTCAATGATCTGAAATGGTCCAAGCCACATTTTCTAAAATTTGGTATGCTTACCTTTTTCTTCATGTGCTTTATCCCACTTCAGAACAAGATCACCTTTTGACAAAATCTTTGAGCTGGTAGAACTTGCATCAAAAGAATATTTTACAAGCTGTTGATGTTTTTCATGAATAATTTTTGTTTTATTTCTATCTTCTTCTAATTTAAGGATTTGATCGTATCTCAATTGAATGGATGAAGAATGATTTTCTTCAATGAATTGCACTAGGGCTAATGATGGGAGAGTTAAATTTAATGGTATCACAACTTCTTTTCCATAAACCAAATTGAAATGTGAAGTTACTATTGAAGCTTTTTGAGTAATACGATCTGCCCATAGTGCAAAGATTAAAGATTTGTGCCAATTCTTTTGATTTTTATCAATGGTCCTTTTAATAATTTTGATAAGATTTTTGTTAGTGGATTCAGCTAAACCATTACCTATTTAAGATATATTCTCAAAAACTAAGCAGTACTGAGTACACCAAACCTGGTTATGATGAATTTATCTATGAAATCAATAATTGCATCAGAATTGGCTACCTTCAAAGGGATTGCTTCTACCCATTTCATAAATTAATCTGTTGCTGTAAGGATGTATTTGTGTTGTTTGGAAGAATGAGGAACTATTTCACCAATAATGTCAAGCCCCCATTGCTCAAATGGTTGCTCAATATTTACTGGTTGCAAAGGAAAAGCTGGTTTCTTTTTTCTTCCACTAGTAGTTTGACAAATTTTGCACTTCCTCACATATTCATGCGTATCTTTAAAAAGGGTAGGCCAATAATAACCAGCATGGGTTATTTTGTGAGCTGTGGTATCACCTCCAAAATGACCTCCTGCTGGTCCATCATGCAATTCCTGCAACACCTTTTCAGCTTCAGTCTTTTCAAGACATCTTAATAGGATTGAATCATAATTCTTTCTGAATAACACATTATCAATGATCTCATATTTAATAACCTTCAATCTTAAAGCACGTTTTTTCTTATAGCTGAGATTAGAAGGAGCATACCCATTTTTCAAGTAATAGATGAGATCAGCATACTGAGATTCAGAATCTGTAATACTTATATGACTAACTTGAATATCATTGTTTGGATCTTGATTTTGTGATATGTTATGAGCTCCCGCCAATAATCTGCAAAAACCTTGTCCTCTAACAATCTTAGCTGGTTTAATATCAATATCATATTCTTGCAAAGTTGTTACCCAGTTAGCTCTCTTTTCTCCTACTTCTTTTTGAATTAATAATTGTCTCACTGCAGAGAATGGGACAATGATTTTTGTATGTGTTTTCAAGAGAAAAGGTTTGAAATGTTTGATTGATTTAAACACGGCAAAGGCTTGTTTTTCAACATCGGAATAATTAAGCTCAGCTCCTTGCAGATTGGAGCTAAAGAAAGAAATTGGTGCTTCAATTTTCTGATCATTGAGCTGTGTTAAAACAGCAGCATAGGATGTTTCGGTGGCCAAAGTATACAAAGTAAAATCTTTAGAAAAATCAGGGGTATTCAATGCTGGTGCATTAATGATTGCTTGTTTGATTGCCTCAAAGGCTTCTTTCTCCTTATGCCCCCATTTGAATACTGAATTTTTCTTGATCATATTTTGCATAGGTAAAACAATTTGAGAGAAATCGGGAATGAATCTTTTTACAAAATTGATTTTCCCAAGAAATGATTGCATGGATTTTTTGTTATGAGGTAAAGAAATATTAGAAATTTATTTCACTCTATCTGGATCAATATAGATGCCATCTTTTTACACAAAAAATCCTAAGAGTTTTCCTTCATCAAGAGCAAAGAAAGATTTCTTTGGATTTAAGGAAATACCAAACCTTCTACATCTTTCAAATATTTTCTTTAAATCATGTCATGATTGGCTCTCTTTTTTTAAAATAATGTTATGTCATCAAGATAAATAACAACTGATCTATTGATCATACCTTTAAATGCTATGTCCATGGCTCTTTGGAAAGTTGCTCCTGCATTTATTAGACCAAAAGGCATTTTCTGATAAGCATAAGTTTCCCATTTGGTTCTGAAAGTTGTTTTCAATCTGTCATCTGGATGAACTAAAACTTGATTATAGCCTGAAAATCCATCAACAAAGGACATGAGTTTAGAACCAACTACCTTTTGAAGTATCTGTTCCATGGTTGGCAATGGGAAATTGTCTTTTAAACATGCCTTGTTTAAATTTCTAAAATCAATACAGATTCTTATATCACCATTCTTCTTCCTTACAGGTACCATATTGGAAACCCAATTGGAATGCCTTACAGGAAAAATGATTTTGGCTTTTAAAAGTTTATTAAGTTCTGATTTGATTTGACCTTCGAGATTTGGATGAATCTTTCTTAACTTCTGTTGAACAGGTTTAATATCAGGAAGCATTGAAATTGTGTGTTGAATAACAGAAGTATCATACGCTTTTAAATCATCATAATTCCAAGCAAAGATCTTTTTATACCTACTCAAAAGTTTAATGAAAGCATTCCTTTCTTCTGGAGTTAAATTGAGTCCTAAATTAACGTTTTGAGGATTAGAGTCAGAGCCAAGATTTACTAATTCAAACTTCAAAGTGGAACTTTGAAGTTTAGCATGGGTAACTTTCTTGAATCTATCTTTTATATCATATAAGTCCTCCAATTTAACAACAGATTTCGGAATGGGATTTTCATTACTTTTTGAGGTAATTTGCAAATCATGATCATCCTCATCAATAATTTGTTCATCATATGATTTCTCTGAAGTCATGAAATTCAAAATGTCTTGATCATGATAGAATACTCTCCAATTTGTGACATTATCTGGGACAGATGGGCGAAAAATCAATTCTACTGAAAATCTATCAGGACTGCAATCTTCAGCAGGAAGGAGTTTGGATGCAACATTAGCTAACAAATCAGCTGATGTATTTTGATTCCTAGGAATAGAAGAAATATTAAATGCTAAAAAATGAGTGGTAAGATCTTGGACTAGGGTTTGATAGAGTTTGAGGTGTCCTGAAAGGCAATGGATAGTATTCCTAACTTGTTTTATGACAATTTTGGAATCACCAAATACTTTCAAGTATTTAACATTTAACCCTATAGCTTTATAAAGTCCTTGAATCAAGGCTTCATATTCTGCAGTATTTTTTGTACACTCAAATTCTAACCTACATGATAGCATGGTTTTCTCTCCATCTGGATCAATTAAGATGCATCCTGCTCCAGCTCCATCACTAGATTTTGATCCATCAAAATATAATGACCAAAATAAATATTTATCTATTGGCTTATCTATAATTACATCAGAAATATTTACAATTCTAGAAGAATCAGATTGTGAAAAATTTTCTATTTGAGAAACAAAAGTATTTACAGAAAAGGGTGATTGTGGTGCTTTGAAGTTTACAAGGAATGACTCAGCAGAATAACCTCCAAGAATATTATTGTTGAAAGCCACAGGTTCATTAGATTGTTAAAATTCAGTGACAGTGTGCATCATATGTTTTTCTCGCTCAACTTTGATTTGATTTGGTTTCCCTTTGTAAGGAAGCCACATATGTGAATAATCAGTTGCGATATAACCATTAAGTTTTGCAGACCATACCCTGCTTAAAACTAATCCATAGAATTCAGGAATATCTGCAATCAAATTATCAATTCTTTGGACAATCCTAGGATCGGAAGCTAGTCTGATAGTAACTGAATTGATTTCTCCTACAACTTGAACTTTAGAGCGATCCAATTGAACAATATGAACTTCCAATTTCTGTGGTTCAATATTCAATTTGGCACAAACAGAAGTAGGCATTATATTAGAGGATGCTCCAGAATCGATTAAACAATTATGCAGATTCTTATTGTACATTTCATGAGTCAAATGAAAAGGAGGAGTCTGAGAATTTGATCTTTCTCCAATGAGCACAGTATCAGTAGCATCTACTTTTTCTGGTGGCTTACCAGTTCCTTTAGCTGTTTTTGCAACTACACCACTTGGTAAAGGAGCAATTGGTGTAGCATTTAATTCTTTTAATAGTAACTTCTGCTGGTGTTTTAGTTTGCTGAGTTCATGTAATGAAATGTTGGCTTTAATCTTTTTCATGTCTTCAACAATGCTATATTCCATTGGATCTGATACTACCAAAGTCTTTGATGTTGATATAGGAGGATTAGAAGAAGATGGCTGATTTTGAGTAGGTAATGGAAAATTTTTCTTTGCAGGGGATTTGTCTTTGGTACTTGGAGTTGTAATTTTCTTTTTAGGAACTGTTTGTACAGGCTCCGATGTAGATTTACTCCTAGTACTTACAGGCATGGCTTCTTGATCTACCTCACTATCAGAATTAGGGAGAATAAAATCCCACATTCCATGCAATTCAGCTATTTCTTCATTCTCTTCTTCTTCATATGATAATAGAGATGTATCTTCTTCTTCTTCCTCTTTTGATTCTGCATTAGAGATTGAATTGGGAGGTTTAGTTTCAACTTGATTTCTTTTGAAATTTCGGAATGGTTTTTTGGTAGAAGTTTCAGCTACTTGTTTTTTTATTTCAACCATTTCATTCGACATGGTTTTAAGAACTTTCTATAAACCTTCCATGTCGTATGGGTCTTTGGATTTTTTCCTCGAATCATCTTTGAAGCTGACCTTCTTGTATTTCCTTTCCTCAATAGCATTTTTCTTTTCTAGAGATATAATTCGTTTCTCTACTGCAATAGCCTCTTTCATATTCTCGGCTAACGTAGGTTTTGCAGCTCTATCTACAAAAATTGCTATGTTTGAGGGCAAAGCAGTTATGTACCATTCACTTCTGACTTGTTCACTAGGCCTTGAATCTGTGTGGATTTTGTTCAAGAGTTTGTTGAATCTAGCGTTGAAATCTTTGATGAGCTCCTTGGGTTCTGTCTTCAAATTTGAGAGATCGTTGATTAAAGTAGCTATTGATCTGTCATCTCCAAATTTGGTTAAAAAATGATCTGCAAAAATGGCCCAACTTGTTATGGATCCTGAAGGTAATGAAAAGTACCAGGATCTTTCTGCCCCTTGAAGAGTATAAGGGAATAGTCTGTTGAATCTCTAATTAAACTGAGAGGGGGGGGGGGGGGTGAATCAGTTTAATACATTCCTGATCTTTTAAACTTTTCAATAAACTTATTTACACCTTCATTTCAAACTCTATTTGATGTGAGAGTAATCTTAGAATGTAATCTGAAAGTATTAGTTTAATAGAGCAGTAGACTTAATTTGAGAGCAGCAAGTATTAAGCAAATGATACATATCAGATCAATACATAAATATCATGCACAGAGACACCAGATATAAGTGGAAACCCATAAAGGGAGAAAACCACATCTTATTATTGTTGTGATGCAATGGCAAGCTCCAACTCCCTCTCACCACTATTTTTCTGCAGGCACCAACCTACAGGAGGCTCCTACCTCAATTCTGCAAGCTACAACTTGCAAGGAAGCACCAACTCCCTTCAATTTTCTGCAGGCACCAACCTACAGGAGGCTCCAACCTCAGTCAGCTACAACTGACGACTATCAAGCCGCAACTTGATAGGGAAGCTCCAACTTCCTCAATTTATCAAACTGAAAGTTTGCTGATTTACCTCAGATATCAACCCTGTTCTGTAGCTTCTCCTTCTGTTCTGCTTTTCTTAATCTTCTCTGTCTTACTCTTCTATATTCTGCCTTCTCTCGATTTACTCTCACTTCACTTTCTTGAATATCAAGATGATATTATTTATAGATTTCTTCACATGACTGTTTGTATTCTGCTTGGAATTCAAAATGGAAAGTCATGTCTCTTTGCCTTCTTCCTTCTCACTCCTTTTATCAGCTTACTCAGAAATTATAACTGTAGGTGTCAATTTTAACATAACAGTGGGAGTTTTTTTTCTTTCAGAGACTTTCCAATGCATCACAAACAATAAAAACAATTAAAACATTTACATTCAAATTTAAATGAGAACTCCAGCTCACTCGTTTTGTCTCTTGGCTTGCTGCGCATTTGTCTTTTCTCTGACTGTGTCTTTGTCTTTTCTGTGACTGTGTTTTATCTCTTTTCTGTTCTCTGTATGTCATTCTATATATGGCTGCTGCGTAACTTCTGTATTTGTGTAACTGCATTTTTCATTTTTATATCAGCGCTTTATATATATAAATGAATATGCTGACTGTAATTCTGGGCCATATTCCAACGCTTTTCATGCCACGAGTGTCTTGTTTATGTGGAACATTCTGCAAGCGGAACGGACATATATCACAGTCATTGTATATTGATAATCGCCCTCCACCTTAAGCCGAGGCCCGTGGGTCCACAGACCACGCGGCACTTTTCAATACAATCGCAACAACTTTATATATATATATATATATTTATATATAACAGCGCCTTCACAAATTTCTGTTTGCGATTAGAACTGGAACTCAAACACTTGTTAATCATAGTTAATAAGCCCATCGGGTCCGGGCTTCAATCAAATGCAATCGGGGCGCATAATAGAAAAGTTTTGATTGCGATCGGAACACGGATGCGATTTGCATATATCAACTCCCGCTTATAACTAGATTGGGTCTGCCACTTCAATCGCAGCGTTTTACAAAGTCGTGTGATCAATCGGAGAGTTCCGATTGCAATTGAGATTCCGGATGCGATTGAACCTATTAAATCCATCGTATAATGCCATCGGGTCCGCCACTTGATCGGAGCATATTACAAAGGACTTGCGATCAATCGGAAAGTTCCGATGCGATTAGCCGGAATTCAAATATATATACACCATCGTTAATACACCCATCAGGTCCGAACTCTTAATTGCAATCACAAGTCTTTTAATATGTGTTGCGATTGACCACTGTTCATTGTATTTTGCCGATGCGATTAGGACAGGACTTCAAACATGTTTGAATTATAATTCATACCTCCATCGGGTCCGGACATCCAATCGCAATCGCAACTCACATGTTCTCTGATGCGATTGACCAATTCCGATGCGATTGGGAACTCGGATGCGATTAGCAATAAACTGTGGCATATAGCTCAATCGGGTCCGGCCTTTAATCGGAGCACATAACAAAACTCCGCCGATTGAACCTTTTCTCCGATTGCGATTGGGGAGGGGTCCCACCTTATAAGCCATTTCGTTTTGATGGAACCTTTGGTTAAAGTGCTCCGCTTGTATATAACTGATATATATGCTTATATATATTTTGCCGCTGGAGTGAAGCGATTCCCGGAATAATGTTTGTATTTGTTATATGTTCTCCGCCGGTTGGAGAGTGCGATTCCCGGAATGTGGTTCTGTATTATATGTGTAACGCCCGGCTAGAGTCTGCGATTCCCGGAATAAGATTCGTGTTGTATAACGCCGGTTGGAGTGTGCGATTCCCGGAATATGGTTCTGTATTATATGCCGCTGGAGTGAAGCGATTCTCGGAATTTTGTAACTGCTCTCTGCCTCTGTCTCTGCCTCTGCTCCGCCGGTTGGAGAGTGTGATTCCCGGAATTTTGTAACTGCTCTCTGCCTCTGTCTCTGCTTCTGTCACTCTGCCTCTGTCTCTATCTTCCGATAACGGTTCTTCACTGTGCTTCTATGACTGTTACATTTTGACTTTCTTCTTGCTGCCTCTATTGCTTTCGTTGTGCCTCTTTTGCCTTCTTTGCTTCAGCGCTGCCTCTTTTGCCTGAGTGCTGCCGCCTTTTCCATCAATGACAATATTTCCAACAGTCTCCCCCTTTGGCATTGATGGCAATCCACTTTCTCTGTTTGCTTTCTCTTTCTCTTGTTGCTTGCTCTTCCTCCTGCTATTTGTTCTTCCTCCCCCTTTGACATCAATGGCAAAGGATGACTCCTCATCTCTCTGTAGGGGTTCTGTCATTGTATTTCCTTTCTCTGAGTTACGTTTAGGTCCTCTTCCGCCGAAATTGGACTATGTTGTGTTTCATTTGTAGTGCCTATAATATGTGCTATATTGCAGACAGAGATGCTGCATTTTACGATTGAAAGATTCTTGTTGCTTATGAATGCCGATAATATTGATAATGCTGATAATACTGATAATGCTGATCCTGTGGACTTGTTTTATGCTTATCTTGCTGGCTGTTCTCCCCCTGGAATGATATCTTCGTTTTGTTCTCCCCCTGAGACTGTACTTTCTCTTCATATTAGAGAATAGTATCTACAGATACTACCCCTAGTTTGTCTCTCAAGTATTCGAATGGTTCTCTGGAAAGTGGTTTGGTAAATATATCTTCTATCTGTTCTTTCGTTGATACATAGTCCAGTTTAACTATCTTTTGAGCCACTTGTTCTCGGAGAAAATGATACTTGATTGGTATATGTTTAGTTTTTGAATGAAGCACAGGATTTTTAGATATACTTATAGCACTTGTATTATCACATTTGACTGAGATAGGTTCATTAATGCTTACCTTCATGTCTTGAAGAGTTTGCTTCATCCACATGACTTGTGTACAACATGCTGCTGCTGCTATATATTCTGCTTCAGTTGTAGACAGAGATATGGATGTTTGTTTCTTGCTTAGCCATGCCACCAGACTTTCTCCTAGATAGAATGCACCTCCACTTGTACTCTTCCTGTCATCCACACAGCTGGCCCAATCTGCATCTGTGTATGCTCTTAAGGTGAAGCCTTTGCCTTTAGGATACCAAAGCCCATATTGTGCGGTTCCTTGTAGATATCCTAGTATTCTTTTTACTGCCAGAAGATGGTTTTGTTTAGGTGCTGCTTGATATCTTGCCACTAGTCCTACTGCTAGCATGATGTCTGGTCTTGAAGCTGTCAGATATAGCAGGCTTCCTATCATGGATCTGTAGAGTTTTTGATCTACATCTGCAGACCTATCATCAGCACACAGCTTGCATCCCGTGATCATGGGGGTTGTCACTGGTTTGCAGTCCTCCATTTTGAATTTTTTTCAGCATTTCTTTTAAGTATTTTTCTTGAGAAATGAATGTACCTGTGCTCCTTTGCTGAATTTGAAGTCCTAAATAGAAACTGAGCTCTCCAATCATGGACATTTCAAACTCTGATTTCATCTCTTCTGCAAATCCTTTTGCTAGCTCATCTCTATTGCTTCCAAACATAATGTCATCAACATATACTACAACAATTAGGAGTTCATTTTCATGCACTTTTATGTATAGATTGTTGTCTACTCCACCTCTTTTAAAACCCTGTTTTTGCAAATATTTATCCAGTCTTGAGTACCAAGCACGAGGAGCCTGTTTCAGTCCATATAGGGCCTTTTCAGTTTACATACATAGTCTTCTTTATCTGTCAATGAGAAACCTTCTGGTTGTTCCATGTACACTTCTTCTTCTAGATCACCATTAAGAAAAGCAAATTTTACATCCATTTGATATACCTTGAAATCTTGATAGCATGCAAATGCCAGGAACATTCTGATAGCTTCCATTCTAGCTACAGGGGCAAATGTTTCATCATAATCAAGTCCTTCTATTTGTGAGTATCCTTTGCAGACCAGCCTTGCTTTATTCCTGATTACTTGTCCTTGCTCATTCATTTTGTTTTTTGAATACCAATTTTGAACCAATGATATTTTTCTCAATAGGTCTAGGAACTAGTTCCCAGGTATTGTTCTTCTCAATTTGGTCCAATTCTTCATTCATTGCTTTTATCCAATACTTGTCCTTGCTGGCTTCTTCAAATTTCTTTGGCTCTATTTGTGATAACATGGTTATGTATAATTCTTCTGTTTGTTCTGCTAGCTGCCTTCTTGTCTGGACTCCTGCTTTCTTGTCTCCTATGATCTGATCTTCAGGATGATTCTTCTGAGTGTATCTTGAGGGGGTTTTTGAGCTCAGCTCTGCATCTTCTATTGTCTTGCTAGTTTCTTCATCATTCCGGTCTTCTTCTTCATGATTAACTGATGGACTGCAACAATCTGTATTTCTTGTATTGTTTGGAAATTCTTCATCAAATCTCACATCAATACTTTCAACTATTTCCGAAGAGTCTTGTTGTAGCATCTGTATCCTTTACTTTTGGAAGCATATCCTAGAAAAATCCCTTCATCTGCTCTTGCATCAAATTTCCCAAGGTTTTCATCATTATTCTTTATGTAACACTTGCTACCAAAGACTTTGAAATGTTTTATTGAAGCTAGCTTTCCATGCCATAGTTCATATGGAGTTTTGTCACTGCTTGGCCTTAAGTGAGCTTTATTAAGGATATGTACTGCTGTGTGTACTGCTTCTGCCCAGAAGGTTTGAGCAATATTATTCTCTTGCATCATAGCTCTGGCTATTTGTTGTACAGACTTGTTTTGTCTCTCTGCTACTCCATTCTGCTGAGGTGTCCCTGCAATAGTAAATTGTTGCTTTATTCCATGTTCATTACATAGGTCTGCAAAGTCATAATCCGTGAATTCTCCTCCTCTGTCTGATCTGATACATTTCAGCTTGCATCCAGTTTGATTTTCTGCTAATGCTCTGAATATCTTAAATTTTTCCAATGCTTCTGATTTATTTTTGAGAAAGGAAACCCATGTCATTCTAGAGAAGTCATCTATTATCAGCATGAAATAGGATTCTCCACTTGGTGTTCTAGTTCTAGCAGGTCCACACAGGTCCATGTGCACAAGATGGAGTGGTCTTCTTGTTGACAACTCCTCTTTAGATTTAAAGGATGTGCGAGTCTGTTTCCCTAATTGACAAGATTTGCATATAGTACTTGAAGGCCTTTTTATTTCTGGCATGTCTTTGACAGCTTTCTTCTTGCTCAATTTGATGATATGGTCAAAGCTGAGATGTCCCAATCTCCTATGCCACAACCATGACTGCTCAAGTTTACTAAGATGGCAGGCTTCATCTTCCTCTTTTGCTATGTATACATTGTTCTCCGTTCGAACACCTTTGAGCAGATTTTTTCCTGTTGTGCTTGACCTGACTACACAATCTTGTGCTCTAAAAAGAACTTCACAGCCTTTGTCACACATCTGACTGACACTCAGTAAATTTGCTTTCAGTCCATCCACAAATAGTACCTCTTGGGCTTTTCCTCTGCCATTGTCTATGCTGACTGAGCCTTTTCCCTTGATCTTTCCCGATTTATCATTACCAAAAATAACATTGCCAGATTTCTTTTCATCAAGAGTTATAAACTTGCTTCTGTCTCCAGTCATGTGTTTGGAGCAGCCACTGTCCAAGTACCACTGGCTTTTCAGATCTTGAGCAGTTAGAGCCAGGTCACATTTATTCACTTTCTTTATCCACTGGAGGCCCCCTTTTGTTTGGTATCTTTGGTGAGGTGATGAATTATATCCCTTTAGAGAAAACTTGGAAGATATATGCCCAATTTGATTGCATATACAACATTTGATTATAGTTTTTGCAGAATTGTGAGCATGAACAAAATTGCTTTGACTCATAAACCTCCTTGAGGTATTGAACATCAGTCTTTGTCCATACTTTCTACATTCAATAATTTTATGGCAAAATTCCTTACAATAAAACAATAACCATAGAAATTATTTGCATACCTGATGTAAGATTGTTTTCTCCATTTGTTTGTTTGAGATAGCCTCTTCACTGTTTGCATCTTTTGCAGGTCTGAATTACTCTTCCTTGCATAACAATATGCAACAATGTGTCCTGGCTTGTGGCAGACATAGCAGGTGGCATTCTTCATAGGAGGGAAGAATTTCCTCTGATGACTTCCAAATTTGATATACTTAGGGGCATATGATTCTTTTTATGTCATCTTAGTATTCATTATATTCTTTGTTACTAGAGGTTTCTTCTGCTCTCTGTCTCTCTTATTGCAGATTTCTTCTTTTGTAGGAATTATTTGAGCTACTTCCTCATCCTTCTTTGCTTTTACAAAAATAATCTCTCTGTCAACCTTTTCTTTTCCTTTACTTGATTCTCCTTCGTAGCCTATTCCAGTCTTTATCATAGGGAATCTTTGAGAAACCAAAATTTCATTCAACTTAATAGAGCTTGTTGTTTGAGAAGGGTATATAGAAACTTTCTGTTGAGCATTTTCTAATTTCTTTCTCAGACACAGAATTTCTTCTTCCAGCTTCTCTTGTTCTTGAGATTTATCTTTGATTTGCTAAAGTAACATATCTTCTATCTTCTTGGCTTCTTCAAGCTTTACCTTCAGCTGCATGAGGACTTCTGAATTTTGTTCTTCTTTCACACATTTTAGGAGAATCTCTTTTTGTTTTCTGCATTTTAGTTTGAGTATGTCAATCTCCTCCAGAGCACTTCTTAGCTCCTCCTCAAGGTCTACTTCCCCTTCTTCTTCTTCATCTTCTAGTAGGAGTCCCTCAAGATCTTCTATGGCCATCAATAAAAATTCTGAGGTTCCTTCTTCACTTGAGGGTTCATCTGAGTCTTCAGATGCACTGCTGTCTTGCTAAGCATAGAAGGATTTTCTGCTGAATTTCTTTCCTTTCTGCCAGAACTTTGATGTGTCTTTCTCTGATTCTTGAGCTTGATTTCTTACTTTCTTGTGAGGACATTTAGCAGCATAATGTCCAACTCTTCCACAGTTAAAGCATTTGAAGGGAAGTTTACCTTTGTATCTACCCGAGCCTCTATCCAATTTCTTGACAAATTTAGCCTCTTCTTCATCAGAGCAAGAGCATATTTCTTCCTTTTCTTCTTTCCTTTTTTCTGTTTTGAATGCTGCTTCCCTTGTACTTGGCTTCTTCTGTGGGAGCCTCATTTCATAGGCTGTTAGATTTCCAAGTATCCGGTTCATGGTCAAAGTCTCCCAATCTGCTGTCTCTTCTATTGCAGATACCTTGGGATTAAATCTGGATGGGAGTGATCTTAGAATCTTTTGCACAACTATACTTTCTGGTATGGTTTCTCCAAGAGATTTCATATTGTTAACAATTTCTGCAACTTTTAAGAAGAAGTTGCCAACATCTTCATCATCATTCATTTTTAAGTTTTCAAACCGGGCTCTATATACTTGAAGTTTGGCAGTTTTTACTTTTTGGTCTCCCTCATGTATGTCTTCAAGAGTATCCCATATTTTCTTGGCAGTGTCTTTGTGCATTACTTTAATAAACTCTGCTTCACATAATCCATTCAGGATGGCATTCATGGCTTTTGCATTAGCTACAAAGCTTTCTTTAGCTTCTTTCTTTGTATCAGTTGACTTCGGGGCATATCCTAATTGCACAGCAGCCCAAACATCTACTCCTAGTGACATTATGTATGTCTTCATTCTGATTTTCCAGAAAGCATAATTTTCACCAGTGAAGAAAGGGGCTTTATTGGTTGAGCATCCTTCTTTACTAGCCATCTTGGGAACCTAGGATCTCCTTTCAGTTGTTAGACTTGTACAAAGGAACTTGCTCTGATACCAATTGTTGAATCTCTAATTAAACTGAGAGGGGGGGGTGAATCAGTTTAATACATTCCCGATCTTTTAAACTTTTCAATAAACTTATTTACACCTTCATTTCAAACTCTATTTAATGTGAGAGTAATCTTAGAATGTAATCTGAAAGTATTAGTTTAATAGAGCAGTAGACTTAATTTGAGAGCAACAGGTATTAAGAAAATGATACATATCAGATCAATACATAAATATCATGCACAGAGACACCAGATATAAGTGGAAACCCATAAAGGGAGGAAACCCATAAAGGGAGAAAACCACATCTTATTATTGTTGTGATGCAAAGGCAAGCTCCAACTCCCTCTCACCACTGTTTTCTTCAGGCACCAACCTACAGGAGGCTCCTACCTCAATTTTGCAAGCTACAACTTGCAAGGAAGCACCAACTCCCTTCAGTTTATCAAACTGAAAGTTTGCTGATTTACCTCAGATATCAGCCCTGTTCTGTAGCTTCTCCTTCTGTTCTGCTTTTCTTAATCTTCTCTGTCTTACTCTTCTATATCCTGCCTTCTCTCGATTTACTCTCACTTCTATCTCTTGAATATCAAGATGATATTATTTATAGATTTCTTCACATGACTGTTTGTATTCTGCTTGGAATTCGAAATGGAAAGTCATGTCTCTTTGCCTTTTGCCTTCTCACTCCTTTTATCAGCTTACTCAGAAATTATAACTGTAGGTGTCAATTTTAACATAAAAGTGGGAGTTTGTTTTCTCTCGGAGACTTGCCAATGCATCACAAACAATAAAAACAATTAAAACATTTACATTCAAATTTAAATGAGAACTCCAGCTCACTCGTTTTGTCTCTTGGCTCGCTACGCATTTGTCTTTTCTCTGACTGTGTCTTTGTCTTTTCTGTGACTGTGTTTTATCTCTTTTCTGTTCTCTGTATGTCATTTTGTATATGGCTGCTGCGTAACTACTGTATTTGTGTAACTACATTTTTCATTTTTATATCAGCGCTTTATATATATAAATGAATATGCTGACTGTAATTCTGGGCCATATTCCAACGCTTTTCATGCCACGAGTGTCTTGTTGATGTGGAACATTCCGCAAGCGGAACGGACATATATCACAGTCATTGTATATTGATAATCGCCCTCCACCTTAAGCCGAGGCCCGTGGGTCCACAGACCACGTGGCACTTTTCAATACAATCGCAACAACTTTTTATATATATATATTTATATATAACAGTGCCTTCACAAATTTCCGTTTGCGATTAGAACTGGAACTCAAACACTTGTTAATCATAGTTAATAAGCCCATCGGGTCCGGGCTTCAATCAAATGCAATCGGGGCGCATAATAGAAAAGTTTCGATTGCGATCAGAACACGGATGCGATTTGCATATATCAACTCCCGCTTATAACTGAATCGGGTCCGCCACTTCAATCGCAGCGTTTTACAAAGTCGTGCGATCAATCGGAGAGTTCCGATTGCGATTGAGATTCCGGATGCGATTGAACCTATTAAATCCATCGTATAATGCCATCGGGTCCGCCACTTGATCGGAGCATATTACAAAGGACTTGCGATCAATCGGAAAGTTCCGATGCGATTAGCCGGAATTCAAATATATATACACCATCGTTAATACACCCATCGGGTCTGAACTCTTAATCACAATCGCAAGTCTTTTAATATGTGTTGCGATTGACCACTGTTCATTGTATTTTGCCGATGCGATTGGGACAGGACTTCAAACATGTTTGAATTGTAATTCATACTTCCATCGGGTCCGGACTTCCAATTGCAATCGCAACTCACATGTTCTCCGATGCGATTGACCAATTCCGATGCGATTGGGAACTCGGATGCGATTAGCAATAAACTGTGGCATATAGCTCAATCTGGTCCGGCCTTTAATCGGAGCACATAACAAAACTCCGCCGATTGAACCTTTTCTTCGATTGCGATTGGGGAGGGGTCCCACCTTATAAGCCATTTCGTTTTGATAGAACCTTTGGTTAAAGTGCTCCGCTTGTATATAACTGATATATATGCTTATATATATTTTGCCGCTGGAGTGAAGTGATTCCCGGAATAATGTTTGTATTTGTTATATGTGCTCCGCCGGTTGGAGAGTGCGATTCCCGGAATATGGTTCTGTATTATATGTGTAACGCCCGGCTGGAGTCTGCGATTCCCGGAATAAGATTCGTGTTGTATAACGCCGGTTGGAGTCTGCGATTCCCGGAATATGGTTCTGTATTATATGCCGCTGGAGTGAAGCGATTCTCGAAATTTTGTAACTGCTCTCTGCCTCTGTCTCTGCCTCTGCTCCGCCGGTTGGAGAGTGCGATTCCCGGAATTTTGTAACTGCTCTCTGCCTCTGTCTCTGCTTCTGTCACTCTGCCTCTGTCTCTATCTTCCGATAATGGTTCTTCACTGTGCTTCTATGACTGTTACATTTTGACTTTCTTCTTGCTGCCTCTATTGCTTTCGCCGTGCCTCTTTTGCCTTCCTTGCTTCCCGCCGCCTTTTGCTCCGGAAGTGCCGCCGCCTTTGCCATCAATGACACACATTTCCAAATAAAGCCTAGGATAAAATGCAGCCTATGTGATTTAAATGACCACCAAGTCAACCAATGTAGAGAACTCAAGCCCCTAGAAAACAGTCTTCGCATAGTCTTTTATCTCCCCTAGAAACTTCTCTCCAATCAAGAGAAGATCACACACACTTATTTCCGAATTTTCTCACGCTTTCACAATATGTTTAAGTGTATACATATCCCCAAGTTGAGAGTGGCATGAGCTGCATTGAGTCTACACTCCACTAAAGAGGAAGACAAGTCTAAGACAACGACACGGAAATGGAGACAGAAGACAACCTCATCTACGTCTACCCCTTTCCAAGCATCCACTTCAGGAACAACAAGTAGCATAGAATCACACACTATCTAATCCTATGGCTCAGTAACACCATGCACCATCTACATTGGACTGAATCACGCACCAGAGATGTGCCCATTAATGGAAACATTTAGGCACCTCTGTGGTAGGCACAATTTCCAATTACTAGAAATTGACTATCCTAGGGGGGAACCTAACTTTGAGCCTGTGAAGAATCCCATTACGGAGATTCTTCCCCCACCAAACACCGATGATGCAATCCACCATATACGATTTGTATCCACTTAAATTGGAGAAAGGATTACTGCCTCAACCCTGCTAGAGGATTTACATCATAATCCTGTCACGAAAAACCAAGGCACCTTGAGCTTTTGCATCAATTTCCGCCATCGAACTCCATCAATGCAAAAGCTCCCAAACCTTCATGCTGCCATCGAACTCCTTGATGACACCCAGCCTCTAGAACAATGCCTAGTACAACTAGAGCTAGTTGACGAAAGTCAGCGACAATTGCTGCAACACAATGAGGCCCATAAGAAAAGGGTGAAAGCATCATTCGACCACCACATCAACCCTCGCTCATTTACCGAGGGATGATTATTCCTTCGCTATGATGTCGCAAAAGAGGCCTTAGGGCCAGGAAAGTTTGAAACCCTATGGAAAGGACCCTACATCATCAAACACTACCTCCGACAGGGGGCATACATCTTGACGGAACCAGACGGGACTGGCCTCAATAACCCCGTCAATGGCCTTTACCTCAATAAGTTCTACCCATAAGGGCCCCAAAGGCCCTTCCCTTAGAGTAAAAGTACACAAAACCCAATCACCAAAATATTTTTGACCCAAAAACATGCTCAAAGTGCCAACATGGATCACCAAGATGAACCATACATTGGATTTGCTGATGGAGCATCGCGATGGTCTTAGAACTTAGTTGCAGCCGCGTGGGTCATCTACCACCTCAATCGATCACCGCTGGGTTTAAACGACGTGTGCATCAGATCAAAAACAAAAAATTAGGTAGAATATGACACCGTCATTGGACTTATGTGTGACGCCCTCCATCGGGGCATTCGCCGTATGCATATCTACCTTGATTCCCAGTTAGTGGTATCGCAGCTAAACCGAACATTTGAGACCTGAGACACACACTTGTTTAGAAAATATTTGCGTTCAAAAATATTAAGCAGAAAATTTGACTACATTACATTTTCACATGTATTAAGGAATCGAAACCAAACAGTTGATTGCATAGCTAACAATATCCTAGACTAGAATGTATCTCGAATAAACCATCACCCATAAAAAACAAAAACATAGATATCCATTAGTATAACACAAATAACCAAAATAAATAGCACACCATGTAGAGCCGCAAAAATATCTCTCATATATATATCAAAAAATATGTGTATATGAGTACAAAAAATAGTATCGCTAGCCCACTAGCCAGCCCGAAGATACATAAGTCGTCAAAAATAAGGGAAGCATCTTCATAACGGGTGCTTTCCTTGTGTACAAAACCACTCTAGGGGGGTGCCCCCTCAAGAGGAGCACCTGGACCCACCACTACTCCTGGTGCCACCACCGGAGCTCCTGTCGCCACCGCAATCGCTACCCGAGGAAGAGTGGGCTGATAATCCCTCTCGCGGGCCATCACCGTCTCTAACCAAACCTCCTCGAAGTCATCCATAAAACCTCGAGCAAGTAGACCCTGGTTCAAGTGGTCCACTCAGCCCCGAAAGTCCTCAAGAACAGTCACCTGAGCCGTAAGTGGTGCAATGTGCGCCTCATACGCATCTGCATGAGCTCGCTCACCTACATCACCTCCGCCTTGACAACCTCGAGGTCGTAGCAAAGGGTCATGACCCACCAGTCAGGCCACTGGGCAACCGACCTCGCCAACATCTGCACGAGTAACCAAAATAATGACAGTGTCAAGAACAAAACACATAAGCACATAAATACTCGAACAAATGCAGAAAAAATAAAACACATACCTGTAGGCCCCCATACATAACCAAAAGGAAGACCCATGTCTAGGTCACCCTGGAAGTCCATCCCCGCATACGAGTATGGCAAGAACATCTGTGGGTTGGCCTTACACCAGGCCTCTTTCGTGGCATTCCAATAATGCCCCACCATGCCACCATCGCCCCACAGCATCATCGGAGCCCACCTCCTCATCCGTGGCTCCCGTGGCCCCCCAATGGGCACCGCCACCACCGGCCTTAGCAGCACCACCCTCTCATACATAATTCTGCATAGGATGCTAGTGTACACAAATGAATTAGATCCACATTGGACCTTATTCAATTGCGACACCATCCCATCAAAACAAAAGCAGGCGAAATTGAAAAAATGCCCGCCTCGTAGTCGGCATAAAACTCCAACCCACAGTCCAGATGCCCGATGTGGAGCAAACGACCCCACCAATCGCACAATAACTTCCACAGCACACCGCTCTGCCACGCCTATCACTAATTCAATGTTGATGCACCCCTCTATAAGAGGCGCACCACCACAATGCCACCTCCGGAATCTGTCTAGGTTCACTCTCCCAGTAGAGAGTGGGTACCTTAGAGCCTCACCCTGAGGTAGTAACCCGGTCACAAAGTAAATATCCGTCTCAGGATGGATCATCAGGTCCATCCCCCGTAGTACGAACATGTTGCATCTCCAATGCCAATGCTATATAAGGTAACGCAACAGTTGGTCCTGAGACCAAAGGAATTTGTTCTCAGTGAACTTTATAAGGTCCCATGTGGCCAACTGACGATGAGCCCCAGCATTAGCAGCTAGAGCAGTCTGAATCTCGGGCCAATCCCTCTCTCTCCACATTAACCTGCCAAGCAACACAGGCACCCATCAGTACAGAGAAAAGCATAAAAAACAAACAAGAAACCAAAATTTCTTGTCACTATGGACTTTGAGCACCTATCCCTTAGACAGGCGCACCCTCGCGCGCAAAAAGTAGGGAACAACACGCCCTCGCGCCCATGTCCCTCAGAATTTGGCTTAATAAAGGTGCTCTTTTGCCTAGATCGCCTGCACAATCTAGGGAAATTTTTTCTTAGAGGTCGTACAACCCTAATTTGTATGGCCCCTGACACCATCAAATTGAAGAAATTACAATGCAAGATGTCATGAAAGTTACCTCGGGCTAGTATCGCTAATCCCTAGTACACAGGCTGACTGCAACGGCAAGAAAGGCTCTGCAAATACCTCTGATCTCCCAAAACTCAACAAGTACAAATGAATAGGATTATGGCCATAATCCCATATTTATCGCGCTTTTCCAAAACTTTAGAGGTCCATACCAAGAGATCAGAAGGTCCATTCCGCAAACTGTAAGTTGCACCATCATCAGTATGCAATGATGAACGAAAGCGATGCCACACATTTGATTTCCAAGAAAAATATTTTTTCAGCGCTGGAAGGTATGCCCTCTCCCATCTTATTTTTTAAAGCTCCTATCTTTCAAATTATATTTTACGAAAAGAAGATTCTTTCACTTGAGGTAGTTGTTTTTGCAGGAAGAACCTGCAGCCTGCTTACAACACCATTCGCTGAAAATCTTGGAGCAGGTATCATTCTACCCCCAGCATGATAGAGTCCCAGAAAAATCTACATTTCCTAACATCATTTCTCCATCATAAATAAACCATAGGGTCCTCATACCCGACCGCGTTTATCATCACCTCACCCTGCACATGATAAACGTCCGCCTTGGTTAGTAGAGCCTCCCCTCCATGGCGCTCGTCACCCAAAGTAGACCATATATCACATATCAAGTGATGCCATGGCCATACCATTCCAGTTTGGGAAGCACCTCATGCCCATCCATTCATCATGCATAAGGTTAAGTTTAC